>CM028362.1:57249153-57604635 GCA_016624345.1 Platycodon grandiflorus
AAAAAGTGTATATATTCAATTAGTACGGAAGGAAGTATTGGATCAACTCAAGTATTAGAGCTCTCACGAAACCTGAAGACAAACTACACAAGCTAGTTCTAAATTTGTTTGTGCTCATAGTTTTTGATTTTTGGGAATTTTATACTCCCTCCATCCCGGATAAATCTTCCTACTTTCTATTTTGGGATGTCCCAACTAATATTCCTAAAGACTTTTGATTTACCTATTCTCTATCATTCTTCCAAATATACCTTTAAAGCTTCATTTAATATAACACATCCCAAAGAGACTCAATTATTTAAAATAGTTGAACTCAATTAATGTTTATGGGTATTATGATCAGAACACATTTTACAGCACATCATTAATTATATTTTTTAATTCTTGTGTTTTATCCATTAGGAACATTTTAATTCCTGTGTTTTATCCATTAGGAACATTTATCCGAGACAGAGAGAGTATTAAAGTTTGATTTTTTGGGTAGAGGGTAATTCAGAAGAAAAAAATGTTAAAACACACCATTATTGTAAAACGGAGATAGTAAAATTTCAAACTAAAAATAATTAATACAAATAAGAAATATTCGGGATAATGAAAAGGGAAAAGTAGTACTAACATCTATCCATATAGTACTAATTTTGTTTCCATCATACATGGCAAAGTGCATGCATCTTACTACTTTCCGTAAAGAACTTCTTTCTCTTTATATTAAAGATGTATCTAGAAACAAAAAGAGAGAGTAATGTCTGGAAAACATGCTGCTTGTTATGCCCGATATAGTAATTTTGACTAGAAAAGAGCATCATCTAGGTGGCACACACATTCTAATTCTAGAACAGATCGAAATGTCAATTTTTTCACCTACCAAATTAGAAGCATGCATGAACCTCACCTTATTAATGTTTCTTGTTTGGAGAGTTCTCTTTTTGGGTTTTGCCCCTTCACTGTTATCTCATTTATCTCTCTCTCTCTCTCTCTCTCTCTCTCTCTCTCTCTCTCTCTCCTTCCTGCTAAATGAATTGTTTTACACAAGAACTCAGCAGTGGCCAAGCCACGAGACAACCCATTAAGTTGTCGTTGTGTCCTTTTTGCATTCTTGGCTCGCATTCTAATTCGTGTTTATGTAAATTTTTACTTTTTTACTTTTGTATCTATTATTTTCTCATTCTATCTCTTCTTTATTTTTCATGTAATTATGAAAAAATCATGTAAAAATAACTATGCTACCAAAATGACCCATCTATCCAAATAAGGGAATTTTGCTAGTTTTTTAAATCACTCAAAAAAGGTGCAGATGATTTTTTTTTTTTTTTGGTTTTTGTTATTTTTCTTGATTTGCATTAATAGATGTCCATGGCACAAAAAAAAAAACGTTCATGCATGCTTTCAAGGTCAATGTGCATTATTCATTCTGCAATTATACAAGCATTTAATACATTGGATATACTTTGCATTAATTATGATGTATCATAACCTTAGCTACGATCATTTTTAAGGCAAATTAAAAGCCATAGGGGTCGTTTGGTAGTCAGGATTAACACCAGATAGGATTAATAAGTCGAATAGCCGGATGTTTGGTACGCAATAGGCGGTCAGGACTAATAGCACGAGCTATCCGGATAAAGTCCTTATCCCCTCACTAATAATACCAAAGTTGAGGGTGGTATTATTAGCACCCTCAATAAAAATAAAAAAACCATGTGACTAATATTTTTAAATTTAAAATTACCCCCGATTTATAAGTAAGGATTAATAGCTAGGGCACTAATAACACCGGGATTAATAATACTCTTTATCCTTGTCCAACTACCAAACAAACCTATAGTTTACTAGTATATGCAAAAGGACTGATTTGCTAAGTTCTATCCATCCTCATCTCTATATTGCAAAAGTAAAGAGTTAAAGGTGATCAAATTAACCTTCTCAAAAAAAAATCAAAAAAAAAAAAAAAAGGGAGCCAATTTATAGTAATACACTAATACGTATGTATCTTACCATTTAATATACTCTCTGTTCTAATTAAAGAGTTCACTTTTGATTTTTTTGAATCAATTTTATTAAAGTTTGACTGTCGATTTTCATAAACTTATTTGTTCTTACAAAATCATAAAAATTGTAATCTATAGTATTCTTATATAGTTTTTAGTGAATGCGATTTTATTTCAGAAAACATAATAAATGTATGTTAAATTTTGATTTGATTTAGTTAGATGTTGACTTTTAAAAATGGAGAATTGACTCTATGATCGAAATGGAGGGGGGTAATTCCTACAAGTTAAGTACTTGGTAGACTGCTAAATACTTTCTCCGTCCCCAAAAAATGTTGCATTTTTTATTTTCTAAACAATTACTCTCGTAATTTACCGAGCTGTGAATGAGATTTTATTTTGAAAACTCTGAATGGGACTCCTCCCTCCTTTTTTAGTTTAACCTAGGGAGTAACAAATATTCATAAATTTCTTATTACTGTGTAAGTAACTGTAAGTAATTTCCCCTGTTGAAATTAATAATGGTTGCGAGGGAATGTATTTACAGTGAAGAGACATTATAGAGGAGTAAGGCAAAGACCATGGGGAAAATGGGCGGCCGAGATACGTGACCCTCAGAAGGCAGCTCGAGTTTGGTTAGGAACATTTGACACAGCTGAGGATGCAGCCCTCGCATACGATCAGGCTGCACTCAAGTTTAAGGGTGCCAAAGCCAAGCTCAATTTCCCGGAACGAGTTCAAGGCCAATCTGAATTACGCTATTTCTCAACGGGTCGTGAAAATCATTCAACTCGCAGTTATCCTCATCAGCCACTACCAGCTCCAGTTCACCCGCAACAAACTGTATCCATCTCAGAAGATTATACGACTAGTACTGCTGCTTATCCGGACCTTATGCAGTACGCGCAGCTTCTTTCAAGCAGTGACGCTGAATTCCCGTATTACACTTCTGCTCTTTATAATAGTAGCGTTTCACAGAACGCTAATTCGTTGGCACCAATGTCGTCCTCTACCACAATCTCAACGCCACAACAACAACAACAGCAGCAGCAACAGCAGCAGCAGCAACATGATCATTATCATGGTTTTCAAGATTTCGCATCGCAGTCAGGAATGAACTTGCCTACGTATGATGATTATAATAGTTTCGAGCAATGGAAGAACTATGATAGTAGTAATAATCCCCATGAATAATAGTAATAGTTATTTCGTGATTTCATAATAAATTAGAGGAAGGTTAAACATCATCTGTTAAGATTGATATATCATGCTCTATTGTTCATAATTATTCATTGATCTTGTTTGGTCATGAGTGAATTTGGGAGTGATGATCATAGTATTATGTTTATGATCACTCAATGGAGGCTTCATTTTTATTTTATTCTCTTCAAGAGCTCATTATTCAATGCCTTCGAGTATGTACAATGAGAGAGGTTAAATACTTTGGGCCATATAAGCTTGTGACATTGTAAGATTTTGGGCAGTAACAAGTATAGTTAGTGTTTGGCGCATTTATCATACAGGGCTATATATCAAATGATCCGATCTGATATATCAAATGAAACTATCTTATACTCCATTCATTTCCTAAATAAATGTCATGTTTTGATTTTTTAAATTCAAATAGATTGTTTTTCAAACTAAAATTTTACGTGTTTTTTTATTTTTTCAGAATCATAAGACGTTTAATTAGTAGTACACAAAAAGTACTACCAATGATGTGTTTTAAGGTTTCGAAAAAAAAAAAAATACACGTCAAAATTTTATTTGTAAAATAATCAAAAGTTAAAATAATACACTTATTTAAAAACGGAGTGAATCTGGGATACTACGTCAGTACGATTTCGAAGATTTAGATTTTTCTTTAAAATTTGAAATGACGCTTACACTAAGATGATATTTAGGAGTCCGAATAGGTTTAGTTCGACATCATAGCATCATAAAATAATCAATTTAGAGCATGTACAATGGTTTGATTCAATCAAACCAAAAATCAAACACAATCCATTAAAAATTAATAAAGTAATTCATTTGATACTCATTTGATTCAAAACTAAAAAACTACTCCAATGGTGGCACAAACTCCAACACTTTTACATACCCCACTATCTTTATCTCCAACCAATTTACATATCCCACCATTTTTATCTCCATTAATTTGCAAAAAATTCGTTTGGTGTCCAAATGATGCAAACCAAGTCTCTATTTATAGATAAAAATGTGTACTATTTTTTTATATTTTTTTAAAAAAAGAAAATATATTTTTTGAGTACCAAAACTGCCCTCAACCGGAGATAATTAAGAAAATTGTCCAATTGCCCAGGCGCTGACATGTGTAAAGCGATGTCAGGCTTTGTCCGCCACTTTTTTTTTTTTTTTTTGAAATTTTGCCCCTCAAAACGACGTCGTTTTGAGGGTTTAAAGGCTTAAACTTCGCCGTTTTGTCTCCTTCTCTTTTGTCCGATTTGGTTGATTTTTTTTTTTAATTGGGTATCATTTGTTGCGATTTTTTCTCCACAAAACTTTTGATAATTTACTTTTGATCCCTTTTGATACTCCATTGTAATCAAATCCAACGGAAGAACTTCCGTTGGACTTGCTCTTATAGGCCGAGCATGAGGTAGATTAAGTTCAATTTATAGGCCGGCCATGAGGAGGTAGATTAAGTTGAGCTGTAACTAGGCAAACCGACTTGAAAGAACCACCTTATACCCACAAAAACTATTAACACTACTCGAACCATATTAAGTGATGGGCTAATAAGGTTTCCGATATAGTTTGGGCTGGGTGTACTCAAAATTATTCGAAAAATTACAGGCCGGTCCACTTTGAAAGTTTTTATTCTCTCCAATTCATTTTTTTTTAAACCGCTAAAATGCACTTTCATAAAATTGTTCTTAAAATGCCCTGCAATAACATATACAATAGCTTTTTCCTAAAATTTCTCCGGTGAATCTTCTTTTCTTCCTAAAGTTTCTTCGACCAATCTTTCAGATAACTTCTTCCTTCTCCGATGAATCTTCTTTTCTTCATAAAAATTTTCCGGTCAATCTTCTAGATAACTTCTTCTTAATAATTCTCCGGTGAATCTTCCTTTCTTCATAAAATGTATCTAGTGAATCTCCCTTCCTAAAATTTTTCAGGTGAATCTCTGTTTTCATTCTAATAGCTCGTAACAAAGAAAATTAATTTTTGTGGATAGCTTCTGTTTCCATTTCAATAGAACACTAGTGAATCTTACTTACTAAAATTTCTCCAATAAATCTTCCTTTGGCTGCGATGATGAAATTAGGCATCGCGATGATAGAATTAGGCATCGCAATTGGGCATCGCGATGCCTTAAATTGTGCATCGAGTCCTAAAATTTCTCTAGTGAATCTTACTTACTAAAATTTCTCCGGGCGCGATGATAAAATTAGGTATCGTAATTGGGCATCGAGTGCTAAAAATTCTCTAGTGAATCTTACTAAAATTTCTCCGGTAAATCTATAATGAAATTAGGCATCGTGATGATGAAATTTCTCCGGTAAATCTTTCATTAATGGTATAATCGTCTTTTTGCCCCAAAAATGTCTTTTTCCGGTTTTCAAAAAAATATGGTGGATTGGAGTGATTACAAATGTCCAAAAAGAGACCGACCTGTAATTCACCCAAAATTATTCATTAAGAGCCCGTTTGAAGCAGCGTTTTCAAAACTTTCAAAACACTTTTTTTTATATATAAATTTGTTTGAGATATCGCTTCAAAATGTAGTTTTTTTTTCCTATCAGTATTTTAAAATCTGCGCTTTGAGAAAAAAATGAGAATTTTAGTGTTTTAAAACATAGTTACATTTTGAAAACACAGTTTTTTCTGCCACAATATTAAAACGCAATTTTTGCAAATAAACTGCGTTTTATCTAAAATGCAAGACCAAACATGTTCTAAAATTATTGAGTTTTTTTTTTTTTTATATGACCTACCAAAAACTACCCAATCCACCTATTATACCCAACTTGCCACCCCTAGGATGAGTAGGGTTAAAGTAGTAGGTGGAAAAATGGATAAAGATTTGTGTTTATCGCTTGGTGATCTGATCTTCTGCAAATTGCGAGCCACGGGAGGAGGAGAAGGAGGAGGAGGAGGAGGAGGAGAGGGATGAGGATATAATTTCTACTGTTACATTATCACGCCAGTGTTGAGTGGCCAACTTTATATAGAACGACTACTTTCGATCTTTTCATCATCATCAAAGGAGCTAGACCGAGAAGGATATATTTTTGCATGATTCTGATAATCTCATCATGCATTCACGCTTGCTCTTTAATTCAATCATCACCCATCAAATTTCCCATCCCAACCCCCACCCTCTCCCTAACCCCCACCACCGCCCCCTCCTAACCCCTACCCCACCAAGACTTTCCCCCACCGAACAAATCAAAACATAGCCGTAAATTAAATTCATACAACATAAATAAAGATATTTAAAAAAGAAACAACATAAAAGTGAATAAAATTAAATTGAGGGATTAGCCCGTGCCCAATCCGCGCAACCCGCTTTAGCCCGTGACTCACGCACTCCTAACTCGTTTGACCCGCTCTTAAACGAAATTAAATTTCTTCAACCTAACCTTTCTTTTTAGGTGGCCGAACGGCTGGTCCGACCGTGTTAAACCTATTTTGACAGCTCTACGCAAGTACGTGGATCATGGTCAATAAATATTGTGTTTGGTTTTGTAATTTAGTGATTTAAATTTTGAGATTTTTGAATTATTTTTAATAACAAATGAAAAAAAAAGTAAAAAATGAAAGATAGAGAGAAAAGGTGATTTAACAAAAGAAAGAGAAAGTTTAAAATTATAAATAAAGTCACTAAACTACGAAAAAGATCCGAACATATCCCAATCATTCACTAGCTAGTAATTCATGATGATCGTTTGTGTCGGCTAGATTGTGAGCTATGCTCTCTAGCTATAGGATTGAATTAGACCTTAAGCGAACCTTCTAATCATTCTGCTGACCGCCTGACCCTCACCTTCTTACATTCGCAATTATTACATTTTTTCAAGGGGGATTATCATATGTTTCTCGTTTGATTTTTTATCTGGTCAAATTTTGATTTTAGGAAAATATTGAAAAATATATATGTCAATTTTTCTCTTAAGAAACATTCAGTTTTTTAACTTCAAAAATTAAACGGAACAATAATTTAGGAACGAAATTAATCTTCATTTCTATACGTATTTTATACAAGACTTCATAATTAATAATTAGACTCACGTTCATGCATCTATTGGAAAAATAATCAATTTTGTCATTGTACTTTTATCAATTTTTATATTTTACCAATGTATTATTTTTGAAACAAAATTGTCATTTTAGTTTGAAAGGTAGATATAATTTTGTCATTATCACTAACTGTTATCCAATTTCTAACAGAATTATTTTCAATTGCCTCCCCTAAGGTTTAAAATGTTAGGAGATCCTTAATGATAATTGGTGTTAGAAAATAGATAGTATTTTGGTTCTTAAGTTATTTTATTTCTTCTTAGGGTAAAAAAAGAAGATATTTTATGAACAAAAAAGAAACAGAGAAAGAAAGAATGAAATATAAACATATAATAAAACACGAGAAGGGAAAGAAATATTGTCTAAATAAAAAAACAAGAGAAAAGTATTTAAATCCGCTAAATATATTTTGTCTTAAATATAGTTAATCCATAGAATCTAGTCAGTAACACTCATTTATTGAATATAATTCATTTTTATAAAGAGAATTAACTAAAAAACTGTAAACTTATTTTTGTATTAATATTTCTTAAAGTCCTTTTTAATTAATTAGAATTATATAAGATTACAAGAGAAATAAAAGTTTTAATTTAATATTTAATAATCAAAATGAAAACTATGTCATGTTAAGAATTTTTTTTTATGAATAACTATCTTTTTATAAGAATTATTTTTTCACAATGCTTTATTTTTAATTTTAGATTTAATAATTTATATCAGTATTATTTTAAAGTAAAAGTCGCTCAAAAATTTTCGTTTAAAAATTGACATCCGTCAATAACCTTAACTCACTCCATATAATTTCGAACTCATCTATCGTTAACGTTATTTCAACTGATTTAAAAAATTATAGGGGAGGTGATTGAAAATTTATAATTATTTTTTTTAAGAATTGGATGAGTGTTTGGGCTACTGACAAGATTATAACCTTTTTTGAAAATACAATGACAATTTAGTTCCAAAAAAAGTACAGTGGCAAAATTTAAAAGTTGTTCAAAAGTACAATGACAAAATTGATCATTTTTCTTGCATCTATTGTTATACACAAGTAGGGGTGGCAAATTGGATATAATTGATAGTTTTGGGTTAGTCTATTATCCATTCTAACCCGAAACTATCAATTATACACAATTTGCGATCCCTATTCACAAGTGATATGGGCATTTTATCTCTTTGATTTTGGAAAGGGTTAATTACAACGTTGCTCCCTATACTTAAAACATTTCTAGCATTAGTCCCTAATTTCAAAAGTGAAAAGTTGGGTCGAAAGTAAAACTTTTTTTGTACGCTAGTGGCCCCTCCGTTAAACGTCGTTAGGATTTGATCAGCCGTTAACCCACCATGTGCTCCTCATGTGCGTTTTTAAAAGGCAAAAACGTAAGTTTCATTCTCCTCCCTTTCTTTTTAACCAGTTAAAAACCCAATTTCACACGTTAACCTACCTCTTCTTAAACTAGACCTGCTTGGCCCCCATGAAAACAACTACTAAATGCTAGAAAAAAAAATGGCAAACCTCTTTTGCGCATATGGATCTAGAGCTTCAATAAAAACTTCTTGGATAAATGCCAACCCAGGTAGACGGTTCTTCTGTTGTTCACAAGAGGTGGGTTTCTTAATTTTATCTTTTAATTTAGGTCAATAAAATGGGTCATTTTTCCATCTTAATTAATGTATGAGAATAGTATTTACTTATTTTCTAATAAAGAACATTTACAATTTTA
This sequence comes from Platycodon grandiflorus, assembly GCA_016624345.1. Taxonomy (NCBI): domain Eukaryota; kingdom Viridiplantae; phylum Streptophyta; class Magnoliopsida; order Asterales; family Campanulaceae; genus Platycodon; species Platycodon grandiflorus. Next base: position 57,258,131 of record CM028362.1, read on the forward strand.
TAGAATTTTTGAATTTTTTTTGTTGCAGAACAGTGGCTGTGGATACTTTAGGTGGTTTAACCCACGAACTTAATGAATTGACAAGTCTCTCTAAAATTTTCTCCTAGGGCTAGGGTTTTCCTTAGGGCTAGGGTTTTCGTACGGCTATGCCGCCGGATACAGGGGTACCGGAGGCTCCTACTCCGGGGATACAACCTTCTGGACATGCTGTCGGTGTAGACACCAATCCCGTCATCTCTTATGCGGATGCGGTCGCCAAGAAACCACAACACATAGGTGCTAACTGTCCCTCAGTTTTGCATCAAATTTCACTAGTGCCCCCCACCACCAATATCAATTCTGGATGAACCCGGGTGTTTGTTTTCCCCTTTGGAAATAGAGTTACTGGAGAAGCAGTTTGAATTTACTCTGATTATGAAGTTTTTTGTTGGGAGACCGTAGATTCATGTCATCCAAGACCATATTGCGAAGCATTAGAGACTAACAGGGTCCGTTGTTGTAGGTCTTCTTGATCCAAGGCACGTCATGATTCATTTAGCATCAGAGGACGATATGGTGCGGGCTCTTTCCAAGGAGTCGAGAATGATTAATATGTGTATGTATCGTCTTTTTCGGTGGTCTTCTGATTTTGCCTTCAAAAAAGATAGTCCCTATGTGGCAGTTTGGGTTCGGTTGCATCAGCTTCCTTTAACCTATTTTAATCCTTCTTCTCTACAACGGATTGGTAAGGCTGTAGGAAGGTTTTTACGTGCGGATGATCGTACTTTGGCCCTATCACAGCCAATGTACGCTCGTATTTGTTTGGAGATTGATGTTTCTAAACCATTACCATCCAGGGTGTGGATTGGTACATCAAAGGAGCATGGTTTTTGGCAATCTCTGGAATTTGAGGGTAATATTGCTTACTGTGGTAATTGTGGTTTGTTAGGGCATGTAACGGCTGACTGTAGGAAGAAGAGGGTAGGCTTCAAGGGCCCGATAAGGGTTGACAATGGAACATGCATAGAGGATCCTGCGGGGGTTTCAAAAGTAGTCAACCTCAATACGAACAATAAATGGGTCCCTAGTACCAAGGGTGTGGTCACTGAAAAAGGATCGGGATCGAATACAAAAGATGAAAACGGTGTTGCCAAAGGCATTGAGGTAATTAATGTTGCGAGTGCTAGGGTTGTAAAAGGTAAAGAGGTAGACCTTGATGCCAATGTGGTTTTGGGTAATGAGGTATCTAGGATGACTGAGATGAATGAGCAGTCCAAGGTTGGGGGTACATCAGGAGGGGTGGAGATTATAGAGGTCTGTGATGATCCTATAACGGATAAGAAAGGGGTGAATGGATCGGATGGGGATGTGGTATGTCCAATGTAGGCTTGTCATGGAATTAATGGTACTGTTCTTGATCCTATAGGGCCAGAGAATGGTATTCCTACTACTCAGTCTAAGCATAAGGATAACCTTGAGAGGAGTATTTTTTGTAACAACCCTTTTGAAACTCTTGCTGGAATGGATGACATTTGGGAGTCTGAAATGCTGCCAAAAATTATAAGGGGTAAGAAATCAAATTCGGTTGTGGATGGAGATTTTGGTGATAAGAAGATTGGGACAAGTACTCGCTCTGTAAGTGATAGTGATGAACAATCTATTCGTCCAGAGTTTCAGAAGTTTTTACAAAAGAGGCTGGATGCTAAGCTCTTGAAGGCTAATAAACGTACCACTAGGGCCATGAAAAAGGCTCAGGATTCCTCCTTGTAAGTTGTTTCCTTCTGGCTGTCATACTTTGGAACGCTAGAGGTATCTCGAATAAAGAAACTATAGAGTATGTTAAGACTCTCTCGTCACAACATAATCCTAGTTTATGTGTTATTATGGAACCGAAAATTAGTGGGGAAAGGTTAAAGAAAATTGCAAAAAAGTTAAAGTTTAAGAATAGTTTGCATCAAAATCCTGTTAACTATCATATTTGGCTAATGTGGAATGATAGTATTGATGTGGTTTTTGTTTCGGCTTCGGCTCAACAAATTACTGTTCGTATAGCTTTTGGGGATTCTTTAACAGTGATGGCTACTTTTGTGTATGCAAAATGCTGTCGAGGAGAAAGACAGGATCTATGGAGAGATATCCTGAGTATGTCCTCTCAGTTCAGTGAGCCTTGGATAGTTGGGGGTGACTTCAATGTGATAGCTCATTCTTCAGAAAAGTTAGGGGGTCTAGCTTGTGACTATGGCAGTATAGATGATTTTGTGAATTGTCAACAACAGGCTGGGCTGGATGATGCGGGTTTTGAAGGCAGTATTTATACATGGTGTAATAATCAGGAAGGTAATGCTAGAATATGGCAACGTTTGGACAGGTTTTTAGTGAATGGTTTCTATAAGGCTTTGAATCCAATGTTTCAGGTGAAACATTTAAGCAGGCTTCTTTCAGACCATTCCCCTTTGCTTCTAGAATTTCCGATCTTCCCAAAGCCAAAAGGATTGTTTCGTTTTCAACGTATGTGGTTGGATCACCCCAATTTTCTGGATTTTGTTCGTGAGCAATGGCATAGGCCAGTTTTTGGTGGTGCTTTGGACGTCTTACATAAAAAGCTTCATCTTTTGCAGAGAGAATTGAAACATTGGAATTGGAATGTTTTTGGGCATGTTCAAAGGAAGATTGTAGCTTAGCAAGATGCTATCCTCAAGCTTGATTTTGATTTACAACAGGGTTGGGATGATGAAAAGGCAGCTCAGTTACGGGATGTGAAGCAGGAGCTTTGTCAGTTGCTAAAGTGGGATGCTGAATTACTCCAACAGAAATCAAGGCAGTTGTGGCTTACAGAGGGTGAGAGGAACAGCAGTTTTTTCCATGCTAGTATCCGTGATCAGAGCCGTCGCAATACTATTAAAATCAGGAACCTGGATGAAAGTTGGTGCACAGATTCTGCGCAGATTGGAGACAGTGCTGTTCAGTATTTTAGCAATCTGTTCACTTCGTCTGGTATTGATATTGCTGAGACGGTTTATAGTGGTATTACTCTGTGCGTTCAGGCATGTGACAACGAGAGTCTTGTTTGTAGTCCTATGGAGGCCGAGATATGGGATGCAGTCAAAGGTTTAAATCCAGATAGTGCTCCAGGGGCTGATGGATTTACAGGTTGGTTTTATCAGGGGTGTTGGGATGTGATTAAAGAAGATGTTATCGCTGTGGTTCGTGAGTTTTTTATGGGTCGCACTCTTCCAAAAGGCAATACAACTACTACTCTAATTTTAATTCCTAAGGTTGACAACCCAACGGGTCTTGGTGATCTACGTCCGATAAGTCTTTGCAATTTTTCAAGTAAGATTCTGTCCAAAATTCTTGCTAATCGCTTGGCGAGTCTTCTTCCGAATATTATTTCTCCAGAGCAGGCTGGGTTTGTGAGGGGCAGAAGCATCCAGGAAAATATTTTCCTTGCTCATGAACTGGTTCATCGTATTAATAGTAGTGTTCGAGGAGGTAATGTGGTTTGCAAGCTGGATATGTCCAAAGCTTATGATCGTTTGGAATGGGATTTTCTATTTCTTGCTTTGAAGGCCTTTGGGTTCAGTGAAGGGTTTTGTGACTTACTAAAAAGGTTATTGGATAATATCTGGTATTCAATGCGGGTTAATGGTGAGACCTTTGGATTTTTTAAGTCTTCTCGAGGGGTTCGGCAAGGGGATCCTTTGTCTCCTTTGCTTTTTATTCTGGCTCAAGAAGTTTTGTCTCGTAACATCAACAAAGCTTTAGCGGATGGCCAGCTTCGGCCTTTTTCTCATGGGCGAGGGGGTATTGTAATTTCCCACCTGTTATATGCTGATGATATGCTTTTATTCTGTAATGCATCGAAGAGATCTATTCTGTCTTTGAGGAAGGTAGTTGCCTTATATGAATCTGCCTCAGGTCAGCTTATAAATCTGGAGAAGAGTGGTTTTTTCGTCTCATCAAAATGTTCTCGGCGGAAAGCTACTCAGATTAGTGTTTGGTCTGGATGCTCCCATCAAAGCTTTCCTATGCGTTATTTAGGGATACCTCTTTTCACAGGCAGAGTCAAAAGACGATATTTTGAAGATCTTGAGCATAAGATTGTTCGAAAGATCGATGGTTGGAAGGCAAAGTTGCCTTCTCTTGGAGGGAAGATAACTCTTCTTAAGTCTATGTTGAGTAGCATTTCTATTTATTCCCTAGCAGCGATTAAAGTTCCCAGCTCTGTCATTAGACGTATTGAATCTCATTTGGCTAATTTTCTGTGGGATAATGCGGGAGAGTACAGAACTCATAGGGTTTCTTGGGATAAGGTTTGTCGCCCTTGCTTGGAAGGTGGTTTGGGTATTCGATCTATAAGTCAAGTCATGGATTCAATGCATGCTAAGCTAGCTTGGAGCACCCTTCAGGGTAAGAGTTTATGGGCTCAGTTTGCTTGTAGCAAATATGGTGCTATTAATAATTTTGTCATCCCAATTTCGGCATCTCACATATGGAAGGCAGTGATGCAACAGCTTCCAATTGTCCAGCAGTGTATCCAATGGATTGTAGGGAAGAGGGAGATTTCTTTTTGGTGTGACAATTGGTGCGGTGCTTTTCTGAATGCTCCTAGGCCAATTGATGCAAATCTTTTGGTGAAAGATGCTCTCCCTCATCTAGAGCAGTTTTTGCCGCTAATAGAGTTTGGTCAGCATGAGGCGATTGCGAGGGTTCATTTGGATCAGAATCAGGACGATAAAATGATTTTTCTTTGTCTAAAGGAATCTAGGGAGCATCTTTTTCTTCATTCGGAGGTGGCTTTGCTTCTATGGCAAATTTTTGCGAACCCTTTTCAAAAGGTATGGAGGTACAATTCTTTTGCTCATTTGTGGTCTGTTTGGGGTGAGGATGGGTCGATTCAGACTCAAGTTGGTACTTGTTATCTGGGTATTTTTATGTTCACTTGTTGGGAGATTTGGAAAGCTCGTTGTAAATCTATTTTTGAGAATGTTGCTATGCGGATGGAGGATATATATCAACATGTTTCTAGACATCTCACAGATATGTTTTGTGTGTTTAGGTCGAAGTCTCAGTCCAATAGGATGGGTATTCTTGGTTTACAGCAGTTACGTCTCTCTGTTTTGTCCCCAAGGCTTCTTAGGGGTCTCTGGCTGAAATGGGACCCCCTGCCTGTTTCCTCTTTCAAGCTTAACACAGATGGTTCGGCGATTAATGGAGTTAGTAATGATATTCGTTTAGTTCGTAACACTTGCTCTTTGGTGTCAAGTATCTTCACCGGTTTCTCAACATAAGACAAATCAGGTTCAAAAGATATCTCTTCATACTCAAGCACATGTGATTCATCTTTCATATACTTGCAAAGCATGGACATGTGAAACACATTGTGAATCTCGGACAAAGAAGGAGGTAAAGCAATTCTATAAGATAAAGTCCCAACCTTCTCAAGTATCTCAAAGGGTCCAATAAACCTTGGTGATAACTTTCCCTTTTTACCAAATCTCTTTGGGCCCTTCCGAGGTGATACCTTCAAGAACACATAGCCCCCAATTTGGAACTCAAGATCCCTACGTCGATTATCAGCATAGCTTTTTTATCGGCTCTGAGATGTAAGTAGTCTATCTCGAATCAATTTTACACTCTCAGTTGATTGTTGTACCATATTGGAACCCCATATCTTAGCTTCACCAACTTCATCCCAGCAAATTGGTGATCGACATTTCCATCCATACAAGGCTTCATACGGAGCCATCTCGATACTTGCTTGAAAATTGTTATTATACGCAAACTTCGCCAAAGGTAGATGTGAACCCCAACTTCCCTTGAAATCCACTGTACAAGCTCGCAACATATCTTTAAGTATTTGAATCAATCTATCCGACTGTCCGTCTGACTGAGGATGAAATGTTGTACTTAGATTCAACTTTATACCCAAGGCATCTTGTAAAGCTTGCCAAAATCTCGATGTAAACCTCGGATCCCTGTCTGAAACAATACTCACTGGAACCCCATGTAATCTGACTATCTCCTGAATATATTAAGCTGTCAATTGACTCAACGAGTATGTCATCGAGATGGGAATAAAATGAGCCAATTTCGTCAATCGATCCACAACAACCTAAACTGCATCGAACCCCCATTGAGTACGTGGCAACCCTGTCACGAAATCCTGTTGTATTTTAGCTTAGATTTGCTTGAATCCATAACCTAAAAGTCTAAGACAAGGTGACTAATGGGCCTGCGTGTCTGTTAGTGTGGCAACTTGTACTTAGGCATAGCTTGAATAGCTTAGAGTTGCTAATTGTATAAGTCTTGAAGAAGATAGCCTATAGGACATCGGACGTCCTCTGCACAAATAGGCAAAATTTGATCCAGCAGTCTTACTTTGGTTATCGGACAAGCTCGTACAAGCCAAGCTTTATCTGCAATGTTGAAGAACTCCAAGAACGTCCGATAGTCATCTGCTGAAGATATGTCCTAACTCAAAGATCTCATTAATTGCGATACAACGTTAACCTGCAAAACGCATTCAATGAAGCTTTCCATTCTTGGCATACAATTCGAAAAGGACATTCTGCAAGCACGTCTACCTATTTTTGGCAAAATGTCGAGAGAGACGTAACTTGCGAACCGCCTATCGAGCTCAACAACACCATTAGAGCATTGAATGCTCTTGAATTCAAATTGAGCAACTCATGAAGATCTCCAACGGCTCCAAGGTCCCTCCTGCATATAAAAGGAGACTTCATGGCAGCATTTATCACTACTTCAACCACTCCAACTACGAATCTCCATAGTCTTCAAGTTCTTAAAAGCTTAAACGTCCTATCTGTATACATTCATTGAAGAGCTTCACACTTAGACGTCTAGTCCATTAAAGCTCTTCATTGATTGCAACACTTAGCTTTTCATAGCTCACGAGAATTGTATCTTATTGATATCAATTCTCCCACACAAACACTTGGTCAACAAAATTTTTGTACACAATCCATTAGAGATTTAGTTTGTAAAATATCTAGTGGATAAACTTAGTACACGATTTTCAAATCCAAAGTTGACCACTTTGGTTGTGGACGTAGCACTTATTTATAAGTGTGAACCATATTAAATACTCTGTCTACTTGTGTGTGATTGTGAATTATTTGTGTTGCTTAAATTTCCAGATTTCCAAAGCTGTTGAGAAGCTGCGATCTTATCTGTGAAGATCGGCCATTTCCAACTTGTCCTATACTTCACAAGACTTCCGCTGCAAAATTTTTCTAACTTAAGTGAAGTAAGATTTTTGAATCAAATTTCAAAAATTGGACATAGGCTATTCAACCCCCTTCTAGCCTATATTGAGCAACCTTGGACCTAACAATTGGTATCGAGCTTAACTCTTTGAAAACTTGTTTTTCGAGATTAACCTCTTGAGAGATTAAAGATCATGGCTGCTCACCAAATGTTGGAAACTTCAAACGTGAACCATTGTCTGTCTTGGATGAAGTTCACTTTGACATCTGGAAAGATAAAGTCAAAAGACATATGAATTCAATTGATAAACGTTTGTGGAAATGTGTCACGAGATGGACCCGAATTCCAATGAAGCCCAATACACCGGCGCGGTAGATGCAAGCTGCTGAACTGAAGTACCAAAGCCGGAAGAAGAGTGGGATGATGAAGACGAAAGAATGATGCTCGGATGGAAAGGCCATCAACATCATTACTAGGCGTGTCGATATAAGCACGTACCAGATTATCAACTTTGAACACGGCAAAGGAGATGTGGGAAGCCATCCTTGAATATCTTGAAGGTGATGGTGAGACAAAGAATAACAAATTATATACTGCATCCGAAGTTTGACTCCTTCAAAAGGATCCCAAAGAGTCTCTACGAAGCGCCTATGACAGATTCTATGAGGTAGTCAACTCTTGCTATTCCTTAGGAAAGAAGTATGAAAAGAAAGAAATAAACATGAGATTTCTAAATGCACTAGGCGGTTTATGGCATGTTAAAATTACGCCATGAAAGAGTCAAAAGATTTAAACAAATTGACTCTTAGAAACCTTTATGCTAGTCTTTCGGTTTATGAGCTTGAGATCCAACAAGCTCAAGAATTGGAAAAGAGTTTCAAAAACTTGTCCTTACCCCTATCTTGAACCTTCTGTTCAAAACGATGAAACACCTTCTACATCCGGTGAAGATGATGATATTCTTTCGACGAAGCCTTTGCTATGTTTGTAAAGAAATATCAACGTTTCAAAAGGTTTAATAAATCATCATCACATAGGCGGTCTTCTCACAAAGCGCCGTTCCTTATAAAACAAGCTGCTCAACCGAAAAGTTACGCTCCTTATAAATGAGACCACCAAAAGGACAATGAGCTAGTTTGTTTTAATTGTAGGAAACCAGGCCACTTTGCGTCTCAATGTCCTAAGCCAAAGTATGAATTTTATAAGAAACGTCCGAGTCTAAATTTCAAAAACAAAAAGGGATGGTGGTGAAGACATTGATGAAAGCAACCTACCTATGGTGTGACAACGACACGATGAGGATGACTCTTGTGATTTTCTTTGAAGAAGCCAACATATGCCTTATGGCCGGGAGTCACCACATGATTCGGTGAGGTCACTACCATTTCAACAAAATGACAGTGATGATGATGATGAGTTCAATGACCCATCAAAGGGAGAGCTCATCAAAGCAAACAAGGATATCTTTGGAAGAATTTTCAAAATTCAAAGTGCCTATGTAAAACTTGCCAAGAAGCATGAACTAGCTGTCTCGAGAAATCAACCTTGATGTCTAAGATCAAAGATCTTGATAGACGACAAGTGAAAGTATCAAATTGCAAAAGAGAACAAAACTTTGGTGAAAAAGTGGACTTCCTACTTGAACACATCAAGAAGATAAATTCGAGAAAGATGACCTTCAAAAGGTTGTCAATACTTGGAATAACTCTAAAGGAAACTTTGATACCATTCTCTCAAACCAAAAAACTTTAGATGACAAAGCGGTATCGGTTTCCAAAGTGAGTTCAATGTAGGTAGTCCTTCTAGTTCTCAAAAGATGAGACATCGAAGTAATTCTTTGAAGAATCGGTAAAGTTTCTTATGACCAGCGGTCTCCCAAAGGCAAGGACTTGGCTTTAACAAAGTTCCTTTTGTTTATCCCAAGAATACAAAACACAAGTCCAAAGGAAAGCAATCGCCATCTATGACTCTGCGATAGGAGTCGAGCAACTTAATCTGCCATTAGTCACCCTAAGAAAACAGGGATGACTAGTGCAAGTCAAAGAATACTCGGCTCAAGCCTATTAAATTTGTCGGGCAAGGCTGCGACCCCAACATTGCCTATAAAAGGGTGAAAGGAGTGAATTTTGCTAATAAAAGGCTTAAAGGACATGTGCTGAAAATGCAAAATCTTTTGATAAGAGGTCTATCTATGATAAGCCTTACATCAATAAGAAAAGGCATTTTCAACCTAAGTCCTATAGGCCAATTATCGGCACAAAGGTCACCTCAAAGGCTGGCGATGAAAAGAAGCCTCAAAAGAAATCATTACTCATGTTGAAGGATTTCACAAATGCTCTTTCTGCAAATGCCATGGTCATGAGATTCATGAATGCCTTCGAGATTCACACCTAAATCTAGAGGATTTACTCCTCCAAAGGTTAAACAGTGTGGATCCCAAAGGTTGCTAACCTTGAGGACCCAAAAATAAAAGGGGACCATATTCTTAAATGTCTATATTTCGGGAATGCTTTATGGTGTCAATGAAGAAGAGAAAGATCTATGGTATCTAGACGGTGGATGCTCAAAGCATATGGTGGTGATCCAAATCTTCTCTCAAGTATTGTTGAAGCAAAGGGTCCCTCGGTCATATTTGGAGACAACTCAAAGGGAAGACCATTGGATATGGAAGTATAATAAGAGGAAATCTCTCCATCAACAAAGTCTCTCTAGTTGAAGGTTTAAAGCACAATCTTGAGCATATCACAATTACGTGATAAAGGTCTAACTGTCGGTTTTCCTCAAGTCAATGTCTCATAAAGGACAATGAGACATGTTCAACTATCTGACGGGGTTCGAAAAGGAAATGTCTATCTTTGTTGACCTAAATCTTTGTTGGAAGAAAATCAAATCTATGCTTGGTTGCTAGGTCATCAACTGACAACAGCTGGTTGTGGCACAAAAGGCTTAGTCATCTCAATTTCAAATACCTGGAGAAGCTATCAAAAGACAATCTAGTTGTTGGTTTGCCTAAGATATCAGCTGAATCACACAGTCTCTGCAGAGCATGTCAACTAGGCAAACTACACAAATCTTCTTTCAAAAGCAAGCCTTGCCTATCAACAACCAGACCTCTACAGCTCTTGCACATGGATTTGTTTGGACTGTAACTACTACAAGTCTTGGTGGCGCAAGTATACTCTTGTGGTAGTTGATGATTACTCAAGATTTACTTGGGTAGAGATGATGTCCTCCAAAGATGAAGCATATGACATCATTCTTGAACTCTTGAAGACTACGGACTCGCTGGATGATATCTCGATGTCGGATCGGACAATGGAGCGAGTTCAAGAACAATGGTGTTGCCAAATATTGTGATGACCATGGAATTGGTCACAATTTCTCTGCGGTTGGCACACCTCAACAAAATGGAGTTCTTTGAAAGGAAAAACGAACTCTCATTGAAGCGGGAAAGACAATGATTCTTTGAAGCCAAGCGCCTATGTATTTACGGGCGAAGGCGTGAACACTTTGCTTCACACAAAACAGGTCCATCATAAACAAATTTCATAACAAAACTCCATATGAAATATGGAGAGCGAAACTCCCAACATTGGATTCTTTAAAATATTTGGTTGTAAATGCTATGTTCTTTACAATGGTAGAGAACATAGAGGTAAATTTGAATCCAAAAGTGATGAAGGAATTTTTGGGATATGCCAAGTTTTCAAAAGCATACGAGTTTACAATAAAACTTCACTTAAAGTTGTTGAATCGTACATGTTTCTTTTGATGAATTTGATTTCATTGGGCCACATTTGGCTCCTAAGGTTACTAATGATTCGATGAATATGAGGCAGTGCAAACGCCAAGTCCCGGATCTGTGATCCTCCTTCTTCACAAGATCTTCCAAGAGTCAACTGTTAGAATCCTCAAATGAACCAACAAATGAACACTCGAAAACCTGAATCCACTTTGCCTTCCACACCGAAGTCATACAACCTACCTTGGAATTAACCTACCCTTTAGAAAACCAAGCTTGATCACTTCTACTTCTCAAGAATCCAACTCTGCGATGCAATAAGACAAGTTCAACTGCGAAGTTAGGGAAGTAAAAGATCATCCTATCACTCAAATCATTGGAGATCTTAATGTTGGCGTTCAAACTAGACAAGCTTCAAGGAATGAATGCATGTATTCTCTGCATTTGTATCTAACATTGAACCCAAAAGATTGATGAAGCTCTGGAAGATCCAAGTGGGTGGAAGCTATGCAAGAAGAGCTAAACCAATTTGACGGATGCCAAGTCGGTCACTGGTCCCTAGGCCTAAAGGACAAGCGGTTATTGGCACAAAGTGGGTTTCGAAACAAAATGGATGAAAACGGCAATATTACAAGAAACAAGGCAAGGCGGTAGCCCAAGGATATAGACGGGAGGAGGGTATTGACTATGATGAGACATTTGCTCTGTTGCAAGATTAGAAGCTATCAGTTATTCTTGGCCTATGCCTCTTTCAAAGACTTCAAAGTTTATCAAATGGATGTAAAGAGTGCTTTTCGAATGGAGAACTTCAAGAAGAAGTCTATGTAGAGCAACCTCCTGGATTCATAAAGCTGCTCAAGAAGAGAAGATGTCTACAAGGCGAGGAAAGCCCTTTATGGACTTAAACAAGCTCCAAGAGCACTGGTATGAGACCCTTTCAAAGTTCTTGACATCTCAAGGCTTTGTAAGAGGTCAAATTGACACTACTCTTTTCATTATGAAACATAAAGGTCATTCCTTACTTGTTCAAATTTATGTTGATGATATTATCTTTGGTTCTACTAATGAAAATCTTTGCAAAAGGTTTGAAAAGCTTATGCGAGTAAATTTGAGATGAGCATGATGGGAGAGCTCAATTTTTCCTTGGTCTTCAAATTCAACAAAGTTCAAATGGTATCTTCATCAATCAAGCCAAATATGCAAAGGATGTTATCAAGAAATTTGGTCTTGAGAATGCAAACGACTTGCACTCCTATGGCTACTAAGCGCCATCTTGACAAAGATGAGAAGGGCAAGAAAGTGGACATGACTCTCTGAGGCATGATTGGTTCACTTTTATACTTAGCGCTAGTAGGCACGATATCATGTTTCTTTGTTTGTGTTTGTGCTAGATTTCAAGCTGATCCAAAGGAGTCTCACCTACAAGCAGTCAAAAGAATCATCAGATATCTGATAGATACTCCCAATTTGGGAATCTGGTATCCTAGAGATTCATCTTTTAATCTTATAGGCTATTCTGATGCTGATTTTGCTGCATGTAAAGTTGACAGGAAAAGCACAAGTGGGACTTGTCAATTCTTAGGAAATAGACTTGTCTCATGGGCCAGCAAGAAGCAAACCTCTGTCTCAACTTCAACAAGCGAGAATACATAGGGCTGGTAGCTGCTGCTCTGGCTGTGGATCAAACGGCAACTTGTTGACTATGAGATTACGGCTAATTGTCCTATAATGTGTGACAACACGTCGGCAATCTCGGTATCTCAAAATCTGTCATGCACTCCAAGACAAAGCACATTGATGTGAGATATCACTTTCTTAAAGACCATGTTGAAAAAGGTAACATCGGCATGCAATATGTGCCTACGAGAATCGGGTAGACATCTTCACAAAACCACTTGATTCAACCAGGTTTGCATATTTAAGAGGAGAGCTTGGTATGCTTGACCTCAATCCTTAACCTTTCGACTAACTATTTAAATCATTTTACAAAATTGTCTAAATGATCGCAAATTGAAACTCTGCGAGAAATTGGACAATCGAGTAAGTCCTTACATGTCCAAGTCGGCGGTCTTTATAGAAAATAGGCAGACCTAAGCGCTCCATACGTACAGTCACTCATCAGGTCATAAATGCGGACTTCAAAAATTATCAAATACCATTTATTAACCTGTCAGAAGTACAAAAAGGCAAATGATACAGTATTTCTTCACATTTTTCAAAAACCGCCATTTGCTAGTTTTAAAAACCTCTCGACTTCCAATCGCAATCTTCCCAAATCTTCTCAAATCTTCAAATTTCTCTTGTTCTCAAGCGAAATCATCAATGGTAATGATTTCTACACCTTCTAATTCATTTAAATCAAGCTTTATGATTTGCATTAACCTAATTTGTGTTATTTCGAACTATACATCATTGATGAGCGCAAAATCTTGAAATTGATGTTTGAATCTTGTTTATGTAGCATAAAATTGTGACTTGATTTCTTTGATATTATGTCTTCACTTACACAATCTGTTTACTTAAAAATGACAAAATAGGTAGATATTTTGAAACCCGGTTCATGAACTGTTCTTGTCATTTGTCATCATACGCACATGTTTTGGGTTTTAATCGAACGATTACTGTTTGTGTTAATATCGGTGATCACTCACATCGGTTGTATTTAATCATACCTTCCTATATCTATGTCTTTGTTCTCATATCCACCTGTATAGGCAAGGACTAAATCTTCCAAGGCTACAGACACAACGTCATCCTCTGCATCTGCTAAGCCATCTAGGGCTAAACAGTGAAAATCTTCCACGAGAATCCTTCCCGGGTCAAGTTATCATCCTGGGATGACAATCGACCGAGATTCCATTATCAGTACATCTGCTGGTGATGCCCTGCTTAAGGATTTAACAGAATGTGGGCTTCTTCCCTTGTTCCAACTTCATGATACCCACTACTGCAATGCTTTAGGCGAGGAATTTTACACAAGGATGATCTGCCTCCTCCTCCGCCAATACCAATGAACCGGTCAACCTAAGCTACATCAAGGGTTACATCGAGGCCATTACATCAAATTGACCTATAAGGATATTGGGGCAATCCTTGAGCGCCTATTGAAGGCAAACTGGACTTAACCGATCTTTGAATCGACGCTTGCTTGGGAAATGATGCGAGGATCGCTCAACTGAAAGGTTTTACGAGATGTCCAGGAATCTCTTCCTGAAAATGCTTATCACATCGGTCATCGATCGATAAGAGCATTCTCTTCAAGAATGGGGCAAGAGACATTTTTACATCTCAACAACACGTGGACCAAAGCGTGATTCTTGAAAGCTTAAGCGGGCAAAAATCGTTTTCTCTATGCTATCTCAAAGTGTTGCGACGTCCAATCCAACCCCTCCATGCGACGACCTTTCGTAAGGGTCATCAATATCATTCTTCGCAGATTTGAAGAGATCGATGATAAAGTTATCACGACGACCTCATCAAGGTGTCTAACACCTACGTTTTCAATCAACAACGTTACCCGCTAGGGATGATATGGCCAAACGAACAATCATTGTTCTTCTGCTTGCCGCTTCTTCTACTAGTGGCACCTCTACCCAAGCCGGCAAGGGTAGCGAAAAGTCACATGTTACGAGGCGAGCCAGCTGGCGAGGAGGAGCCTAAACCTATAGGGGCTGAACTTCACGAGAACTTTGATCTCGGCAAACTTGATCATGATCCCTATGAACCTTCGAGCCTCCTTCCAAAAGGCCAAACATTCCTCCACTCTCACCCTCCGTCTCAAGAAAAACCGCAAATCTCGCACTAGATCGAGGTTGAAAAGGATACCTCTAATTTCAAACCCGAGATCTATCCAAACCCAAACCTAAACAAACCCTCCTACCCACGACGAATCCTTTGGCCTTCCTAAAGTCTCATCCACCTCTTCTTCCACACCAGTGTGCTGCATTTCCCTCCCAGTGTTTCCCATTTGTTCCCCACCAGTTCCCACCAAATCCTCTCCACTTCCTACTTACGCCTCTTCTTCACCTACAAAGTCCACTCATGGCAAGCGCTTTAAAAGAGTGCAAAGAAAGAGTGCACTTCGAAGAAACTGCGATATAACCTCTCCACCATCTTCACCTCCTCTACCTACAACCACTACTTCCACACCGCCATCTTCTCCTCTTAACTCAACACCCTATCGTCTACTCCTACTCAAACACCATCCACCACACTGAATCCACCTCTCGCCTCCATCCTCCAAACGCTCTATCTCTCCTCTTCGACCTGCCTACCCCCAAACGCCTCAAGACCAACCCATATAGCCATCTACACCCGAGGTGCGGGATCTGTGTCTTTCGGGACAGCGGGCCTAAGCCCAACCTGCGATTCGACCCCTACCTTTCTACCCTTGACTACCCCGGAAAATTCCTGCCGGCCTATGTCGGGTGAAATTATCTTTAAATGGGGTGCTTTCTATGAACCTCTTCCTCCAGCCTGGTCCCAGCAATTCTTCTCCCACAACTCCGCGGTGCAAGATCTCATGATCTTCAACCAATGGGTTGCAATTCACAAGGACCTAGGCCTTCCTCTCCCACAGAATCAACCGTCTCTTCCTTCCTCTCTCTGCCTAAACCACCTGTCTTCACCCTTATCTGCTATCCTTCCATCCTTCTTCACCCTGTGGTCTACAACTTCATTGATGTAGTCACCACTTACCTTGGCTTCAACCCTTTCATCCCTATTCTATACCGTTCACCTCACCCTATCTCTATCCCTACTCCTTTTCTCATTGGTCGTCTAAGGCCTCGATCCCCTCTCATCCTTCCATATTATCCATCCCTTCGTCTGACCTACCCTAGCCAATCCCAACTCTACCGGCCATATTTCCATTTCCTCCTCCGGCCATTCTCCAACATCCTCCCTCCCGTCTTCCACCGGCCATCCTCCACCCTCTCCTACCCGCGGCCATCCTTCCCCTCGGGTCCATCATCTCCTCCACGAGTCATCGACTCGTCGATACCTATCTGTGAGGTTGTTCATAAATTTTGAAAGACTTTGAGGTCATCTCTGTTGACGACCAAGGCCTGCACCGCTCTCGGATCGGTCTCACATCACCCATGTCAGTGGCATGACCCAAGTAATGGAAATTTCAAGAGGTGCCAAGGCCGCCTTTGATGCACTGCGCTCCATCTCTGCCAATCTGCTCTAGCTAGCCAGATCTCCGCCTCTTCCTCCACGACCTCTGCCATCTTCAAAACAAATTGGGACAACCTCGCCACAAAAATGATGCAGATCGTCGACATGGTTGAAGCTGGCTACAAGCTTGTGCTTCAGTCTCAACGCCATGCAAATCGCTCCGTTCACTCCTCAGTGCGGGCGACACGCAATCTCACCTCCAAGCACTTGGCCTTCTATCGCAAAGAGCACATCACTACTTCCAACCGTCTTGCTCTCATTGATACCTCGCTTGCGTCCATGAAGGAGGAGATGGCTAGACTCAACAATGATCAGCGGACTAGGCTCATTGAGCATAATGCACTACTCAAACAGAAAAACAGCGATCTGTCCTCTGCATTGGCTGATACAAAAGAAGAGTTAGCCGAGGTCAAACAGAAAAACATCGATCTCTCCTACGAATTGGCCGACGCAAAAGATGAATTAGCAGAAGCCAAAGAAGAAATTGCAAAACTAAAGGCTGCTGCTGACTCTAGATGGACATCAAGAGGTTATAGGCAATCATCAGGCAAAGGTCATACTTCATCTCGATCATCCTCTCGAACTGGCCGATAAATTTTTGGTATAATCTTTTGCAAAAACTTTGTAATTAAACTCCGTGTTTAATTCACAATGTCTATATTTTAAATTTTCATGCTTTTTATGAACTGCTTATTATGTGAATGCATGAAAATTAAACCACTGGTTTAAAGACATGTCCTATATTGCCTATTCTGCATGTTTTTAAATTCAGTCTAATTACAAGTGTCTGATGCTTAATTTCCTATTCGTAAACACTTTGTAATTCTTGAATACAATGACCTGTATGTAAGTTCATCTAGGGCATGCTTATTTAATATATCAATCTTACAAGCATGTTATTACTAGACTTGAACTTGGTCAGCTGATATTGTATTCGTAGGGTCATGGACTCAAGCAAATAGGAGGAGATTGTTGTATTTTAGCTTAGATTTGCTTGAATCCATAACCTAAAAGTCTAAGACAAGGTGACTAATGGGCTGCGTGTACATTAGTGTGGCAACTTGTACTTAGGCATAGCTTGAATAGCTTAGAGTTGCTAATTGTATAAGTCTTGAAGAAGATAGCCTATAGGACATCGGACGTCCTCTGCACAAATAGGCAAAATTTGATCCAGAGTCTTACTTTGGATATCGGACAAGCTCGTACAAGCCAAGCTTTATCTGCAATGTTGAAGAACTCCAAGAACGTCCGATAGTCATCTGCTGAAGATATGTCCTAACTCAAAGATCTCATTAATTGCGATACAACGTTAACCTGCAAAACGCATTCAATGAAGCTTTCCATTCTTGGCATACAACTCAGAAAAGGACATTCTGCCTGCAAGCACAGTCTACCTATTTTTGGCAAAATGTCAGGAGACAGACTGTAACTTGCAGAACCGCCTATCAGAGCTCAACAACACCATTAGAGCATTGAATGCTCTTGAATTCAAATTGAGCAACTCATGAAGATCTCCAACGGCTCCAAGGTCCCTCCTGCATATAAAAGGAGACTTCATGGCAGCATTTATCACTACTTCAACCACTCCAACTACTGAATCTCCATAGTCTTCAAGTTCTTAAAAGCTTAAACGTCCTATCTGTATACATTCATTGAAGAGCTTCACACTTAGACGTCTAGTCCATTAAAGCTCTTCATTGATTGCAACACTTAGCTTTTCATAGCTCACGAGAATTGTATCTTATTGATATCAATTCTCCCACACAAACACTTGGTCAACAAAATTTTTGTACACAATCCATTAGAGATTTAGTTTGTAAAATATCTAGTGGATAAACTTAGTACACGATTTTCAAATCCAAAGTTGACCACTTTGGTTGTGGACGTAGCACTTATTTATAAGTGTGAACCATATTAAATACTCTGTCTACTTGTGTGTGATTGTGAATTATTTGTGTTGCTTAAATTTCCAGATTTCCAAAACTGTTGAGAAGCGATCTTATCTGTGAAGATCGGCCATTTCCAACTTGTCCTATACTTCACAAGACTTCCGCTGCAAAATTTTTCTAACTTAAGTGAAGTAAGATTTTTGAATCAAATCAAAAATTGGACATAGGCTATTCAACCCCCTTCTAGCCTATATTGAGCAACCTTGGACCTAACAATTGGTATCGAGCTTAACTCTTTGAAAACTTGTTTTTCGAGATTAACCTCTTGAGAGATTAAAGATCATGGCTGCTCACCAAATGTTGGAAACTTCAAACGTGAACCATTGTCTGTCTTGGATGAAGTTCACTTTGACATCTGGAAAGATAAAGTCAAAAGACATATGAATTCAATTGATAAACGTTTGTGGAAATGTGTCACGATGGACCCGGAATTCCAATGAAGCCCAATACACGGCCGCGGTAGATGCAATCTGAACTGAAGTACCAAAGCCAAGAAGAGTGGGATGATGAAGACGAAAGAATGATGCTCGGATGGAAAGGCCATCAACATCATTACTAGGTGTCGATATAAGCACGTACGCCAGATTATCAACCCGAACACACAAAGGAGATGTGGGAAGCCATCCTTGAATATCTTGAAGGTGATGGTGAGACAAAGAATAACAAATTATATACCCGCATCCGTAAGTTTGACTCCTTCAAAAGGATCCCAAAGAGTCTCTACGAAGCGCCTATGACGATTCTATGAGGTAGTCAACTCTTGCTATTCCTTAGGAAAGAAGTATGAAAAGAAAGAAATAAACATGAGATTTCTAAATGCACTAGGCGGTTTATGGCATGTTAAAATTACGCCATGAAAGAGTCAAAAGATTTAAACAAACCGACTCTTAGAAACCTTTATGCTAGTCTTTCGGTTTATGAGCTTGAGATCCAACAAGCTCAAGAATTGGAAAAGAGTTTCAAAAACTTGTCCTTACCGGCCCTATCTGAACCTTCTGTTCAAAACCCGATGAAACACCTTCTACATCCGGTGAAGATGATGATATTCTTTCGACGAAGCCTTTGCTATGTTTGTAAAGAAATATCAACGTTTCAAAAGGTTTAATAAATCATCATCACATAGGCGGTCTTCTCACAAAACTGTTCCTTATAAAACAACCGCTCAACCGAAAAGTTCGCTCCTTATAAATCGCAGACCACCAAAAGGACAATGAGCTAGTTTGTTTTAATTGTAGGAAACCAGGCCACTTTGCGTCTCAATGTCCTAAGCCAAAGTATGAATTTTATAAGAAACGTCCCGAGTCAAAATTTCAAAAACAAAAAGGGATGGTGGCTGAAGACATTGATGAAAGCAACCTACCTACATGGTGTGACACTGACACTGATGAGGATGACTCTTGTGACTTTGCTGAAGAAGCCAACATATGCCTTATGGCCAGGGAGTCACCACATGATTCAGTGAGGTCATTACCATTTCAACAAAATGACAGTGATGATGATGATGAGTTCAATGACCCATCAAAGGGAGAGCTCATCAAAGCAAACAAGGATATGCTGGAAGAATTTTCAAAATTCAAAGCTGCCTATGTAAAACTTGCCAAGAAGCATGAACTAGTGTCTCGAGAAATCAACCTTGATGTCTAAGATCAAAGATCTTGATAGAAGTGAAAGTATCAAATTGCAAAAGAGAACAAAACTTTGACTGAAAAAGTGGACTTCCTACTTGAACACATCAAGAAGATAAATTCTGAGAAAGATGACCTTCAAAAGGTTGTCAATACTTGGAATAACTCTAAAGGAAACTTTGATACCATTCTCTCAAACCAAAAAACTTTAGATGACAAAGCGGTATCGGTTTCCAAAGTGAGTTCAATGTAGGTAGTCCTTCTAGTTCTCAAAAAGATGAGACATCGAAGTAATTCTTTGAAGAATCTACGTAAAGTTTCTTATGACCAGCGAGTCTCCCAAAAGGCAAGGACTTGGCTTTAACAAGTTCCTTTTGTTTATCCCAAGAATACAAAACACAAGTCCAAAGGAAAGCAACCGCCATCTATGACTCTGCGATAGGGAGTCGAGCAACTTAATCCTGCCATTAGTCACCCTAAGAAAACGGGGATGACTAGTGACAAGTCAAAGAATACTCGGCTCAAGCCTATTAAATTTGTCAAGGGCAAGGCGACCCAACATTGCCTATAAAAGGGTGAAAGGAGTGAATTTTGCTAATAAAAGGCTTAAAGGACATGTGCTGAAAATGCAAAATCTTTTGATAAGAGGTCTACCTATGATAAGCCTTACATCAATAAGAAAAGGCATTTTCAACCTAAGTCCTATAGGCCGATTATCGCACAAAGGTCACCTCAAAGCTGGCGATGAAAAGAAGCCTCAAAAAGAAATCATTACTCATGTTGAAGGATTTCACAAATGCTCTTCTGCAAATGCCATGGTCATGAGATTCATGAATGCCTTCGAGATTCACACCTAAATCTAGAGGATTTACTCCTCCAAAGGTTAAACAGTGTGGATCCCAAAGGTTGCTAACCTTGAGGACCCAAAAAAAAGGGGACCATATTCTTAAATGTCTATATTTCGGGAATGCTTTATGGTGTCAATGAAGAAGAGAAAGATCTATGGTATCTAGACAGTGGATGCTCTAAGCATATGATGGTGATCCAAATCTTCTCTCAAGTATTGTTGAAGCAAAGGGTCCCTCGTCATCTTTGGAGACAACTCAAAGGGAAGACCATTGGATATGGAAGCATAATAAGAGGAAATCTCTCCATCAACAAAGTCTCTCTAGTTGAAGGTTTAAAGCACAACCGAGCATATCACAATTTCGTGATAAAGGTCTAACTGTCAGTTTCCTCAAGTCAATGTCTCATAAAGGACAATGAGACATGTTCAACTATCCTGACGGGGTTCGAAAAGGAAATGTCTATTTGTTGACCTAAATCTTTGTTGGAAGAAAATCAAATCTATGCTTGGTTGCTAGGTCATCAACCGACAAGTGGTTGTGGCACAAAAGGCTTAGTCATCTCAATTTCAAATACCTGGAGAAGCTATCAAAAGACAATCTAGTTGTTGGTTTGCCTAAGATATCAGCTGAATCACACAGTCTCTGCAGAGCATGTCAACTAGGCAAACTACACAAATCTTCTTTCAAAAGCAAGCCTTGCCTATCAACAACTGACCTCTACGGCTCTTGCACATGGATTTGTTTGGACTGTAACTACTACAAGTCTTGGTGGCGCAAGTATACTCTTGTGGTAGTTGATGATTACTCAAGATTTACTTGGGTAGAGATGATGTCCTCCAAAGATGAAGCATATGACATCATTATCGAACTCTTCGAAGACTACGACTCGTAAGCTGGATATCTCTGATGTCAGATCAGACAATGGAACAGAGTTCAAGAACAATGGTGTTGCCAAATATTGTGATGACCATGGAATTGGTCACAATTTCTCTGCAGTTGGCACACCTCAACAAAATGGAGTTGCTGAAAGGAAAAACAGAACTCTCATTGAAGCAGGAAAGACAATGATTCGAAGCCAAACCGCCTATGTATTTACGGGCGAAGCGTGAACACCGCTGCTTCACACAAAACAGGTCCATCATAAACAAATTTCATAACAAAACTCCATATGAAATATGGAGAGGCGAGCTCCCAACATTGGATTCTTTAAAATATTTGGTTGTAAATGCTATGTTCTTTACAATGGTAGAGAACATAGAGGTAAATTTGAATCCAAAAGTGATGAAGGAATTTTTCTCGATATGCCAAGTTTTCAAAAGCATACGAGTTTACAATAAAACTTCACTTAAAGTTGTTGAATCGTACATGTTTCTTTTGATGAATTTGATTTCATTGGGCCACATTTGGCTCCTAAGGTTACTAATGATTCGATGAATATGAGACAGTGCGAACAGCCAAGTCCCGATCTGCGATCCTCCTTCTTCACAAGATCTTCCAAGAGTCAACCTGTTAGAATCCTCAAATGAACCAACAAATGAACACTCGAAAACCCTGAATCCACTTTCTTCCACACCGAAGTCATACAACCTACCTTGGAATTAACCTACCCTTTAGAAAACCAAGCTTGAGTCACTTCTACTTCTCAAGAATCCAACTCTGCGATGCAATAAGACAAGTTCAACTGCGAAGTTAGGGAAGTAAAAGATCATCCTATCACTCAAATCATTGGAGATCTTAATGTTGGCGTTCAAACTAGACAAGCTTCAAGGAATGAATGCATGTATTCTACGCATTTGTATCTAACATCGAACCCAAAAGATTGATGAAGCTGGAAGATCCAAGTGGGGGAAGCTATGCAAGAAGAGCTAAACCAATTTGACAGATGCCAAGTCGGTCATGGTCCCTAGGCCTAAAGGACAAGCGTTATTGGAACAAAGTGGGTTTTCGAAACAAAATGGATGAAAACGGCAATATTACAAGAAACAAGGCAAGACGGTAGCCCAAGGATATAGACAGGAGGAGGGTATTGACTATGATGAGACATTTGCTCTGTTGCAAGATTAGAAGCTATCGATTATTCTTGGCCTATGCCTCTTTCAAAGACTTCAAAGTTTATCAAATGGATGTAAAGAGTGCTTTTCGAATGGAGAACTTCAAGAAGAAGTCTATGTAGAGCAACCTCCTGGATTCATAAACGCTCAAGAAGAGAAGATGTCTACAAGCCGAGGAAAGCCCTTTATGGACTTAAACAAGCTCCAAGAGCTGGTATGAGACCCTTTCAAAGTTCTTGACATCTCAAGGCTTTGTAAGAGGTCAAATTGACACTACTCTTTTCATTATGAAGCATAAAGGTCATTCCTTACTTGTCCAAATTTATGTTGATGATATTATCTTTGGTTCTACTAATGAAAATCTTTGCAAAAGGTTTGAAAAGCTTATGCGAGTAAATTTGAGATGAGCATGATGGGAGAGCTCAATTTTTTCTTGGTCTTCAAATTCAACAAAGTTCAAATGGTATCTTCATCAATCAAGCCAAATATGCAAAGGATGTTATCAAGAAATTTGGTCTTGAGAATGCAAACAGCTTCAACACTCCTATGGCTACTAACCGCCATCTTGACAAAGATGAGAAGGGCAAGAAAGTGGACATGACTCTCTGAGGCATGATTGGTTCACTTTTATACTTAACGCTAGTAGGCACGATATCATGTTTTTGTTTGTGTTTGTGCTAGATTTCAAGCGATCCAAAGGAGTCTCACCTACAAGCAAAAGAATCATCGATATCGATAGATACTCCCAATTTGGGAATCGGTATCCTAGAGATTCATCTTTTAATCTTATAGGCTATTCGATCTGATTTTGCTGCATGTAAAGTTGACAGAAAAGCACAAGTGGGACTTGTCAATTCTTAGGAAATAGACTTGTCTCATGGGCCAGAAGAAGCAAACCTCTGTCTCAACTTCAACAACGAAGGGAATACATAGTTGTTGGTAGGCTGCTTCACAAGCTGTGGATCAAACAAGAACTTGTTGACTATGAGATTACGATGCTAATTGTCCTATAATGTGTGACAACACGTCAGCAATCTCAGTATCTCAAAATCCTGTCATGCACTCCAAGACAAAGCACATTGATGTGAGATATCACTTTCTTAAAGACCATGTTGAAAAAGGTAACATCAGCATGCAATATATACCTACGAAAATCGTAGCGACATCTTCACAAAACCACTTGATTCAACCAGGTTTGCATATTTAAGAGGAGAGCTTGGTATGCTTGACCTCAATCCTTAACCTTTCGATTGTCTATTTAAATCATTTTACAAAATTGCCTAAATGATCGCAAATTGAAACTCGAGAAATTGGACAATCGAGTAAGTCCTTACATGT
Source organism: Platycodon grandiflorus (assembly GCA_016624345.1). Lineage (NCBI taxonomy): Eukaryota > Viridiplantae > Streptophyta > Magnoliopsida > Asterales > Campanulaceae > Platycodon > Platycodon grandiflorus. The sequence goes on from CM028362.1 coordinate 57,282,071, forward strand.
CCAAGTCGGCAGTCTTTATAGAAAATAGGCAGACCTAAGCGCTCCATACGTACAGTGACTCATCAGGTAATAAATGCGGATTTCAAATTTTATCAAATATCATTTATTGGCCTGTCAGAGGTACAAAAAGGCAAATGATACAGTATTTCTTCACATTTTTCAAAAACCGCCATTTGCTAGTTTTTAAAAACCTCTCGTCTTCCAATCTGCAATCTTCCCAAATCTTCTCAAATCTTCAAATTTCTCTTGTTCTCGAGCAGAAATCATCAATGGTAATGATTTCTACACCATCTAATTCATTTAAATCAAGCTTTATGATTTGCATTAACCTAATTTGTGTTATTTCGAACTATACATCATTGATGAACTGACAAAATCTTGAAATTGATGTTTGAATCTTGTTTATGTAGCATAAAATTGTGACTTCAGATTTCTTTGATATTATGTCTTCAGCTTACACAATCCTGTTTACTTAAAAATGACAAAATAGGTAGATATTTTGAAACCCAGTTCATGAACTGTTCTTGTCATTTGTCATCATACGCACATGTTTTGGGTTTTAATCTGAACAGTACCTGTTTGTGTTAATATCGGCTGATCACTCACATCGGTTGTATTTAATCATACCTTCCTATATCTATGTGCTGTTCTCATATCCACCAACTGTATAGGCAAGGACTAAATCTTCCAAGGCTACCGACACAACGTCATCCTCTGCATCTGCTAAGCCATCTAGGGCTAAACAGGCTGAAAATCTGCTAAACCTCAAATTTTTCTCCATACAAATAATGTTTTCATTTGTGTAACACAAACATAATCGCAGCCAACTCTAAGTCATGAGTAGGATAGTTCTGTTCAGCAGTTGTTAACTTCTTTGATGCATAAGCAATGGCCTTCCCGTTCTGCATTAATACACAACCCAAGCCTTCTTTGGAAGCATCGCTATAAATCATGAAATTATCCCCACCACTAGGTAATGCTAACATCGGATCCGTGGTTAACCGTCGCTTCAACTCTTGACACACTTATCATCCCAAACAAATGGTGTCGTCTTCTTTGTTAAGCTTTTCATAGGAGTAGCAAGCTTAGAAAATCCATCAATGAATCTTCGGTAGTACCCCGCTAATCCCAAGAAGCTACAAACCTCGGTAACGATACTCAGCTTTTTCCACTTTGTTACTGCCTCAATCTTTGATGGATCAACAACTATCCCTGCACTCGAGACAACATGCCCCAAGAATGCCATTTTTTCCAACCAAAATGCACATTTTCTGAATTTGGCAAACAAATGTTTCTCTCAAAGAATCGATAATACCACCCTTAGATGCTGCTCATGCTCTTCACGTGTCTTGGAATAAACAAGGATATCATCAATGAATACCACAACAAAGCAATCTAAATATTGATGGAATACTCAGTTCATTAAATCCATAAATACTGCGGGTGCATTCGTTAGCCCAAACGACATGACCACAAACTCAAAATGTCCATACCTTGTACGAAAAGTAGTTTTAGGTATATCTTTCGTTCGCACTTTCAGTTGATGGTAACCACTTCTCAAGTCTAACATGGAATACACAATAGATCCCTTCAACATGTGGTAAAGGATACTTATTCTTGATTGCTACCTGATTCAACTATGTGTAATCGATACACAATCTCAAAGTACCATCCTTTTTTCTCATGAATAACACTGGTGCACCCCATGGTGATACACTTGGCTTGATGAATCCCCTGTCGAGTAGTTCCTGTAACTGTATATTCAATTCTTTCAACTCTGTGGGCGCCATTCGATATGGAGCTTTCGAAATAGGAGCTGTACCCGGCAACAATTCAATACAAAACTCAACCTCTCGATCAGGAGGCATAGCATACTCAGTCGAAAATACATCAGGAAATTCACAAACAACGGGAACTTCCTCTAACTTTGGTGTTGCTATACTTTTGTCAACCACACAAGCCAGATATCCCGCACAACCCCGAGATAACAACTTTCTAGCTCTCAAAGAAGAAATAACATGCATACCACTTTGAACATTATCACCAACAAACATAAACTCAGGTACACCAGGCATAAAAAATATAACTTTCTTGCTATGACAATCTACTATAGCACGATAAGCACATAACCAATCCATACCAAGTGTAACGCCCGCATCATTTGCATCATTTTATCATATATAATTTCGTGTATACTTTGCATATTTCACGTCATCATTTGCATCATTTTATCGAGAATGATTTCGCGTGTTCCATATGGTATATTGTTGTTTAATTCTTGTGATATAACGTGTTTGAGACGCGTTACAAGTGAGGAGCGATCGAGCCTAGGAATTTGTGAGAAACCATACTGTTTTGGGCACCTAAACCTTGGCACGACCGTGCAGCTTGGTTGGCACGACCGTGCAAGGCTGACCCGTAAGTCAGAACTTCAATTTTAGCTTGGCACGACCGTGCATGTTATATGGCACGACCGTGCGAAGCTGTCCAGAACCCAGGCCTTGAAATATAAGGTTGGCACGACCGTGCGTGCATTATGGCACGGCCGTGCGAGGTTGGCACGTGCGGCTTGTGCAGCACGGCCGTGCGCATATCAGGCTGAATGGCTTACGCGAGAAGCCTTGTTTTATTTTAAATGTATGGCCCTTGTTAGGCCACGTCACCAAGCCGAGCTCCCTCCCATTTCAGCCACTTAAAACTCTAGAAAGACTTGGTTTCTCCCACCATTTTGCCATAGAACATAAGAGAGAAATAGAGAGAGAGAAGTGAGGGTTTAGAGTGAGAAAGTGAGGGATTCTTGAGATTTTGAAGGAGTCTCGACGATCCGACCACACTATTGCGAAGCTCTCGACGAAAGGAAGCTTTCCTACCGATTAGTTTTCCGTTTTCTTCGCTTTTTCCGACGAGAGGTAAGCTACTACCCCCTCTTCTTCTCGTTTTATGTCTTTTATGGCATCCTAGACTTCCATTACGTAAAGTTACCATGCTAGATACGTGTATATGTGATTCTTGCCATGAATGCCATTTTTGGACTTGTGAAGTGTGTTGGTAGTTACCCTATGATGTTGGGAAACTCGATATTGGGCGATAATGTGTTAGGATTAAAGTGCAAGACCATTTTCGTAACTCGTTGTCATTAGTAACCTAAAATGACTCTAGCGGAGTCGGTTAGGGTTTGATAATTTAATGTGACCACGTGTTTTCTGAGCTTTTTGGATGCTCGAGAGACCCGTTGGGGAATTGGTTACGCGATACACGTATAATGGTATTGTGTTGAATTTGATGTTGGTATTTTATGGCTATGTGTACTAGAATTATTTGGTGTACATTAGCATGTTATTGTTGGTGTCGTTATACTCCCTACTTTGGAGTGTAATGCTTTTATTTAATGTTAAGTAAACATCTACTTGAACATTTGGTTGATTAGTTAATGTGTCGAGTAAACATCTACTTGAGCATTGTTTTAAGTCCATGGCATATTTGTTGGAGGTGTATTGACGCTCGGTTATTGCGTGAGCCGGGGCTACGCAATAGCCGAAGGCCAATACACTGGGCCTCGCCCTACCGTTGGCCGCGGTAGGGGTTATAGCGCTAAGTGTTGTACGGAATAAACGCGACCTTGGTAAGCTATACCGTGATTGTTTCTCGGGTCGTTGGGGACCGAGTCTTCACGTCGACGTGGATACGGTAAACGGTTCACCTTTGGTTTTTGGTTAATTGGTTCGATGATCGGGTACGACATCAACGGTTTCTTCATTTGGTATTATTGGTTGGTTGGTTGGAAGTTGGTTTGTCGGAGGTGTACCTCGACGGTATCCTTTTATATATGTTACTTATCGCACCTATGTGAGTTGCATGCTACGTGACTTATGTTATGAGTTACTTGACGTGATGATGATTGGAAATGATTATATTATGCCAACCATGATATATATATGATTCTTATTACTGTTTGCATTTCGCATGCCATCTTGTTGCATTAGTAGCTTATTGAGTTTTATAACTCACCCCGTCCATTGTTTATTGTTTTCCTTAGATCCCGAGCCTGCGAGAAACCCCTGATCGGTCGCCCGGTGTCGTCGTCAGTCATTCTTTTGGTAGTGCTCCTTGAGCCTGGTATTTTCTTTTGGTGAGGCCGAGGGTACATATGTTAATTAAACATTGTAAAGTTGGGTAGTAGTCCCGTACATGTGGTTTATCCATATTCTTTTGTAGATGCCGACGTGGATGTCAGGCTTTTGTAAACATTAATTACTTTATTATTCCGCGTACTCTGATGATATTATATGTTTGGTCCCGAGCCTCTTAGCTCGTGGGTTGTTGGTTAGTTATTGGTTATGTTGTGTGTTCATTTCCGGCCTCTGCGTGCCGTGACGTATTGTTTTGTTTTTAAAAATAAACATACACTTGCATCACAGGGTTTTTGCACGAAAAGTGATTTTTAAATTGTGCATTTTGTGTCCCGTCTCGCGAACCGAACGAGATACCACATAGGATCTCGGGTCGGGTCGTGACACCAAGTATCAATCAAAATCACGTATTGGGAATACTACCAAATCAGCATGTAAAGTGTGTCACCTATAAGTATATCACAAGCTCGATAGACATCCAAAGCTATCATATGTTCTCCCAATGGAGTAGACACCTCAAGTATATACGGTAAAGACCGAGGTAACATACATAATTTGTGCACATAATGTGATACAACATATGAATGAGATGATCCTGGATCTATAAATACTCGTGCTCTACTACCAAAAATAGAAAGACTACCTCCTATCACAAACGTAGACTCAGGCACTCCTCACTGATCGAGCGCAAACACACGACCCTGTACTTTAGGCCTACCGTCACTATCCCTCTTGGTACCGCTAAACTACTGACTAGAGGCTCCCGACCGACCACCCTTCAACTTAGGACAGTCTCTCTTCATGTGCCCAATCTCTCCACACTGAAAGCATTGCCCAGTTTTATATCCCAACTTGAACCAACAACTATCCTCAGCATCTCCCAGTCTCGAACAATAACCATATGTCGTAGGAGTACTCCTCTGCCATTGAGTAACAGGAACATTAGAACCTCGCCCACTAGTTTGTTGTCTTGATTGCCTTTCAAAATGAGATCTATTCTGATTACCTCCACGATTATGGTTGTTGAAATTACCCCTATTACCTCTATTACCTCCACCTTGTCCTCGCCCAAATGATTGCGAAGAATGCTTTTGTGCTCCTCAATGTCACCCTCTATCGCGTATACACGATCCATCGCGCTACAATAATCTTTGAGCTGTAGTGATAGCAACTGCTTCCTATACTCAGTCTTCAAACCTTTCACGAACTTATGAGTCTTTCCTCACCTCATCAGGAATTAAGTGAGCACAATATCGAACCAACTCGGTGAACATTGCTGAGTACTGCGCCACTAACATGTTACCTTGTTCTAGATCATAGAATTCTTTCTTTTTTTTTGTCACGAACTACCGCTGGAACATATTAGGCCTTGAATTCCCTCAAAAAGTTAGGCCATTTAGATGGTATCCCCTGCAAATTCTAATTTTCTTGCAATACCTGCCACCAGTGCTCCGCTGTACCCTCTAGCTTAAACACTGCTAATACCACCTTCTCATCATCATTACATCCCAAAGCTGCAAATATTTTAAATATGTGTTCGATCCACAGTTTCACCTTCGTAGCATCAGGCTCCCCAATAAAAGTTAGTGGTTTCATCTTCAAAAATTTCTCGAGTACTGTGATATTGTTTCTCTTTCGTACCTCCAGTTGTGGTACTACAATCTCTGGCTGTGGTGCCACCACTTCAAGTTGTGGTGCCGCTCCTGCATTAACTTGCTGAGACATTTGGTTCATCATTTCCATCATTCTATTGTACATGTTCATCAGCATCTCATTCTGATTATTCTGATTCTATTCTGGAGGCACATTCTGCGGCCGATTAACATTATCATCACCTTGTTCATCTCCCCCAGCACTTGTCTCAACTCGCTTAGTCTCAAATATCTTAACAACCTACACACAACACTCGACGTTAATATCTCAATAATAACCATACCCACCTAGGCCAAGGAACCTATTCCGGCGATAGCAAAACCATTGCTCTGATACCAACTGTGACGCCCAGACCCGAATTTCTATACAAAACCCCAAGGTCGGGTTGCCAAAACAACACAATAAGACTAACATAACACATAAAAACCTGATTTAATATTAATAAACAAGTCTTCGGTGACACTACTGCTGGAACCCAACTAACAACAACCACGAGTCTACAACTTGGGAAAAGAAATAGAAACAACATTAACATCATCGACCACAACAAGCCGGAACAACAACTGGAATAATAACCAACTGTACACAAGAACGACATACATGTCGGCTACCAAAAGAATAATACAATAACCAAGTATAATTCTACTCCAAAGTAAAGTCTATATAACTTTATAAACCAATCGTCCTCACCAAAATAAAAATACTATAATAATTGTACAAAACCCAAAAGTACAACCATAAGGACAACTTGCTAACTAGTCACGTCCTCACCGACCTCACCGAGAGCTGCCTGGCTGGTTCGGATCTAAGGAAAAACAATTAAACAATAAACGGGGTGAGTCGAAACTCAATAAGTTACTAAATAGAACTACATGACATGACATAATGCTCAAACTATAATCGTAACAAGGTGATAGCATTTTTATACATCACAACCAAACTTGAAATATCATCTTTTATATACAACTCACAATAAACACATAGCACCATGATGTTCACTTAAGTGCTTGTAAATAAATCTTATAATAAAGGATATCATTTCTCTTTATCCATCTTTGCGTTACTCCTGCAATACACAAAATAACCAATGTGTATCGATACTCGTGTGTGACGTATCAGCTTCCCCGAACCTACCGGGTCTTCCCAAAAATCTATCGGATCTTGTTAGGAATATGCCTATGAAACAGCTGATACATATGTTTGCATATTCCAACACAGTGATTTACTTGTTCCCATTACAACGCATGTTTCATAAGTGGCTAAAAGGGCTATGTACCGGTTAGTGCGGCAGCTTGATGAAACAATGCATAGGTCATTAGACTAGGAAGTCTTTGTACATGTCCGAGTCTTTGTCCTACCGAGAAAAGATGACTCTTCATATGGATTAGCTCTACTAGCGCCAGCAGACATCTATACCAGCAATATCTCACCAGCAGACATCTATACCAGCAATGTCTCACGAGCAGACATCTCCACCAGCCATGTCTTATAGCATTCTTTACCACAGCAGTTTTACATCGGTAGATCCTAGTCTCAGCCATGCTCTTCATCAGACAACTGCCAAGAAGCTAATAATCATCAAAGAGGAACATAGGTTGTTGTTCAAAGCTACAATTCAAAAAAGATCCGTTACAAGATCTTCCTGACAGCTCAAGATACGCATCGATGTCTATGCTTTGACTAGTATTCAGAAGACATTTTCTCTTCCGTGTATTGGTTCCAGTCTCCAAGACTACGTTCCATAAAAAGCCAAACACAGTGCGCTACATCCCAGGCCTTCTTGTCAAGTCTCTTTCATCCAGCCTGAATCACAGATAAACTTCAAGACAAAGCTTAAACAGAAAGTCTTTGCCCAACAGTCCACACAGTGCACTCTTATGCATTAACCATCCAGATCGCTAACAGGCAAAAACTCATCCAAGCTCCAATGACTATTTCATCTTCTCCAGCCTATAAAAGAACACTCTCATTCTCTCATTCAGAGAGAGCGTTGTTGGTTGATATTGTTCTTAGTGCTTTCAATCTGCAACAACACTTAGTGTGAGAAAACACAAATGTAAGCACAAATACTTTGTGGGAGAGAAAACAGAAATTTCTAAGGCAAAGAAGCTTTGCTTTATCAAGAACTTCATTCTTGATTTAAGTTCTTTCTTCCTTCGGAAGACTCTGTCTCTTCAGTTGCCACATTTCAAATCCATAGCTAAAGACCAAGCTTCCTACAAGTTGTTGAAGACTGATCAAGCTTGAAGATGTCCGTTGAAGAACCAAAGCCTACTAATCCATACTGCATTCATATCGGCAGACTTATACTACATTATAAGGGCTGTCGATTGTGCAATGAATTGTCATCACTCTTGGCCGAGTGCCTAGCACTCAGTTGTTCAAATACTTGCTATTTGAACAACGCCTAATATTCTCTTCTCACATTACTCTAACTCTAGCACTTCTCTTTTCCTCCTTCCTAGGGGATTAGGAACTGCCAAGGTTAGAGTTCTAATCAAGAGTCTTCCCGGCATCCCAATTGACTTTCCTTCTACTTTGTTACACTCAGCCTTTACTTTTCTTTCCAGTAATTTATGATATGTATCTTATGTAATCTGGTTATGAAAAGTAATTGATGCATCTAATACAAGATTTTAGTCTGCTGTTATGATAAATATGTACCTATTTGCTTACAGCTACTTTAAATCATGACTGTTATACTTATGCTACTTATTCTTCTGCTGCTTAGATTCTTCTATACCAGCGAAGTATAACAATATCTTCCTACCAGCAAATATCTTCCTACCAGCAGTCCTTAAAGTCTGTTGATGAACATCTGATGATTCCTCTATATCAGCTGTGTTGCTTAAACAAGGAAGATGACCTATTCTTATTAATTATTTCATCACTATCTTTCAACATAATTTTTTTAAATCTGATGAAATCCTTAATAAAGGTCATATAGGCTATTCACCCCCCCTCTAGCCTATATTCTGAGTACATCTTAATGGACTTAACAATTGGTATCAGAGTTACTATTCTGTAAACTTCATTCCAGGCTTGACAACCTGAGAGTTTTTTTTTTTTTTTTTTTTTAGGAAACAGGGACGGCACCCTGCAAAATTTTATTGATATGAAAAGAAATCATACAAACTTGAGGGGGACAACCAGCCTGGCCCTTATAAATGGGAGGACAGAGGAGCCTGACCTCGAAAAGGGAAATACAAATAGAAATCAAAATAAACTAAATTCTAACAAACAAAAGAAACTAGTGCCGAATGTAAGGAGTCTCTTGGATATCCAGAATAATCATGCCCCGAATGGTAGAGGGGAGGTCTCTATATGATGAAAAAATAAAGTTTGCTTGCTTCTCAAAACCCAAGTTTGCCAATTTATCAGCAACACCATTCGCCTGCCTGTAACAATACCGGAATTGAAAAGGGGTAGATCGTTTAATGGCAAAAATTCGTTGAATAATGCTCCAACAAGACCAGGGAGGTTTAGTTTCGTTAGAAACACAGTCAAAGAGAATCTTAGAATCCATTTCAACAATAGCATTGTGATGACCAAAGTCTCGGAGCCAAGTCAAACCTTGGAGAAGAGCCCTAGCTTCAGCAACTGTATTCGACGAAGTACCATAGAAGGACGCAAAAGCATGGACCAAGTGACCAAAAGAGTCTCGAATAATACCACCTCCACTAGCCTAGCCAGGATTACCTTTAGAGGCGCCATCCGTATTGAGCTTCAAGATAGAGAAAGGTGGTTTAATCCATCTTACAATACGAGAAGATCTTCTGGGTTTAGGAGACAAAGAACCAAACGCAGTGTTAATTTGAACCAAATGAGCACGAATATCTCGGATAAGCTGAGTGCTCGAAAGACCATGACCATCAAAAAACCATCGATTTCTATTCGTCCAAAGGTGCCATAGAATAAGAGCAGGAATAAGGATATGATTTGAGGAAGCTTTCGAAGATAACCACCAGGAAAAACAGGCTTGAGAGATTGAACCATTACTGAATTTTATGCCATAATCAGTGCTGAAGCAATTCCAAATCTCCGAAGCAACATTGCTGGATAAGAACACATGTAAAAAAGTTTCATTGAATCCGGGAGAGCAGCAATAACAGCGAGATGCAAGCTGAATACCCTTACGACGAAGGCCTTCATCTAAAGGAAGACGATGCTGGAAGAGACGCCATAGGAAGATGCTAACTTGCTGAGGAACTCGACTGTGCCATATAAATTTAGCCGAGAGGAGCTGAGGTTGCTGTCTTCGAAGCAGGTTCCAGGCCGAAGAAACTGAAAAGAGGCCCGATGAAGTGGCTGTCCAGCAAGGAGTGTCTGGCGTATCTGAGATGAGCACAAAGCTGGACTGAATTCGAGCTGCATCCGGAGCAGGAAGGGCAGCAGATGCCATTGAAGAGAGCGAGGAAGAGCTGTCAAAAAGATCCCGAATAGAGAGAAAATCACATCCATGAGGTTTAGCAAGTAACCCACCCACAATCCAATGATCAAACCAAGGAGAGCTGGTTCCCTTCCCTACTAACCATCGAATATTCTGTTCCACTATGGGCCGAGCCTCCAACATGCGCATCTAAGAAATTGAGCCTCGAACATTAACAAGGCAAGGATGAGATCTCGAGCAATACTTGGTTTTCATAAAATTAGCCCAGAGGGAATCTTGGGTGCGAAGACGCCACCAAGATTGAGCAGAATAAGCTTTAGATAAATCTTGCAAAGAACGGATGCCAATACCCCCTTCCATAACTGGTAAGCAACATTTAGACCAAGCAATCCAATGGGCCTTATTCCGACCATCATTTTGACCCCAAAAGAAATTAGAGAATAGCATCTCAAGACTATGAATAATGGATTTAGGAGGGGCAAGATCAGCTAATTGATAAGTAGTAATAGAGTGAAGGACATGATTAATAAGAGTGACCCGGCCAGCAGGGGAGAGAAATTTCCCAATCCAAGTATCAATTCGACTGCGAATCTTGAGAATAAGCGGATCAAAATAACGTTTGAGCTTCTTACCAGAAAAAAGAGGACAACCCAGGTAGATAATAGGAAGTTCCTTACGAATAAACCCCAGTGTTGAGGAGATAGTAAGTAATCTAGAGGCTGCCATGGAGGAAGAGACAGAAAAGCTACTCTTTGAGGCATTAATCTGTTGGCCGGAGCAATCCTCATATTTTGAGAGGAGCTGCTTATGACGATCGAGGGAAAATCGACGACCATTACAAAAGATAATAATATCATCTGCAAACGCCAGGTGAGAAATAATAGGGCAACCACTTAAAGAGGAGAAAGCAACTTGAGAATGAGAGGTATGTAAGGCATTAAGGCTCCGACTGAGAACTTCAGCAGCAATGATAAACAAACTGGGGGATAGAGGGTCCCCTTGACGCAATCCCCGAGTAGAATGGAAAAAACCCGTAGAAGCACCATTCACCAAAACGGAGAACCAATTATTAGAGATGATGCGCCAAATCATATCAATGAAGAATTCAGAGAATCCAAACTTACGAAGAACTTTAATGAGAAAGTGCCAAGAGACTCTGTCAAAAGCTTTCTTCATATCCAATTTAATAATGATATTAGAACCCATAATCTTTTTATCTAAGTGGGTCATAAGCTCCTGAGCCAAAAGAATGTTATCCTGAATGAGACGCCCTTTGACGAATCCACTTTGATTTTCTGAAATAATATCAGGCAAAATAGGAGCAAGCCGGATGGATAAAATCTTGGAGATAACCTTGTTGCAAAAATTACACAGGCTGAAAGGACGAAAATCATTGAAGCTCATGGGATTGTCATTTTTTGGGATCATCACAATCGACGTACTAGTCCAGCTTCGAGGTAAAGAAAAGCCACAGAAAAAATCCAGAATAGCAGAGAAGAGATCATGACAGATAATATCCCAACAATGGGTAAAGAACTTACCAGAGAAGCCATCTGGGCCAGCAGCACTATTAGCATCCATAGAAAAAACAGCAGTCTTTACTTCCTCTAAGGTAGGAAAGGCAGAGAGGGAAGCATTCATATCGCTCAGAGAGGGGATGACATCTAAGAGATCATTATCCACAGTATCTTCAGCTTGGAGCTGCGACTGGAAATAATTCACAGCATGATCTTTAATAGCATCTTCAGTATCAATAATTGAGCCCTGAGGATCTTTGATCGAGTGGATATGAAGTTTACGACGAGCTTGTTGAACAGATGCATGAAAGAGCTTTGTATTACCCTCACCCTCTTTAAGCCATTTAATTTTTGCCTTTTGCTTCCAGAATACCTCCTCTAGTTTCAATTTCTGACGAAGAGTAGCTTGAGCCATAGACATTATGGTTCTATTTTGGGGGGAAGGGTCAATCTCATAAAGGGGCTCGCAATCTTTGACAGCATCTTCCGCGTGTTGGAGTTGATGAAAAATGTTACCAAAAACATCTCTATTCCAGACACCAAGGGCACGGCGCACATTACCAAGCTTTTTCGCAAATTTGAACATCGGACGACCTTCTATTGAGGAGTTCCATGCTTCGGCTACCAGATCAAGGAAAGAGTGATGCGAAGTCCAAATGTTCAAAAAACGAAAAGAGGAAGGTTGACTTATTCTGTCCTTCAAAATACGAATCAGCAAAGGAGCATGATCTGAGCAGGTGCGAGATAAATGTTCAACAGACGTGTCAGTAAAGTTGTTTTGCCAGGGAATGTTACATAAAACTCGATCAATTCTTTGTAAAATAGATGCTTCACCACTTCTAGAATTCCACCATGTGTATTTACTACCAGAGAAACCAATATCAGTGAGACCAGATGCGGCGATGCATGAATGAAAATCAAGAGCACCAGCTCTATCCCAACCTGAACCCCCTAATTTTTCCTCCGGAGATAAAATAATGTTAAAATCCCCTCCAATCAACCACGGTGAGGACTCAAAAGCAGAACTGAGATCAATTAATTCAGTCCATAGAACCTGTCGATCATCAGCTGAACAGCTAGCATAAATACAAGAGATATTCACTGAAAAAGGCCAAGAAAAATGTTTAACTTGGACAGTAACATGCTGAGAGCCTTCAAAAAGAACTTGACACGTAAAAGCAGTTTTGACAAAAATCCAAATAGAGCTATTAGAGTTAGCATAGCTAAAGTTGAATCGCAATCGCCTGGCAACCTGAGTAATTTGATCTGCTGCAATCATGGGTTGAAAAATAGCAAGGAACGTTATTTTATGAAGCTTAATGACTTGTTTCAAATGACCAATAGAGGGATCATTGCCAATTCCTCGAATGTTCCAAAAAAGAGCATTAACAGTCATGGATAACAATTGAAGAAGCATTAACCTTGGACCTTGTGATTCTGGGAGAGATTTTATGCTTGGTTATAGCAGGAGATATAGGAATACTGCTGTCAAGATTCAATGCAACAATGGTATCTGAAACATTCTCCTCTTCAATCCCTTCTTCATCTGACGTGAGAATATCCTCGCCATGCATACCCTTCTGATTGCAGCCATTCTGATTTTCTGCATCCTCTTGAATATCAGCATTCACCTCCTCATCAATAACTGCAAGTATGTTAAATCTGTTCGACATGGTGACATTAGAAGTCGGCTGTTTTTCAGATTGCTCAACTATATCAGTCACCACATGTTGAAGTTTAGAATCATCAGCATGAAAGTTAGGGTCTTCTTGAGGCAAAGGATTTTCATGGTTGATCACTGGACTAATAATCGGATTGATAGATTCTGGGTTGTTTTCACGCAACAAAGGGTGATCTGAAGACATTATCATACTGGGAGCAGCAGCAGTATCAGTGATAATATTGGAAGAAGAGTTAGCCAGATTACCTTTGTCAGTAGAAGTGGTCGAAATTGATGTTTTCTTGGGGGTCCATCTGGTGGTGATCTTTTGAGCATCATTAGCAGGTCCCTTAGGAACAGACTCATTACTTGGTAAGCCTGAATCCTTAGCATTTGATAAGCCTGACTCCTTCGTCTGCGATGAGGGATATTTTATTTTGCAAGCATCTTCCGTATGGCCTTGGCGACGGCAGTGAATACAATAACGTGGAAGCCCTTCCACTTCAACAGATTGCCAAAATCCAGGGATTTGTGTACCACAATCAATCCATACTCGCTTTGGGATCGGGTGAAGAAGATCAATCTCAACACATATTCTAGCTAAACTCGGGCGAGTAAGGTTCGCAGTGTGTTGGTCTGTCATCAGGGTTTTACCGAGCATATCCCCTATGGCGAACAGAACTGTGCGATGGAACAAATGGACAGGAAGCCCAGGTATTTGAACCCAAACTGGAACAATGGAACTCTCTATATCTGGCCGGAAATTAGGGGTCCATTTAAAGACACGCATTGGGAATCGACCGAGAAACCAGTGGTCTTTGATCTATAATCTCTGATAATCTTCTTCGTGATGAACCCTAATGAGAATGTGTTTGTTGTCCAAATGAGCAATAGAGTAGTCAGCTTTTAATCCAAATGTTTGAAAATGTTTTCGCGTAGCTTCCATAGATGGACGACCATGTGAAAATTTCCTATTAGGGCTAGGCGGAAAGGCTGCGCTAATGAATGAGCAATATCATCCGATATCTTGAGGGAGGGTTCACCTTTATATTGAGCCGGAGGTATTGAAAATAATGGGATTTTGGAGGAGGAATGTCCAGCATCAATGGAAGCGTAGGAAGCAGGCTTGGGGAGAACGAGCGGCGGAGTGGAATCATCAGGCGGAGGCGGCGACATGGCTGCCGCCATGCACTGGTCTTGTGTCACGCCAAGGAACCCTAGCCGAAACCTTAGAACCGATTATCAAGACAACGAAAATGAAATCAAAGCCTTCAAAGATGATCTCCTAGTCCTTAGCAACACAATGGTGGTCTCGGATCGAAGATCGGACAGTTAGATCTTTGGGAACTCACACTAGTCTCACCAAAACTTTCACACACACACTCTATGGAGCTTCAAAGGAGGGAAAGGAGGGAAAAAAATGACAACCTGAGAGTTTAGATCCAGTCGCTCAGGTTAGATGCATAGTCGAAAAGATATGTTTTCAAAATTCTCATTTCTGAAAATCTTTTGACTGGGAGACCTGGAAGCTATTTTGAAAAGACTGTTACAAATCAAAATCATTTTTGTTTCTAAAAACTTGTGAGAAAAGATTATTATGATGACTGTGTGATTACTATAAGAAAATCTTTCATATAACAGAAATATATTCTTCAATTGATATTATGAAGAGAAGTACTATAGTCAAATAGTGTTTGACTTGCTAAGGATAATGTTCATTTTAAAATAGTCCATTTTCAAATTCATGTCATATCCTTTAGCAAATGTGTCAACTTCATATTTGATGGATGAATTACTCTAGTTTACTTCTGAAAAATTGTCATCTTGATATAAGGCTAACGATTGTTTCAATCTAACACCTTTTCGAGAAAGCTTCTCAGTACAAATACTTGTGATCTTGTATCATAAGAAATCACTGAAAGTTTAAAGCAAATGAAATCAAAAGATCTTCAAAGGTAATTCAAGGGAAATCAGATTTATGTCATCTCTAAATCACTGTGAATATTAGCTCTTGGTCTAAAGACATCTATAATGAAACTGATCTTCTTCAACGGAAAGCTTCTACCTGAAAGATACACTCAATGAATTTAAGCTCAACATCAGAAACTACTATGAGCAGATATGTTCAAAGGGTAAAGTGAGAGAGTAACCCTAGTCCACAATTTCATATTATTTGGGTTACATTTATAAGTCATATTTTGAGTAATCGTTCAAGTATTGTGCTTATTAAGTCTCGTTAGTTTCATTGAATTTTTGGAGCTATTTTTAGCTGATAAATGTTGCTAATGATCTTCTATGAGTAGTTAAGGCAGGAACTCATGCAACCAAGAATCATAGATGTAACAACTCTCTCCATCAGCAGACATCAATTCAGCTGCTGACTTATGAAGGACTGCTGATTAATGAGGGATAACCTTCTATGTCCTTCACTCACTCGAAGAAGCCCAACTTCAAATCAACACCTACTAGACTACTGTGCTATCTTATATTAGTCTAATATTAAGTCCAAGAAGTTGAGAAGGACAACCTCTCCAGCATATACAAAATAGGTCAGCAACTGCTTTGTTATATGCATGCTCCCATGTCTGCTAAATCTCTTGATATATTGTTATCAGACATGTTGCATAAAGTCTTATCATACTATGCTCTTCATGATATATCTATGTGTTTGGATGACTAGCTTAATGATAATGTTCTTTAAAGAACTGGTCAGTACTTTTCATATCAGCTGACCTAAAATGGTTTTAAAACAATTTTCAAAACCTAGTTGGCTGAACTTCCATGTCTATCAACAAACACTTCATAAGTTCAGCTATATGTGCTGACTTATAGGAGTAATACATTTAAATGACATGTTTCTATCCTAAGTGTATTAAAGGTTGAGGCACGCTTTACGAAGACTGACTACTTCGTTTAAAGTAAAGACAATTTTTCAAGATTCTCTGGAAAATCAACTAAATGTGTTTGACCAACCAAAAGATTTCACCAGATATTGAAAATATCATTCCCTCAGGCTTTCAAATTCACTCCTATAGGGAACAAGAAAGGACAAGACCAACAGTAAACCTTACTTATTGATATGATCCTTTGTCTGGCCTCTGAGTATAAATAGAGTTCTTTCTTTCTCAATCTCTATTATCATATGTACTCACCTACTGCTTGAGATCTGCAAGATGTTAAACACTGATTCAAATATTTTCTCAAAAAGTTACTAAGTACAAATCTTAGAAATCGATAAAGTCAACACTTCAACAACTGGGTATGACTCTCTCATATTCATTCAAAGTTGTTTTGGCTTATTTCTGTTACTCATGATGAGTTGATTTAAAATTCTCAAAGATGCATTCACAAAATAAAAAATCTTTATAACTGTGAAAAACTTCTTTTCAATCACTTTTAAAGACACAATTATAATATATGAGAGAAATTTTATTAACTCATTTGTTATAGAAATCATTCATTATTAATTTTCAATCTTGCTTCTTAAAATTATTTGATAAAATAACTCTTCTTTTGTCTTGTTTGATAATCTTACAAGTTTGTAGGCAAAAGATGAACTGTACGCTACAGACCTTTGATTATAAGAACACTTAAGAACGCCTTTAAAATCATTTATATTAAAAGGTAAGATAGAAGATTATTAATTTATGTTCTTAGTGATTTCACTCCATTCCTACCATTTGGTTATCAATCTTACTGATACACTAAATTTATTTCAGATGAATCACTATGAAAACCACTTAGCATATACCTACCTGACTATCGTAACTCTGCAAGTATACATGAGCATCACAAAGAAGATCCCAGATAAGATTTATCAAATGTCGGGAAAGCATCTGGTAAATTGTTGTTTCAAACAACTCGTCTAGTCATATGTAAGTATACCAGCCATCACCCCAACGATGGCTGATGCAGATAATTCAGCTTAACTGGATTAGGTAGCTAATAAGGTGTTGATGAGGATGACGAACTACAAACCACTACCATCCATCCCTGTACATATCAAAGGGGATTCATGGCCAAAGCAGTAAATCCTTGACGGTTATCACCATAAGGTTCATCCAGAGTAACCTGTAGGTGTGAACGTGTTCTTCCTCCCCCCAGAGTTGGAGGAGATCAAAAACGAAAATAGCCAAATTGATCTATTCCAAAGTCCATGACTTCTATTCACTCACCATGTCCTCTGGATTAGGATATCTTGGATAAATCTTTGTAACAAATTTTTTATTTAAAATTGAATCATTGCTTATCTTTGTCTTGTAATCAGCAGTTTAGTCAATTTCTTGTTGTATTGTTCTTGTAATCAGCTGATCCCTAAAAGAGACATATTCAAAACTGTTTAGATTATTGATAAAAAGTTCAGCAACTTTCCTTCATGACTATCTACTTTTCTGAATTCTTCTGATAGCATGAATCAATGTGTTTCAATTGTGTTGATCTAATAATTTGCTCTTCATCGTATTATTTCACTCAACATCTATTGACGAATGAAGAATTGACCTTAATGAAATGATCATACAATTCTTGCACAAACTCTGCTGAGAACCCATCAGCAAACTTTTCTATGAAAATTTGCTATATTGAGTAACAATCTATTTTCTTTGTATACCACATACTTTCAATCATTTGGATAATTGCCTTTCAGAGATTGATCAACTCTCCTTGATCAAAATCTAAGTCTGCTGATCTATGTTATAATAGTCAGACTACAGCAATTTAAAGAATGACCTTTCATGTCTATATCTACCCTTTAAAGCTGTAAACTATTTATTCAATCTCTAATTTTTTTTAAGGTCAGTAGAACATCTGTTATAAACAATGGTTATCTAATGTATGAAAGAAAAGACGGCTGAGAATTCTATTTTTCAAAAATGAGATCACCTTTATCAAAGTATATGGAAATACTTATGTGCTTTAAATACAAAAATCTCAGTGCTTCATAAAATTCAAGGCTGTTCTACTTCCTTTAACACAACAATAACTATTGTTCATTTCAAGACAACTACTTGACATTGTATATCTATTGAGATTGCAGTAATAGAAGTCAAGGTTAGTTGATTTCATAATGATATTAAAAAACTCTCAATTATCTATCTCCTAAGATAATTCATGAGCAGTAACAATTGATATATGTATACATCTTTACATACATAACAATTGATATCATCTTGATTAACAACTAATCAGTAGACAAGCTGAATTCAAATCACCTTGTTATACTTTATCATATGAAGACTTAATGAAAGAAAGAATTGGTATTGTTAAAAAAACTTGACTTTACTCAAAAGATAGTTAAATATTCTTAGATTCCCAGAAAATACTATTGTTTTCAATTATAGTCTTTCTTCAAGAATGAGCAGATGATATAACCCCTGTTGTCATATATGATGTCTCATTCTCTTTGTTGGAAGATTCGGTCCAGACATGAACGAACACTTCTGCAAAGTCCATACTCTGCCGATTAATGTCACGACCACCAAATTACTTAACTATCTTCTAACTAATTACTGGACACATTACAGCAGTCTCAAAATCAATCACTTCTATAACTGCTGATATATGTCCAACAATGTTTTATCAGTATATAGTGTGTTCATTCTGCTGATCACACTAATTCGACTCATTCCCTCATCAGCAAATATCATTTCTTGCTAACAATTGATATTTTACTTATCAACAATAGGTATCAATTCATTTTTGCTGATTTTGTTTTTCTAATGCTTGATATTTATTCCTCCTCATCATTTCACTCTGCCAATATCATCATTTCACTCTTTTTTTTTTCTTTGAGAAACAGGGATGGCACCCTGCTAAAATTTATTAAATAAAAAAAAAGATACAAACATGAGGGGGACAACCAGCCTTGCCCTTATAACTGGGAGGACAGAGGAGCCTAACCTCGGAAATGAAAAAGCCAAATAACTACTTTCTAAAGCTGTACAGGCCTAACTCATCATGGCCCAAGGCCTGCAAAACACTAATAGGGAGGGAACCCTTGGAAGAATAAGTGATAGAAGTACTATGTGAATAAGCATGAGCAGCCAGCCGATCAGCAACATGATTCACTTCTCTAAAGGCATGATGTAACTGATACTCACCCAACAAAGCTTTACATATTCTGATATCATAAGCCCAAATCCAAGGAATGCCGCATGTACCCGAGATACTCAAAGCTGCCACAAGAGAGTCCGTTTCCACCTCTACCGAAACCAAATTAAGGCGACGACAAAGCTGCAAACCATCTCGAAGAGCCAAAAGCTCTGCACCCATATTAGTACCAGGACCATAAAAGTTTAAAAAAGCCCGCACCAGCTTACCCTGGCTATCCCGAATGATACCACCTCCTGAGTAAGACCCACCAATAGCTTAACTATCAGTGTTAAGTTTAAATGAAGCTGAAAGCGGAGGAACCCAACGCAACCACTTACCACGCCGCAAAGGAACATCATTAATCTGAAGCCCCAGAGTCTGAATAATAATAGAACCCAAATGATCCATAAAAGATTTGGGGTGAAAGACCATAAAAATGTCCTGCAAATCTTGAACCACATTACGAAAAATATTCCCAGCAGACATAGGCATATTATCAAAAATGGTGTTACACCTTACTTTCCATATCTCCCAACACATAAAAACCATGACACCTATTAGACAAGCCCCAAGCTGATTACGAACTGAAGAGTGCGTAATCCAAGTCTCAAAAAGATGTTGAATGGAAACGTAGGTACTCACCTTGTTAAAAATTGCAGCAAATCTCCCCCAAAGTTTCGTTGCAACTTTCGAATGAATGAACAAATGATCTAATGATTCACAAGCTGGGCGGGAAGTGCAATAAACATATTTCGACATAATAAAAACACGCCAACGATGGAAAGCCATATCTACCAGAAGAGCACCATGAAAAAACTTCCACATAAAACCACTTACCCTCAAAGGAAGCCAGTGCTGCCAAATCTTCTTAGCCCATGGCAGCTGAGGTGAAACCATTCTAAAATTATCTCAGCAAGCTACAGCCGTGAATTCTCCCGACCTCGTGAGTCTACAGATCAGTCTATCCACTATGCTAGGTTCAAGAACCACCTTACCAACAGCACTTCGCAGTCTCTCTGGGATGAAATCCAGCAGCTCTAGAAGCTGTGGCAATGCCTCATGAACTGTTAACTGAACGTCCATGGGTTGAGGGCCAAACAAAACTTCCCCACACCAGTTAGCATTCCAGAAAGAAATCTCCCCACACCCAAGAACCCACTGACTAGACTGCTGAACCCGAGGCATCTGAGCCATAACTTCCTTCCAAATGTGAGAAGCCGAACCATGCGTATCAAAATCAGAGATATTGCCGTATTTAGATCGAGCATAAGCAGCCCATAAGCTCTTCCCTTAAAGCACCTTCCAAGCTAACTTAGCATGCAAAGATTTGATGACCTGAGATAAAGATCTCAAACCTAAACTGCCTTCATGTAGCGGACGACACACCAAATCCCAGGACAGCCAATGTGCACGATGCTCCCCAGCTACATCCCACAAAAAATTAGCCAACATCGATTCTATGTTACGAATGACCATATTTGGAACTCTAAGAGCAGCAAGGGGGGAATGCTAGATAAAACTGATTTAAGCAAAACTAATTTAGCTCTAAAAGAGAGAAGTTTGGACTTCCAACCATTAATTCTGTTATAGACTTTCAACTCCACATTCTCAAAATAGCAACGTTTAACTCTCCCCATGAACAAAGGAATGCCCAAATACTTCATTGGAAGAAATGCCGCGTACACCCAGTCCATATTGCAATATTTCGAGCTGTGCGATGAGAGCATTTTGCAGAAACATAGAAGCCACTTTTGACAATGTTAATAAGCTGCCCCGAAGCCCTTTCATAATCCGTGAGTAACTCTTTTAAAGCCATAAAAGAACGACGAGAGCCATTAGTAAAGATTAGCATGTCGTCAGCATACAGCAAATACGTAATAACCATCCCGCCCCTCCCATGTGCATAAGGGTTAACCCTCCCACCTGAAACTGCCTTGTTAATATTAAAAGACAACACCTCCTGAGCAATTATAAACAGTAAAGGAGACAATGGATCCCCCTGACGAACACCCCGAGAAGATTTGAAGAAGCCACACCCCTCACCATTAATTCGAAAAGAGTACCAAGTGTTGCTAATGAGCCTATAGATTAAATCACAACTTATATCATCAAATCCAATAGCTTTCAAAGCACGGAACAGAAAGGCCCACTCAAGACGGTCATACATTTTGGACATATCCAGCTTAAACACAACATTGCCACCCCTGACTTTCATATCAATTCGATGGATTAATTCATGGGCCAGGACGATATTCTCCTGAATACTTCTAGCTTTAATGAAACCAGATTGCTCCATAGATATCACTTTAGGTAGAAAGTTTGCGATCCGAGATGTCATAATATGAGATATGATTTTGCAAGAAAAATTACAAAGACTAATGGGTCTTAGATCCCCCAAACCATTCGAATTAGCCACTATAGGAATAAGAACCACAATAGTAGAGGAAATACCTCGAGGAATTTGGCTGCCACGAAAGAAATCCTGCACCGCCGCAACCACATCCCCCTTAATAACCTCCCAATATCCCTGATAAAACCATCCTGTGAAACCATCACTTCCAGGCGCACTATTAGGATTTAAACCCTTAATACTATCCAAAATTTCAGCCTCCTCTGGAACCCTATGCAAGTCACCATTATCTTGATCATTTAAGCTTTTTGGAAAGTCTTGAAACAAATCCTCATTCTGAACAGGACGAGAAGTGGCAAATAAATCTGTAAAAAAGTCTACAGCCATCTCCCCTATCTGCTTGTTATCTGTACACCAAGACCCATCCGAAAGCCGCAATTTAACTGTATTAATACTAGCACGTTCATGGATATTAGCATGGAAGTATGAGGTATTTCGCTCTCCTTCAGCTAACCATAACTACCGAGACTTTTGCTGAAGAAGCTCAACATCCCATTTCATAAGATGACAAAGAGCTTTCTTCGCATTAAACAACTGTTCAGCGATCCCAGTATCCCAGCCTTGCTGTAAAGCCACCTCTAAACGTAAGATAATGTCCTGCTGAATAGCAGCCTTCCTTTGAACAACCAAAAACATCCCAGTTCCATTGCCGAAGCTTAGCTCGTAAATTCTGTAACTTCCTCCATAAAATATCCATAGCATTTCCTATAACAGGCTCCTACTGTTGATCGCAAACAAACTGTAAGAAGTCAGGGTGATCTAACCACATTCTTTGAAATTGAAAGCTACCTTTCAGTTTTGGAAAACATGAGAAGTCAATAAGAAGAGGCGAATGGTCAGATAAAACACGGCACAAATGCTCAACGCGTAACCCAGGAAAATTAGCTTTATAAAAACTATTAATCAAAACTCTATCCAGACGTTGCCAAATGTGATCCACCCCATCTTGATTGTTACACCAAGTGTAGACACTACCCTCATATCCTACATCAACCAATCCAGCCTGCTGAATAAAACCATTAAAATCACCAATAGCCGGGAAATCACACGGCGCGCCACCCAGCTTTTCAGAAGAATGAGAGATGATATTAAAGTCACCACCAACCAACCATGGCTCAGTCAATGTCATAGAAAAATCTATCAAATCCCTCCAAAGATCCTGTCGTACCCCTCTAGTACACTTCGCATAAACAAATGAAAACAAAATTGATTTAATGCGCACAGTAATAAATTGTGTAGCACGGACCACATTAACATCAACCCTGTCATCCCAAAACAACCAAATATGCATATTTTCTGGGTCTTGATGAAGAAAACCCTTATAACGTAACTTCTTAGAAACTTTAGTAATATGAGAACCAGGAAGCTTTGGCTCCAAAATCACACAAAGGAACAGGTTATGCTGTAACTTAAGCAACCGAAGATACTCCACCGTCTCTTTATTACCTATGCCTCTAGCATTCCATAAGATCACAGACATGGAAAACTAATTTAAGGAATAACATGACGAGCTCTAGAGGTAGCCCTAGTCATTCTTCTATTCTAATCTATAAAGACCTTCTTTTTCTTCTGCGCGAATAAAGTACGACACTGTTTTTGAAAGGCTTGGTTACTTACCGAAGACAACGACAACTTCGCAATATCATCAACTGACGATGATCGCTTCAACTGCACTTGAGAAGAGGCACGTCTATTCCCTCCCGAATTAACCCTGGGAACACTATGAAGACCTGACATATCCCCATATGTTTCCATTGTATTCAAATCCTCCATTGTCATCAGCTCCTCCAATACAGCAAAAGAGTTAGCCAAAAAAGGTCCCCAAACTTTCCCAGGATCAAGCCCATTATCAACAGCATTTGAAGTCACTTCATACTGCATCGGGCTGGACACAACAACAGTCACTTTAGTCTTCTTATCATAGCCTTGATCATCCTTAGCATTAGACCCTGACCCCGTCTCATCCTCTATACCCTTTCCTTGAGCAAATTCACAAGTCATTCCAGGCACATTAGGCTGAATCAGACTAGACACGACATCGATCACTTCAGTCTCCTTAGCACGACCCTAATCATCCTTGGCATTGGAGCTTGACCCCATTTCACCACCTATACCCTGCCGAATTGGAACCCATATTTGCTTGATTCTATCCTGATGAGCCTCTATGATATGTTCCTTTCCATGTATGTCTAGAGCACTTACATCCTTAATTGACTTGTTAATGTCCACCAGTTTGGGGTTTTCATTCTGTTTGTCTTTTGAATCACAAACTGCTTCGTTCTTTTGAGTTGGAACCCTAGTGAGAACTCGTTTCTTCTTCCGACAATCATCCTCAATATGTCCCAATAGACCACACCCCTCACAGTACGATAGATTGCCTTTAAAGTCTAAGGATCGCCAGAACCCAACATCCTTACTCGTACCAATCCAAACCCTCCTAGGTAAGATCAGTGAAACATCTAATTCCAGGAAAATACGAGCGTACATAGGATGACCTAGAGTTAAAGTTCGATCATCCGCACGTAAGAAACGTCCTATCGAATTGCCAATTCATTTTAAACTTGCGGGATTAAAAAAAAGGCAACGGAAGATGATGTAACCGAACCCAAACAGCAACAAGAGGACTATCTTTTTTGAATTCAAAATCCCTCGACCATCTGAATAACCTATACATGCATGCATTGATCATACGGGATTCCTTTGAAAGTGCCCTAACCATGCCTTCCTCCGTAGACAAATGCACCATAACATGTCTGGGATCCATAAGTCCCACGATGAAAGCTCCTGATAACTTTCAATTCTGAAGAATGTGCTCATGAATCACATGAACTGAAGGCCATCCAACCGAGAATTTCATTATCAGCATATGGGCAAACTGTTTTTCCAGTAAATCAATTTCTACCGGAGAGAATAAACATCCAGGTTCATCCTGGATAACCACCGATTGACGGGGGGCCATAGGGATTTCATGAAGAGTAGGGGAGGATTTAGGGTTTGCACAAGATTGCCTACGTTTTTAACCCAAGGCTGCTGCATATGACAATGAGGAGGGGGCTGCAGAGGAGGTTCACAGTTAGGAAGAGAAGATGTAGCCACC
This sequence comes from Platycodon grandiflorus, assembly GCA_016624345.1. Taxonomy (NCBI): domain Eukaryota; kingdom Viridiplantae; phylum Streptophyta; class Magnoliopsida; order Asterales; family Campanulaceae; genus Platycodon; species Platycodon grandiflorus. The sequence continues at coordinate 57,307,018 of CM028362.1, forward strand.
TAAGGAGAAGCCTTCGGAGGGGAGTCTGGCGGCATGGCCGCGCCGGAGAATAGCAAGCCCTAGTAATAAGGCAGCCGCCAGGTGGAACCCTAGCTAGGGCCACAACTTGCGTGGGAGAGAATTTTTCTTACAGGTTCAACCTCTAATACATGTGAAGGATTAGGAATGTACATCCTCAGCATCGATACATGGAATACATTGTGGATTCCCTCAAGTGCTGATGGTAATGCCACTTTATATGCCAACTTTCCTACTCTTTCTTCACTCTGCCTATATCTTTGCCATATTTAATGTACACATGCCTACGCTATAATGTCATAACCATTTATCTATAATGTCACATCACTGCAACTTCATTAAATTCATTCTTACTCTTAAGCCACATTTGTGTCTTATCAAATTAGTATCAAATCTCTTCATCCAAAGAGTCCATTCAAATTCTCAAAAAGTTTTAAGGACATGCTCATTAAGACTAATGACCTATTTCTATTAATTCTCATTCTGTTCTACCTCAAAAATTTTTACTATTTCGAATTCATCTTTCAAAAATATGAGGAACATAAACTCCACTAAGCAAGCATCTCATCCTATTCCTCACACCAAATGGAGACTACGGATGATAAATGTTTTGGTACCTCCACCTCAAACGATTCAAAGAACTCTTCGAATCTATCGACGACGTAGAAATCGACGTCAAGATCCCAGGAACAATGTTTCTAATTTCATTGCCTGGATTCCCACTAGGAATGCTTCATCAACTGCTGAGTCTGAATCTTCCCTTGCTTCTTCCTCCGCTCCCTCAAACGTTTGATTCGAGCAATTACCCATCCAGGAAGGGCATCCATTTATGGCAAAAATTCTGCACCAGACTCCATAACTATTCAAGGAATTCCCAACTCATAGAAAAAGGAACTTGCCCTTCTCAACATGTTCTATTTCAATGCTGCATTTCCTTTGTTGATGTTTTTGTTAAAACAATAATCCTTATATCTACATGTTTTCTGTGTAATATACTATACTTATCTTTCCCTACTGTTATTCTTTCTTCTGATTATTCTTCTACGTGTCCCCTTAATTCATTAAGGAAAAGAGTACTGTAATCTGTATATATCACTTAGAATGATAACACTTAGATATATACATTTAATACTTAGATATATATACAGTACTTATGATCATGTGAACATATACAGTCAATACTTGAACATAGACATTCTGAAATGTATGCCTCATACAATTTTGACTTACATGATACTTTAAATACGGAGGAGAAGACAAAGTAGTAAACATTAAGGAGGAGAATTATATTTTGATAGGTGTCTTAATACATCAATATTTTACTTTGATCTATATAAATATTCTAAAATGTATGCCTTATACATTCTGAAAGAAAGCTACTTTGACTTAGAATACTTTGACAAATAAGAGGAGAATACTTTGACTAATAACACTTTGACATAGCATACTTTAAAGTATGATTTTTTAACATTCTAAGATGTATAGTCTATAAGAAGCGACATCTAGATAAAATATGTTTAAAAAAAAAAAAAAGGGCAACTCACTGGTATCACACTTGGGTATATCTTGTAAAATCTCTTTACAAGCAATGGAACAACACCCTCAAGTTACAACTTGCTTGCGTACTTTACTCCCTACTTTTGATATGTATATCTTATACATTATGGCTGTGCACTATAACATATACGCATACTCATGTTTATAACAAAAGGCCTATGTCCTTAAGGAGGTGAGTTTATAATCACAATTTTGATTGTGACCATTAAAGAGGAGAGTTTTTATAAAAATCGACATATACATATAAGTTTAAGAAGGAGAGCTCGACATAATAGACATATACATAAGGAGGAGGAGGAGAGTTAATAAGTTAGTCGACATATAGTTTATCGACATATACATATAAAAATTGACATATACATATAAGAAAGAGAGTTCTGTGTAAAGAAAAGAAAATAGCTAATCAACATGACAGATATATCCTGAAAATAGGAGGGGAGTTCTGTGTAAAGAAAAATATCTTATACTAAAAATTGACAGATACATCCTGGAAATATGATCAACATGACTAATCAAGTTGTCCGATCATCAAGAGAAAATTGTTCAACAGCAATATCCAAATGGCTATTCTTTTACACAACGTTGTTATTAAAACTACCTTTGTATCTTTAACTTATTTATATCATCAGCATCTCTCTTAAAACTACTTTCTGGTAAAAAGTCTACACAAGAAAGGAACTGTTTTTAAAATTATCTGATACTTAATCAATTCAATTAAGTATGCTAATTCAAAATTCTTTCTTACTCAAAATGCTTCAACTTATACACGTTATATCGCAAAAGAAACATCTTTATGCCCTACTCATAAATTATATCTCATAATTTCCTAAAAATGTTTTTGCTATTGCTTCGTGTTTGTACCTTTATTTGTCAAGTCTATAAATACGTAGCAATAGATGACTATACATACGCTATCGCTTGTAAGTTCATCCTAGGGCATGCCTTGAGATAAAATGATCACTCATTGGAAGGTATGTTATTACTAAGGACTGAACATCTGCTTTAAAGATCCGTATGTATATGTCAATTGCCGTAATGGCCCCAAGCAAATAGGAGGAGATTGTTAAGAATATGCCTATGAAACAGCTGATACATATGTTTGCATATTCTAACACAGTGATTTGCTTATTCCCATTACAACGCATGTTTCACAAGTGGCTAAAAGGGCTGCGTACCGGTTAGTGTGGCAGCTTGATGAAACAATGCATAGGTCATTAGACTAAGAAGTCTTTGTACATGTCCGAGTCTTTGTCCTACCGAGAAAAGATGACTTTTCATATGGATTAGCTCTACTAGCGCCAGCAGACATCTATACCAATAATGTCTCACCAGCAGACATCTATACCAGCAATGTCTCACCAGCAGACATCTCCACCAGCCATGTCTTATCAGCATTCTTTACCACAGCAATTTCACATCGACAGAGCCTAGTATCAGCCATGCTCTTCATCAGACAACTGCCAAGAAGCTGATAATCATCAAAGAGGAACATTAGTCGTTGCTCAAAGCTACAATTCAAAAAAAGATTTGTTACAAGATCTTCCTGACAGCTCAAGATACGCATTGATGTCTGTGCTTTGACTAGTATTCAGAAGACATTTCCTCTTCCGTGTATTGGTTCCAGTCTCCAAGGCTATGTTCCATAAAAAGCCAAACACAGTGCGCTACATCCCAGGCCTGCTTGTCAAGTCTCTTTCATCCAGCCTGAATCACGGATAAACTTCAAGACAAAGCTTAAACAGAAGGTTTTTACCCAATAGTCCACACAGTGCACTCTGATGCATTAACAATCCAGATCGCTAACGGGCAAAAACTCATCCAAGCTCCAACGACTATTTCATCTTCTCCAGCCTATAAAAGAAGACTCTCATTCTCTCATTCAGAGAGAGCGTTGTTGGTTGATATTGTTCTTAGTGCTTCCAATCTGCAACAACACTTAGAGTGAGAAAACACAAGCGTAAGCAAAAACACTTTGTGGGAGAGAAAGCAGAAATTTCTAAGGCGAAGAAGCTTTGCTTGATCAAGAACTTCGTTCTTGATTTGAGTTCTTTCTTCCTTCGAAAGACTCAGTCTCCTCAGTTCCCGCACTTCAAATCCACAGCTAGAGACCAAGCTTCCTGCAAGTCGTTGAAGACTGATCAAGCTTGAAGATGTCCGATGCAGAACTAGAGCTTAATAATCCTTACTGCATTCATATCGGCAGACATACTACATTATAAGGGCTGTCGATTGTGCAATAAGTTGTCATCACTCTTGGCCGAGTGCCTAGCACTCAGTTGTTCAAATATTTGCTATTTGAACAACGCCTAATATTCTCTTCTCACATTACTCTAACTCTAGCACTTCTCTTGTCCTCCTTCCTAGGAGATTAGGAACTGCCAAGGTTAGAGTTCTAATCATGAGTCTTCCCGGCATCCTAATTGACTTTCCTTCTTCCCCGGGGAGATTTCTATGTTCTTGAGCAAACCTCTGCTGAATTTTAATATAAATCATATTTTGTTACACTCAGCCTTTACTTTTTTTTCCTGTAATTTATGATATGTATCTTATGCAATCTGGTTGTGAAAAGTAATTGATGCATCTAATACAAGATTTTAGTTTGTTGTTATGATAAACATGTACCTATTTGCTTACAGCTGCTTTAAATCTTGACTGTTATACTTATACTACTTATTCTTCCACTGCTTAAATTCTTCTATACCAGCTAAGTATAACAATATCTTCCTACCAGCAGTCCTTAAAGTCTGCTGATGAACATCTGCCGATTCCACTATATCGGCTGTGTTGCTCAAACAAGAAAGATGACCTATTCTTATTAATTATTTCATCACTATCTTTCAACATAAATTTTTTTAAATCTGATGAAATCCTTAATAAAGGTCATATAGGCTATTCGACCCCTCCCCCCTCTAGCCTATATTCTGAGCACATCTTAATGGACCTAACAATTGGTATCAGAGCTAGTACTCTATAAACTTCATTCCAGGCTTGACAACCTGAGAGTTTAGATCCAGTTGCTCAGATTAGATGCATAGTCGAAAAGATTTATTTTCAAAATTCTCATTTCTAAAAATCTTTTGACTGAGAGACCTAGAAGCTATTTTGAAAAGATTGTTACAAATCAAAATCATTTTTGTTTTCAAAAATTTGTGAGAAAAGATTATTATGATGAATGTGTGATTACTAAAGGAAAATCTTTCATATAACAGAAATATATTCTTCAATTGATATTATGAAGAGAAGTACTATAGTCAAATAGAGTTTGAATTGCTAAGGATAATGTTCATTTTAAAATAGTCCATTTTCAAATTCATGTCATATCCTCTAGCAAATGTGTCAACTTCATACTTGATGGATGAATTACTCTAGTTTACTTCTGAAAAATTGTCATCTTGATATAAGGCTAACGATTGTTTCAATTTAACACCTTTTCGAGAAAGCTTCTCAGTTCAAATACTTGTGATCTTGTATCATATGAAATCACTGAAAGTTTAAAGCAAATGAAATCAGAAGATCTTCAAAGGTAATTCAAAGGAAATCAGATTTATGTCATCTCTAAATCACTGTGAATATTAGCTCTTGGTCTAAGGACATCTATGATAAAACTGATCTTCTTCAACGGAAAGCTTCTTCCTGAAAGATACACTCAATGAATTTATGCTCAACATCAGAAACTACTATGAGCAGATATGTTCAAAGGGTAAAGTGAGAGAGTAACCCTAGTCCACAATTTCATATTATTTGGGTTACACTTATAAGCCATATTTTGAGTAATCCTTCATGTATTGTGCTTATTGAGTCTCATTTGTATCATTGAATTTCTTAGCTCAATTCTAAGTTCAACAATGAAGCATTCATTGAAACCAAACCATCTCATACCAAGCAACTAACAAAATTAGGATTCTTACATATCCATGTAGCATTTAGACATGTAATTAACATCTTTTCATGGCTAGCAAGTCTATTATGTAACTAGCATGATATGAAGCTTTAAGCATGCAAGGGTGGGTTTAGCCCCCGACTGGTTTGTTAAAGTTTAATTCGGACGGAGCTAGTAGGGGTAATCCAGGGCCAAGTGGTGGAGGGTGAATTATTCGAAACTCTTTGGGCATAGTGATTTATGCTTTCTCCAAATATTTTGGAGTTATGTCTAGTATAGAAGCTGAGATTCGAGCTCTTCATCATGGAGTTCTTTGGCTTTTCAGGAATGTTTTTTTTTATGCCATCGTCGAAACTGACTCTAAAGTTATTTATGACTGCTTGTCTTCGGGTCACTCCCTTCCTTGGAAATACTCTTACTTGTTCAGAGAGATTCTACATATTCAATTGGAGCGTCGTTTCTTGTTTAAGCATTGTTTTCGAGAAGTTAACAAAGTGGCTGACAGTCTCGCGAATTTGGCTTGTGATTCTAAGGATGATCTCAATTTTCCTAATGGTCATAATATTCCTCATCTTTCCAGAGGCCTTATTTCTCTTGAAGCTAGAGATATCCCAAATGTTCGAATTTCTTAGGTGTTTTCTTTTATTCGATTGTATTTCCATTTCGAGGTTAGGCTCCTTTGTCCTCCCTCTTATAAGGGCCAGGCTGGTTGTCCCCCTCAAGTTTGTAATTTTTTCTTTATCTAATAAAATTTAGCAGGGTGCCGTCCCTGTTTCCTTGAAAAACAAAAAAAAAAAAAAAGTAACTTACCTCAAATTGGAAAATCAAACCACTAAAAATAAAATCAAAGCCTTGCAAATGAGTCTCCTAGTCTTGAGCAACTCAAATCTGGTCTTGGATTAAAATTTGGATGGCTAGATCTTGAAGAGATGTAAAACACACAGTAATCTCACCTTCTACAGCATACACAACTGTCTCTTGTGTTCTTGAGTGATCTAGGATGAAATGGGAGTATTATGTTCACTCTCTCACGTGTTCAAGAGGTGGAAGAGGAGCAGTAAGGCTGGTTTACTCCCTAAGGACGTGTCCTCTCATGAGTCAAGAGTTTGTATGTTAAAAATATTAATAATAAAACATGTACAACAATTTTGCCAACAGGGCGATCGCCTTGAGGAGAAGCAAGGCAATCGCTCTGGTATCCGTTCTAGGACACCAACAATCTGTCCACAAAGCGATCGCTCTGGGTAAACCAAGGCAATCACTCTACCTCAAAAAACTAGGCTCCTATATTCTGTCCACAGAGCGGTCGCTTTGGGGTAAGCCAAGGCAGTCGCTCTGCTCCCAAGTGGCTTCTCTTTGATAAAATCCCTCCAACTTACTCTCAAAATCCTACTAACTAATTCCTAATAATTCTAACAATTATACAAGGCCAAAACACTCAACAAGGACTCCCAAAAAGTCTTTAAACCATGCTAGAAATATAACACAAAGATTACATAATTTGTAACACAATCAATACATGTCAACTTAATAATGTACACAACCATAATTCATACCACCACCATGGCATTCTATTTTTACCATGCTATGCAAGTAATCCTATCATGTATATCTAACATGATAATAAGACATACAATTATGCAAATAACACATAGGAAAGCTAGGGTATTACAATCTCGATACTTGCTTGGAAGCTGTTATTGTAAGCAAACTCCATTAAAGGTAAGTGCGAATCCCAACTTCCCTTGAAATCCACCACGCATACACCTAACATATTTTCAAGTACTTGAATCAACTTTTCTGACTGTCCGTCCGATTGAGGATGAAAAGTTGTACTAAAGTTTAACTTCATTCCCATAGCCTCTTACAATGCACACCAAAATCTTGAGATGAACCTCAGGTCATGACCCGATACGATACTGATTGGGACTCCATGTAACCTTACAATCTCCTAAACATACAACGCAACCAACTGACTCAATGAATATGTCATCGTAATGGGTATAAAATGAACTGATTGTGTCAATTGATCAACAATAACTCATATTGCATCAAAACCCCGACGAGTACGCAGAAACCCTGTCACAAAATCCATCGTAATTTGTTCCCATTTCCATTCCAGAATCTCGGGTGGTTGTAACAAACCTGCGGGTCTTTGATGCTCCTCTTTTATTTGTTGACAAGTTAAACATCTTGACATATACTCTGCTATTTCTCGTTTCATGCGACTCCACCAAAACTATTTCTTCAAATCTCTATACATTTTCATGCTCCCCGGATGTATAGTATACTTGGCCTTGTGAGCTTCTTCAAGCACTTGTCATTTCACAACTTCGTTTGAAGGAACACAAACACTCCCCTGAAAAGTAAAGATGCCATCTTTATTCATCGCAAAGTCAAGTGTCTTACCCTCATTCAATTCCCTGACTACTTTTCCCAGTTTCGGATCACCATTCTGAACTTCTTTAATCCGTTGAAACAAAATTGGCGTAGCTCGAACATTCACAAAAATTACACCACGCTCTATCTCACTAGGACTCCAATTCCTCACATCCTCTAACATTTTCCACTCATGAACCATCATACACGAAATATATACCTTTCTACTCAATGAATCCGCGACTACATTTGCTTTCCCTGGGTGATAAAGAATCGTACAATTATGGTCCTTTAATTTTTCCATCCATCGTCGTTGCCTCATGTTTAACTCCTTTTGTGAGAAAAGATACTTCAAACTTTTGTGATCCGTGAAGACCTCAAATTTTTCCCCGTAAAGATAATGCTTCAATTTATGTAACGCAAACATAATCGTAGCCAACTTTAGGTCATGAGTAGGATAATTCCGTTCCGCATCTTTCAACTTTCTTGAGGCATATGCAATAACCTTCCCATTTTGCATAGGTGCACAACCCAAACCTTTTTTGGACGCATCGCTGTAAATCATGAAGTTATCACCACCACTAGGTTATGCCAATACATGAGCCCTTGTCAATTGTCACTTCAACTCTTGAAAACTATTCTCACACTTGTCATCCCATACAAATGGTGTTGTTTTCTTTGTCAAGTTCGTCATAGGAGTAGCAATCCTTGAAAACCCCTCAATAAATCTCCAATAGTATCCTGCTAAACCTAAGAAACTTCGGATCTCAGTCACTGTAGTCGGTCTCTTCCAATTTGTTACTGCTTCCACCATAGATGGATCTACCGCTATCCCATCACTCAAAACAACATGCCCCAAAAAAGATACTTCTTCGAGCCAAAATACACATTTACTAAATTTGGCAAATAGTTTTTTTCTCCCAAAGAACTGATAATACTAACCTCAAATGCTGCTCATGTTCTTCCCGAGATTTAGAGTATACAAGAATGTCATCGATGAATACCACCACGAAGCAATCTAAATACTCGTGAAATACTCGATTCATCAAATCCATAAATACCGTCAGCGCATTTGTCAACCCGAATGGCATAACAACAAACTCATAATGACCATACCTCGTGCGAAAGGCTGTCTTAGGAACATCTTCAGCTCGCACTTTCAACTGATGGTAACCACTTCTCAAGTCTAACTTGGAATACACCACTGACCCTGCAACTGATCGAACAAATCATCAATATGCAGTAGAGGATACTTGTTCTTGATTGTTACCTGATTCAACTGCCTGTAATCGATATATAATCGTAAAGTACCATCTTTCTTTCTTACAAATAATGCTAGTGCACCCCACGGTGATACACTTGGTTTAATAAACTCCCTGTCAAGAAGTTCCTGGAACTGTTCTTTCAACTCTTTCAATTCTACGGTTGCCATTCTATATGGAGCCTTAAAAATAGGAGTAGTTCCTGGCAATAATTTAATACAAAATTCAACTTCTCTATAAGGAGGCAAAGCATAATCAGTTGAAAATACATCAGGAAATTCACTAACCACTAGAACTTCTTCCATCTTTGGGGTAGCAATACCCCTATCAACTACACACACTAAATAACCCACACAACCATGTGATAATAACTTCCTAGCTTTCAAAGCAGAAATAACATGCATACCACTCTTTAACAGCATCACCCACAAATACAAATTCAGGTACACATGGCATAGAAAAAGTAACTTTCTTTCTATGACAATCTACTATAGCATGATATGCACATATCCAATCCATGCCAAGTATCACATCAATATCACATATGGGTAATACCACTAAATCAGCATGTAAAGTGATCACCTATAAGTATATAAAAAGCTTGATACAGATCCGTAGCCAACATATGCTCTCCCAACGGGGTAGACACCTCAAGCACAAAAGATAACAACTGGGGCAACACACACAAGTTGTTCACAAAATGAGATACAACATATGAATGCGATGAGCCAGGGTCTATAAGAACTCGTGCTCTACTACCGAAGATAGAAAGACTACCTCCTATAACAGACGTAGACTCCGGCACTCCTCGCTGATCAAGTGCAAACACACGACCCTGAACCTTAGGTCTACCGTCGTTATCTCTCTAAGTACCGCTAGACTGCATACTGGCGTTCCCAACCTGACTGTTTTTTGACTTAGGATAATCTCTCTTTATATGACTGGCTTCCCCACAATTGTAGCACTGCCTTGGTTTGTACCCTAACTTACTTAAACAATTATTCTCCATATGTCCATACCTTGAAAAATAGTTACAAATCGATGAAACACTTCGCTGATCCTGAGTAGAATTGGTATTATTACCCCGCCCACCTGGTTGTTGCCTGACTTGCCTATCATACTGAGGTTTACTCTGATTCCCCCTGCGATAGTTATTATTATTACCTCTGTTGTTTGAACCCTATCCACGCCCAAAAGATTGCGAGGACTGCTGTGCTGACTGCACATTACCTCTCCCTCCATGCTCCTCTATATTACCTTAAATCACATAAGCCTGATCCACTGTACTCATGTAGTCAGTAAGTTACAAATACAACAACTATTTCAGGTACTCCATTTTCAAGCCTTTGACGAATTTCTGTGCCTTCCTTGCCTCAGTAGGGATTAAATGACTATAGTAACGAGCCAATTCTGTGAACTTTGCCAAATATTGTGCCACCGACATACTACCTTGCTCCAAATTATAGAATTTTCGTTCTTTTCTTTCCCGAACCACCTCTGGAACATAATGTGCTTTAAACTCTCTCAAAATGTTGGGCCAACTGTAAGGTTCTCCCTGCAAATCCCAGCTTCCTTGTAACATTTTCCACCAATGCTTTGTCGCTCCCTCCAGTTTAAACACAGCTAAGGTAACTTTTTCATCATCATTGCAACCCAAAGCTGCAAAAATCTTTATTATGTGCTCAATCCATAACTCTGCCTTAGTCGAATCCAATTCTCCCTGAAAAGTCCATGGTTTCATCTTCAAGAATCGTTCAAGGGTAGTAGTGTTATTTCTGTGCCTCACCTCAGGATGTGATGCTTCAACTTCCAGTTGTGGATCCCCTGCTTCCGGTGGAGGTGCTGCTACCCCATTAATTCGTTCAGTCATTTGGTTCATCATTTCCATTATCCTTCCATACATGTTCATAAGAGCCTCATTCTGATTGGTCGGTTCGATTCAGGTGGAACATTTTGCCGCCTGTTAGCATTCTCCTCATTAACACCCACACTCGTATCAATCTGACTCGTACTCGCTACGTGCCTAATTTCCACCATTATGAACCTACACATAACACTCAATATTAATATCTCAACAATAAACCATACCCACCTAGGCCATGGAACCTATCCTGGCGACAACAAAACCATTGCTCTGATACCAACTGTGACGCCCCAACCCGGATCTCTATATGAAACCCCAAGGTGATGAAGACCAAGGATCAAGACCACCCAACGTTCCAAGTGATCCGTTGGTGATACCTGGAGGTCCGATGACAAGAGCGCGAATCAAGAAAGCTCGAGAAGCTCTCGTAACACTTGTACAAGAGCTTCGGACCAGTTCGACACCCAACGATGTTCAAGACCATGTAAGGAGTATCGTGTGCGTATTGGAGAGTACAAAAGAAGATCTGTCAGTCTAAGCGTCCGTGCCAGGCATCCGCATTCAGTTCTGGAAATACATGCAGCCGCATAGTGCGTCCGCATGGGATGGCTAAGGATTCTGGAAACCATGCGGCTGCATAGGGCGACCGCGCTCATCAACTGAAGTTTCTGGAAAATATGCAACCGCATAGTGCGTCTGCATGGGAGTCTTACAAATTGTATGCGACCGCATAGGGCATCCCCATAGCGACGGGATTTTGATAATTATTTTTGTCCTATTTCTTAGGAGTTTACTATTCTGAAACGTTGTAGGGTTTTAGTAGGGTTATTTCAGCCCATAAATAGGCCATCTTATGTAAGGAATTCATTAACATTGATATTGGATTAATTTGAATAGAGCTTTCACAATATTGTGAGCTTTTGAGAGATTTCTTAGACTAGAATTCTCAAACCCTTGAACTTATCATGTTTGTTGAGCTGCAGGCTTGTGTTGTTCCGTGATCTTGGTTCCTAATCAATTGCGATTAGTGGGTTATTGATGTGATTCCGATAGGGGATCGAATCGAAGAAGTAATTTGAAGACGCGAAGAACGAAGGATTAGATAAAACGCAGAATTGGAATTGATAGATGGATCTCCCTCAACCCGCTAGTCGCGATTGACTAGGAACCTTGGGGTGCGATTGATACCCGATAGACGCGCTTGTCTACGAACAACAATCACGGAACGCCATAAACCCGCGATCCTCGAGCTTGATAAGTTCAAGTGTTGAATTTCTAATCCAAGAAATTTGATTGTTCACAATTCTCTTTGAAAAGCGAATAATATAAACTCAAGGTTTAATCTTATATCCAAGTTGCTTTTACAATGGAAAAATGAGTCTTATATAGTCCACAAGGTTTGCCAAAAACGAATTTCAGTCACCAAAATCGAGGGTGATAAAAACAAGGAAGAAAACTCTTCAGAAAATCCAACCAATTTCCAAGGCATCCGTACGCGCGCTAGGGCGCGGCTTCCAGCGCGCTAAGGCGCGGTCCTTCCCTGAACTTTGCTTCTAAAAGTTGGAACTTCAGCCAAGTAGCGCGCTAGGGCGCATTGTGGGTTGCGCTAGGGCGCGTGACGTCGCGCTAGGGCGCATGAAGAAGCGCGCTAAGGCGCGGGAAGGTGCTGAAGTTTGCCAAAATTCTGTAAATTCTGAGGACAGGCGCACTAGGGCGCGGCTTGGCTGCGCTAGGGCGAGTGGTCTGATGGAAGTTTGTCACTTTGTGATGTCGTTAAGGCTTCCAACATGCAAACGAACCTCCCTTGACGCGATAGATCATCTTCGATTGTTGTTTTGGACTTGGTATTCTCTACTAGTGATAACAATGCTTCTTGAATCTTTTGGATACGCGATCTTGTCATGGGACCTTCGGGTATGCTCAACGGATCTTGATGTCTTGATCCGTGATTCCCATCATTCCCTCCCTCTTTAGAAGGATTCGTCCTCGAATCGTCACCTGCATCGAAAAATGATAAGTCAGCCACATTGAATGTTGCATGAACATTATAATTATCTGGGAGATCAAGTCGATAGGAATTGTCGTTGAGCCTTTCAAGAACTTGGAAAGGTCCATCGCCTCTAGGGTGTAACTTAGAGCGACGCTTCATCGGAAACCGCTCTTTCCTCAAATGTAGCCATACCCAATCTCCGGGTTCGAACACAACCTGTTTTCTTCCCTTGTTTGCTTGCTTGACATATTGAGCCGTTCTCTTTTCAATATTCAACCGCACTTGTTCATGTAACTTTTGGATCACTTCCGCCTTGCGCCTTCCATCCATGCTTGCTTGTTCTTTCACTGGAATAGGCACAAGATCTAAAGGACTACACGGGTTAAATCCATAAACAATCTCAAATGGAGAATAATGAGTAGCAGAATGAACAGATCGATTATATGCAAACTCAACAAATGGAAGACTTTCCTCCCAAATTTTTAAATTCTTGTTTAGCACAGTCCTAAGCAATTGTGAGAGGACTCGATTTACGACTTCTGTTTGTCCATCTGTTTGAGGATGATACGAGGTTGAAAACAACAGCTTTGTACCTAGTTTATTCCACAAGACACGCCAAAAGTGACTTATAAACCTAGTATCTCGATCACTCACAATTGTCTTTGGCATACCATGCAATCGCACAATTTCTTTGAAAAACAAGTCAGCTATGTAACTTGCATCATCGGTTTTATGACATGCGATGAAATGTGCCATTTTTGAAAACCTGTCAACTACCACAAAAACTGAGTCATGTCCCCGCTTAGACCTTGGAAAACCAAGTACAAAATCCATCGAAATATCAGTCCAAGGACAATCGGGTATAGGCAAAGGAGTGTATAACCCATGGGGTTCCACTCGAGACTTGGCATGCTTACAATCAATGCAACTCGAACACACACGCATAACATCTATTTTCATTTTGGGCCAAAAGAAATGCTCTTTTAGAGTTTCAAGTGTTTTAAAAACTCCAAAATGACCCATAAGGCCGCCACCATGTGCCTCACGCACAAGAACTTCACGAATAGAACTTTTTGGTATACAAAGTTGGTTCTCCTTGAAGAGATACCCTTCATGCTTGTAAAACTTACCAAAAGACATTTTCTCACAAGATTGATATATGGATGCAAAATCATCATCATTACAATACAAATCTTTAATGAATGCAAAACCAAGTAATTTAGAATGCAAGGTAGTAATCAACATATGTCTTCGTGACAAGGCATCGGCTACTATATTGTCCTTACCCTTCTTATACTTGATTACATACGGAAAAGACTCAATCAACTCAACCCACCAAACATGCCTTTTATTCAACTTCCCTTGACCCTTTAGGTACTTGATTGACTCGTGATCCGTGTGAATCACAAATTCCCTAGGTCTAAGGTAGTGTTCCCATGTCTTAAGGCATCTCACCAGAGCATATAATTCTTTGTCATAAGTGGAGTAATTCAGTGACGCTCCACTCAATTTTTCACTAAAATATGCTATGGGTCTATTCTCTTGATTTAAAACACCTCCAATACCAACACCAGATGCATCACATTCTAATTCAAACATTTTCTCAAAATTCGGTAAAGCAAGAATAGGTGCAGAAATCAACCTTTCTTTCAAAAGTTCGAAAGCAGCTTGTTGCTTTTCTCCCCAATGGAACCTTACATCTTTCTTCACCAATTCATTCATCGGAGCGGCAATCGTGCTGAAGTTCTTCACAAACCTGCGGTAGAAGCTCGCCAATCCATGAAAACTTCTAACTTCACTCGCACTTTTAGGAGTAGGCCACTCCTTGATTGCCTTTATCTTTTCTTCATCAACCTCCACACCTGTAGCACTTACAACAAATCCAAGAAAAGCAATTCTATCCAAACAAAAATCACATTTCTTAAAATTTGCATATAAAGAGTGCTCGCGCAATACAACCAATACAGCTCGAATATGTAACAAATGTTCCTCCGTATTTTTACTGTAAATAAGAATATCGTCGAAATAGACAACTACAAATTTACCAATAAAATCTCGGAGAACATGGTTCATTAATCGCATAAATGTACTTGGTGCATTGGTCAATCCGAAGGGCATGACCAACCACTCATACAACCCGAATTTGGTTTTGAAAGCAGTTTTCCATTCATCCCCTTCTCTAATCCTAATCTGGTGATATCCACTTTTAAGATCCATTCGGGTGTAGATTATAGCACCATTCAACTCATCAAGCATATCATCCAATCGGGGGATAGGATATCGATACTTAATGGTGATTTGATTAATGGCTCTACAATCGGTACACATCCTCCATTCTCCATTTTTCTTTGGAACTATTATGACAGGGACTGCACAAGGACTCAAAGATTCACGAATCTTACCATGCTTTAGCAATTCATCAACTTGCCTTTGTATTTCTTTGGTCTCTTCAAGGTTGGCTCGGTATGCTGGCCGGTTCGGCAAGGTAGCCCCGGGAAGAAAATCTATTTGATGCTCGATCCCTCGAAAAGGTGGCAAGCCACTTGGTTCGTCCTCGGGAAAAACATCTTTAAATTCCTGCAACAAAGATGATACAAAAGAAGGCACAGTTCTCGATATATCATTAGTAGAAACCAAAGTATTTTTGAAAACAATGATTAGTACCTCTCTTTCATCTCCCAACTCCCTCAAAACCTCACTAGGTTTGATAAAGAAATTCTGTTTTGCCTTCCCTAAGCCTTTGGCCTTTTCAACTTTATTCTTTCCTCCCTCATTCACTCGTATTTCTGCCCTCACATTTTTTTCTTTTTCTCTCTTTTTTACCTCAACACTCTTATTTTCACTCGCTTCCATCAACCCACTCTTTTCCTTTTTCCCCTCTACCTCACTAGACTCCTTTTTCTTGGCCTTTTGAGATTGAAGTTCAAATACTTGTTGTGGTGTTAAAGAGACAAGTGTGTGGGACCTTTCCCGATGTGTCAAAGTGTAATGGTTCAAGAAACCATCATGAATTACATGGCGATCATATTGCCACGGCCTCCCCAACAGAACATGCCCCACTTGCATAGGGACTACATCAAACATGATCTCATCTTTGTATTTTCCTATGGAAAAGGAAATCAAAGCTTGCTTAGTAACCTTCAACTCTCCACAATCATTGAGCCACTGTAGTTTGTAAGGATGGGGATGTCTAATAACCGGAATGGCTAATTTTTCTATCACCTCCGTACTCACCACATTAATACTACTCCCACTATCAATGATCAAATCACATCCTTTGCCCTTGATGTTGCAACGGGCATGAAAGATATGTTCCCTTTGTTGATCACATGATTTTTTTACTTGCGTACTTAAGACCTTTTTCACCACTAAGGCCTCAAGTGTATATGGGTCTTCCTCCTCACTCTCTTCCTCTTCTTCTCCCTCTTCCCTCACATCATCCTCTGAATAATATTCATTTCCCTTCATGTACACTACCCTCTTGTTCGGACATTGTGAAGCTATGTGCCCCCTCCCGTTACATTTAAAGCACACAATTTCCCTAGCCCGGGATGGATTGGGTTCCACACTCTTACCCTTATCACTTTCCCTACCCTTTGACGAATCCCCAAAAGTTTTGGTAGGGATAGTACTAGGATTTTTACTTCCCTCTATTTTGGACTTGTTTAGATTTTGATTAGAGGAAGAAGAACTATATCCCCGAGTAAATGTACTACGCCTCTTAAATTGTCGTTCCACCTTGACGGCGACATGTACGACATCCTCGATTTCATCATACTCCCTTAATTCCACCACATTAGCAATCTCTCGATTTAATCCATTGATGAACCTAGAAATGGTTGCATCAATATCCTCATCGATGTTTGCTTGAATGAGTGCCATCTCTAATTCCCTATGGTACTCTTCCACCGATTTGCTTCCTTGAGTCAAGGTTTGGACCTTCCTCAACAAATCCCGGTAATAGTAATTTGGGACAAATCTCCTATGCATTATCCGTTTCATTTCCTCCCAAGTAGTTATACGGCCCTCTCCAATTCTCCTACGGTTGAGTACTAATTGTTCCCACCAAACACTTGCATATTCGGTGAATTCTAACGAGGCAAGTTTGACCTTTTGAACCTCGGTATAGTTATTGCAACCAAATAGTACCTCAACCTTCCTAACCCACTCTAAGTATTCTTCCGGGTCAGCTTTACCCTTGAAAGGAGGAATTTTCATTTTGATGTTGAAAATTCCCCTTTCTTGTCGAGGGTTGTTGACTCTCTCATCCTCCCTCCTATCATACCTCCTATTACCCTCATCGTTCCCTTCTTCCCAATCTCTCTCATCATTCACATATCTACCCCTCCTCGGTTGGAATCGGGGTGGATTCTCTCAAGGTTGGGCTCCCCCTCTCTCCTCTAACCTAGCTAGCCGTTGGGTTATATCGGCCATCATTCTCATTAACTGCTCATTAGGATTTATTGGACCATCTCTATCTACCCTCTCATTTGGCAAATGTTCTTCACGATCATTTCCATCTTGAGACATATTGATGACAAAACTCTCACTCACAATATATATATATCGCTCGTGTTTAATCTCACCTCACACACTCAATTTCTTGGAAGAACTTTTCCACTTGAAAATACCAACAAGATGATAGCAAGTCTTACAATGTTCCGGAATCCCAAGGTCAATTTGCAAATTGGGAATTTGAGTTGTTTGGATTAGCAATTCAAAGTGAGGAACAATTCACAATTGAAAGTAAGAGTAGAATTGAAAAAAAATGACCGATGAATTTTATGACAAAATGATGAATTCTCGGTACTTGTTCCAGGAATTTTTCTATGGTAATATGATAACAATATGAAGCCTTTCAAACTAATTTAGGCACATAAAATTTTCAGATATTTGTACTCTTTTTTTTTTTTTTCTCAAGAACACCAAGAACACACAGTACCAATTCCCAGATTTTAACGAAGAAGATGAAGAAAACGATAGTTCACAATTTTGACGGAATGAAATTGAAAGGAACAATATACGAATTCGATGCTTACCTCTTCGATTGGCTTTGATACCAATTGATGTGATTCCGATAGGAGATCGAATCGAAGAAGTAATTTGAAGACGCGAAGAACGAAGGATTAGATAAAACGCAGAATTGGAATTGATAGATGGATCTCCCTCAACCCGCTAGTCGCGATTGACTAGGAACCTTGGGGTGCGATTGATACCCGATAGACGCGCTTGTCTACGAACAACAATCACGGAATGCCACAAACCCGCGATCCTCGAGCTTGATAAGTTCAAGTGTTGAATTTCTAATCCAAGAAATTCGATTGTTCACAATTCTCTTTGAAAAGCGAATAATATAAACTCAAGGTTTAATCTTACATCCAAGTTGCTTTTACAATGGAAAAATGAGTCTTATATAGTCAACAAGGTTTGCCAAAAACGAATTTCAGTCACCAAAATTGAGGGTGATAAAAACAAGGAAGAAAACTCTTCAGAAAATCCAACCAATTTCCAAGGCATCCGTACGCGCGCTAGGGCGCGGCTTCCAGCGCGCTAAGGCGCGGTCCTTCCCTGAACTTTGCTTCTGAAAGTTGGAACTTCAGCCAAGTAGCGCGCTAGGGCGCATTGTGGGTTGCGCTAGGGCGCGTGACGTCGCGCTAGGGCGCATGAAGAAGCGCGCTAAGGCGCGGGAAGGTGCTGAAGTTTGCCAAAATTCTGCAAATTCTGAGGACAGGCGCGCTAGGGCGCGGCTTGGCTGCGCTAGGGCGCGTGGTGTGATGGAAGTTTGTCACTTTGTGATGTCGTTAAGGCTTCCAACATGCAAACGAACCTCCCTTGACGCGATAGATCATCTTCGATTGTTGTTTTGGACTTGGTATTCTCTACTAGTGATAACAATGCTTCTTGAATCTTTTGGATACGCGATCTTGTCATGGGACCTTCGGGTATGCTCAATGGATCTTGATGGCTTGATCCGTGATTCCCATCAGTTATGGTTGCACCCCAAGGTTCTAGGGATGAAATCCTCCCTAGGGTTGAGGGAAGCTCCCTATCTTTCTTTCAAATTCGTTGTTTTCTGTTTTCAATCCGCGTTATTGGTTGGTTCTGCTTTGTCGCGATCTTGGAATCACATCAATTGGTATCAGAGCAATAAAGAGGTAACCAACGATTTCGTTGGATTCATAGCTTTCTTCTTTTTTTCAAAGTGATATGCAATTCATAAAATTTTGTTTTCATCTTTCCTATATTTCGTTGGATTCATAGCTTTCTTCTTTTTTTCAAAATTTTCCAGCAATCTTGTTTCTTTTATTTCTTTCCAAACCCTAGTTACAAAAAAAAAAAAGAGAAAAATTATTATTGCTCCGAAGAAAATCCCTTGAGTCAAGAAAATCAAAGCTTGATCAAGAAGTGCAAAAAAGTGCCTCAAAATTGTCAATTTCATCAAAAGTGAAATTGCTACAAATAATAATAATAATAATAATTTTACATTCATCTTGATCGTCAAATCTTTCCCAAATCCATTACAAATCATTCTTTTCCTGCTTTCATCGTGAAATTGCATATCACTTTGAAAAGTTTGCCACAAGAATCTAAACCCTAGATTGCATTGTTTGTGTTCCAATTCGTAACGTTTTCAAAACCTGCACTCCATATTGATAATTTCGTGGGTAAGAGAATCTCTTCAAGAAATTGTGAGTTTGTGAGTGAGAGAATTATACACGAGCGAATTGTGAGTTGAGTGTGTTGTCTAAAACATGTCTCAAGAAGGTAATAGAGTAGTTCGAGAGGGACTAGAGGATCCTAATGAACGTATGTTGAGAATAATGGAGGATATTACTCAGCGTCTAGCAAGGTTGGAAGAGAGAGGGAAAACACAACCTCAATGGAATCCACCCCGATTCCAACCAAGGAGGGGGAGGTATGTAGAGGAGGAGGATGAGTGGGTAGAGAAAGACTTTGAGGATGATAGGAGACGGGATCGGATGGGTGGAGAAAGGGTGAATAATCCATGACAAGAAAGAGGAATTTCAAACATAAAAATGAAAGTTCCTCCTTTCAAGGGTAAAGCTGATCCGGAAGAATATTTGGAATGGGTTCGAAAAGTTGAGGTTTTATTCGGGTGCAATAAATATACGGAAACCCAGAAAGTCAAACTTGCCTCTTTAGAGTTCACCGAATATGCTAGTGTGTGGTGGGAACAACTAGTGATCAACCGAAGGAGGATTGGAGAAGGCCGTATTGACACATGGGACTAAATGAAACGTATTATGCACAAGAGATTCATTCCAAATTACTACCACCGAGACTTGCTGAGAAAAGTCCAAAACTTAACTCAAGGAAACAAATCGGTGGAAGAGTACCATAGGGAGTTGAGATGGCCCTCATTCAAGCCAATATCGACGAGGATGCTAACGCAATGATCTCTAGGTTTATTAATGGCCTAAATAGAGAGATTGCGAATGTAGTCGAACTAAGGGAATACGATGAGATGGAAGATGTTGTCCATGCAGCCGTCAAGGTAGAGCGACAACTAAAAAGGCGGGGTACCTTTACTCGAGGTTACAATTCTTCTTCGTTGTTTCAAGCCCCTAATAAACCCAAAGTTGAAGGCAACAAGAACCCAAGTGTTACATCGGCCAAATCTTATGGGGAGACTCCAAGGCGTAAAAAGGTCGACAAGGGAAAGGGAGTAGAAACCAATATCCCCAAATCAAGGGAGATTGTCTATTTTAGATGCAATGGGAGGGGTCACATAGCATCTCAATGTCCCAATAAATGAGTAGTATACATTCATAATGGGGAGTATTTCTCAGAGGATGACAAAGAGGAGGAAGTAAATGCAGAGGATTAAGAGGATGATGATGATGTGGCCGAAGCCGCATGGGGTGAGACCCTTGTGATTAAAAAGGTGCTTAACATGCAAGTGAAGGAAAAGTGTGATCAACAGAGAGAGCATATCTTTCATTCCCGTTGTTTCATCCAAGGAAAGGTATGTGATCTTATTATTCATAGCGGTAGTTGTACTAATATTGTTAGCACAGAAGTAATTGAAAAATTGAATATCCCTGTGGTAAGACATCCTCAACCTTACAAACTCCAATGGCTTAATGATTGTGGGGAACTTAAAGTGACAAAACAGGTCTTAATCACTTTCTCTATTGGGAGATACATGGATGAAGTGATGTGTGATGTAGTCCCTATGCAAGTGGGATATGTGCTTTTGGGAAGGCCTTGGAAGTTTGATCGACATGTGATGCACGATGGTTTTCTCAACCATTACACTGTGAAGCACGAAGGCAAAACGACTATACTTGTTTCATTAACCCCCCAACAAGTATACGAGTTTAAGGAACAACATGCCAAAAAGCGAGAAGAAAGTAAGGCTGAGAGGAAAAATAAAGAGAGTGGTGGAAAAGAAGTGCGAGAAAACCCGAGTGGAGAGAAAAGAAAGAGTGAAAGTGGAAAAAGCACGAGGGTAGAAACATGAGAGAAGGAAGAAAAGAAACTAGTTGAAAAGCCCAAGGGTAAAGAGAGAGTGAAACCAAATTTTTATGCCAAACCAAGTGAGGTCAAGAGGGAGTTGGGAAATAATAGAGAGGTGATGATAATTGTTTTCAAACAAAATCTTGTTACTAACGATATATCCAAAAATGTGCCTCCCATTGTTTTGTCTCTTTTATAAGAATATGAAGATGTCTTTCCCAAAGACGAACCTAGTGGTTTACCACCATTCCGAGGGATAGAACATCAAATTGATCTCATGCCCGGTGCTACTCTACCAAACTGGCTGGCTTACAGAACCAATCTAGAAGAGACGAAGGAGATTCAAAGGCAGGTAGAGGAATTGCTCAAAAATAGTAAGGTTAAAGAGTCTTTAAGCCCTTGTGCGGTACCGGTAATTGTGGTACCAAAGAAAAATGGTGAGTGGCGAATGTGTATGGATTGTAGGGCCATAAATCAAATAACAATTAAGTATCGTTATCCTATCCTACGATTGGACGACATGCTTGATGAATTAAATGGTGCTATAATCTATACACGCATTGACCTCAAGAGTGGTTATCATCAAATTAGAATTAGAAAAGGAGATGAATGGAAAATAGCTTTCAAAACTAAATTTGGGTTATATGAGTGGTTAGTTATGCCTTTTGGATTAGCCAACACTCCTTGCACCTTTATGCGGTTGATGAATCATGTCCTTCAAGAGTTTATTGGCAAATTTGTGGTTGTCTATTTTGATGATATCCTAATTTATAGGAAAAACATGGAAGAGCATATGGTTCATCTTCGTACCATCTTAGATACCTTGCGAAAGCACTCATTATATGCTAACTTTAAAAAGTGCGATTTTTGCATGGATCGAATTGCTTTTCTTGGATTTGTTGTAAGTGCTGTAGGTGTGGAAGTGGATGCGAAAAAGATCAAAGCAATCAAGGAGTGGCCTATTCCTACGAATTCTAGTGAAGTGAGGAGCTTTCATGGACTGGCAAGCTTCTACCGCAGGTTTGTCAAGGATTTTAGCACCATTGCTGCACCTTTGAATGAATTGGTGAAAAAAGAGGTAAAATTTCTTTGGGACGACAAACAACAAGCCGCCTTTGACCTCTTAAAAGAAAGGTTAATTTCTGCTCCTATTCTAGCTTTGCCAAATTTCAATAAAAATTTTGAGTTGGAATGTGATGCATCTGGAGTAGGAATTTGAGGTGTTTTAAACCAAGAAGGGAGACCAATAGCATATTTTAGTGAAAAATTGAGTGGAGCAACATTAAATTATTTCACTTATGACAAAGAATTATATGCTTTGGTGAGATGTCTTCGGACATGGGAGCATTATCTTCGACCCCGAGAGTTCATTATTCATACGGATCATGAATCCATAAATTACATAAAGGGTCAAGGTAAGCTGAGTAAAAGACATGTTAGATGGGTAGAATTCATCAAGTCTTTTCCTTATGTGATTAAGTATAAGAAAGGTAAGGATAATATAGTGGCTGATGCATTGTCTCGTAGGAATTCGTTAATTACTACCTTACATTCTCGATTACTTGATTTGCTCTCATAAAGGAATTGTATGCCAAAGATCCTGATTTTGTCTCTATCTTTAGTGGTGTGAAACCAGTGCTTTTGGGAAATTTTATAGACACGAAGGGTATCTTTTTAAAGAAAACAAACTGTGTATCCCTAGGTGTTCTATACGTGAACTGCTTGTTCATGAGGCTCATGGTGGTGGTCTCATGGGGCATTTTGGTGTGCTTAAGACCTTGGAGACTTTAAAAGAACACTTCTTTTGGTCTAAAATGAAATCTGATGTTATTTCTATCTGTGCCAATTGCATAACTTGTAAGCATGCTAAATCTCGAGTGGAACCTCATGGGTTGTCACTCCCTTGCCTATTCCTGATTCCCCTTGGTCTGACATCTCTATGGACTTTGTACTTGGATTGCTTAGATATAAACATGGGCATGATTCTGTGTTTGTGGTCATCGATAGATTTTCCAAAATGGCGCATTTTATTGCATGTCATAAAACTGATGATGCTAGTTATATAGCAGATTTGTTTTTCAAGGAAATAGTGCGTTTGCATAGTATGCCACGGACCATTGTTAGTGATAGAGATGCCAAGTTTGTGAGTCACTTTTGGCGTGTGTTGTGGAGTAAATTGGGCACAAAACTCTTATTTTCAACTTCTTATCACCCACATACCGATGGTCAAACTGAGGTGGTCAATCGAGTTTTGTCTCAACTGTTAAGGGCTGTGTTGCATAAAAATCTTAAATCTTGGGAAGCAAGTTTGCCCTTTGTTGAATTTCCTTACAATCGTTCTGTGCATACTGCTACTAACTATTCTCCTTTTGAAGTGGTATATGGACTCAATCATTTAAGTCCACTTGATCTTATTCCTATACCAGTTGAGGAACGTTCTAACATGGATGGAAAGCACAAGGCGGAGGTAATTCAGAAATTACATGAGCAAGTGAAATTGAACATTGAGAAACAAACTACTCAGTATGTAAAGCATGCCACAAGGGACGTAAACAAGTTGTCTTTGAACCCGGTGATTGGGTATGGCTCCACTTGAGGAAGGAACGGTTTCCCATGAAACATCAATCCAAATTGCATCCTAGGGGCGATGGTCCTTTTCAAGTCCTTGAGCGGCTCAATGATAATGCATACAAGCTTGATTTGCCGGGTGAGTATAGTGTCCATGCAACTTTCAATGTCGCTGATCTTTCTCCTTTTGATATAGGTGATGATTCGAGGACGAATCCTTTTGAGGAGGGAGGGAATGATGGAGACCAAGGATCAAGACCACCCAAGGTTCCAAGAGATCCGTTGGTGATACCTGGAGGTCCGATGACAAGAGCACGAATCAAGAAAGTTCGAGAAGCTCTCGTAACACTTGTACAAGAGCTTAGGACCAGTTTGACACCCAACGTTGTTGAAGACCATGTAAGGAGGATCGTGTGCATATTGGAGAGTACAAAAGAAGATCTGTCAGTCTAAGCATCCGCGCCAGGCGTCCGCATTCAGTTCTAGAAATACATACGGCCGCATACTGCGCCGCATGGGATGGCTAAGGATTTTGGAAACCATGCGGCTGCATAGGACGACCGCGCTCATCAACTGAAGTTTCTGGAAAATATGCGGCCGCATAGTGCGTCCGCATGGGAGTCTTGCAAATCGTATGCGGCCGCATAGGGCGTCCGCATAGCGACAGGATTTTGATAATTATTTTTGTCCTATTTCTTAGGAGTTTATTATTCTGAAACGTTGCAGGGTTTTAGTAGGGTTATTTCAGCCTATAAATAGACCATCTTATGTAAGGAATTCATTAACATTGATATTGAATTAATTTGAATAGAGTTTTCACAATATTGTGAGCTTTTGAGAGATTTCTCGGACTAGAATTGTCAAACCCTTGAACTTATCAAGTTTGTTGAGCTGCAGGATTGTGGTGTTCCGTGATCTTGTTTCCTAATCAATTGCGATTAGTGGGTTAAGGTTGCACCCCAAGGTTCTAGGGATTAAATCCGCCCTAGGGTTGAGGGAAGCTCCCTATCTTTGTTTCAAATTCGTTGTTTTCTGTTTTCAATCCGCGTTTTTGGTTGGTTCCGCTTTGTCACGATCTTGGAATCACATCACAAGGTCGGGTCACCAAACAACATAAAGACACAACCAAACAAGAAAAGCACGTGGCGTAACCATCCGTACTTACGAAGAAACACAACAAATAAAACCTGATATAGTAATAAATAAGTCTTCGGCGACACTACGGCTGGAACCCAACTAATATAAACCATAATTCTAAGACTTAAGAAATAACTAACAACAACCTCTACAGCTATAACATGCTGGAGAAACAAACATAAACCATGAGCTACAACTTGCTCGAGAGAGAAACTAAATTAACAACAAGGTTATACACAAGCTCGACATACATATGTCAGCTACCAAAAGAATATACAAAACAACACCAAAATGCTACTACCCATAGTAAAGTTTACATAACTCACAAAATCGTTTGTCCTTACCAAAAGAAAATAACTAACTAGGTACAAGATTCTCGGGCTACCAAACAAAGATAACCTGCAAGCTAACGTGAACCCCTTTCTGGTCTCACCACGAACTCTTTGGTTGTCTCGGATCTAAGGAAAAACATATAATTAACAAATGAGGTGAGACGAAACTCAATAAGTAACTAAATGCAACTACATGACATGGCATAATGCTCAAGCGATAAACATAACATGGTAATAGCATTTCTATACCACAACAAAACATTTGTTATCTTCATTGACATTTACATTTCATATCTCACATAGCACCTTGATTATTCACATAAGTGCTCAAAAATAAACCACGTTATAAAGGATATCATTTCTCTTTCTCCATCTTTCTGTTGCTCCTGTAATACACAAAATAACCAAGTGTCCTCAATACCCGTGTACGTAGTATCAACGTCCCCGATAAACCTATCGAGTTCTACTAGCAAACCAAAGTCATCTGTATTGCTACAACAGTGGGACTACTTCTCAACTGTGGCCAACAGAAGAGGGGTGTGTGAAGTCCGATACGGCGACTTATAGCGATCACGAAACAAATTCGTAAAGACTATAGGTCGTCCCACCTTGATTAAACAACAAATGCCAGCTGGACTCAATGCAATGCACAAGTTGGTGTAATACTCATTTTATGTAAATAACCATCAAGTTCAAAAGTAGTAAACTTGATACATATCACCTAGATTATAATATTCTACCAAATATCAACATCAAATATATTGTTCACGCACTTAAACATCCACTTTAGAGCCTAAATTACTAGTCTCTAATTTACCAGTATCATTTACTCGGAGGACCAAAACTCATATCAAACGAACTCTAAATTTCGTAGGATTTTAACATGTTGTTCGGTAGTTGATACTCTTGCTAAAAATCAACTTCATAGAGTCATTACTACACTTCTCAAAATTTGGGTATAATTGATATATGCAAAATTTCTCATTTAAAGTCTCTAACATGTTCTTAGTTCAATTCCATGGTTGAATCAATTCTCTACACATTTCATATCATCCAAACCAGGTATTTAGCACAACAACATGTTACTCATATCAACATAACATTTAGACATGGAAATAACATTTATACAAGTCATGCATGTTTATAAATCTCATACATGTAACAATTCTAAACATACAAAAGGGGAATTAGTAACTTACCTTCCAATGCTCAATCAAACCAAGGAAATCAAGATCAAAGCCTTCTATCTTGGTCTCCTAGTCCTTAGCAACTCAATGGTGGTCTTCCATGTAAGATCCAATGGATGGATGATGAAGAATAGAAGGGCACACACTAATCTCACACTCTTTCTCCCACACAAGCTCTCTAAGTTTCCATGGATGTTTTGAGTGAAATCAAGAGAGTCAAGGGTCTTTCCTATGTGTTAAATCAGTAAATGGTGAGAGTCAAACACCCTTGGGACGTTTTAAAATGGTCAAGGGGCTTATGTAGAAAAATTGGAAAAGAATACAGAAATCTGTACGGACTTTCTGCTCACAGGACGATCACCCTGGTCCTTGCCAAAGCCATTGCTTTGTGGCCAGATTGTCTATCTTGATTTCTTGCTACAAGGCGATCGCCTAGGCACCTACTGAAGCGATCGCTTTGCCACCAGATTCTTTAATTTTTTGTAAAATGCTTCAATTTGACTCCAAAATGCTACTAAATGATTCCCAAGTGATTCCAACAAGTACTCAAGGTCAAAACACTCCATCAAGACTCCCAAATAGTTCAAGAACTAGAATATAACACAAAGATTATAAAATTGAACACCTATACATGGCAATTTAACAACGTAACACGTTATAAATACAAATGATATACAGTTTAAACAGAATCAAGCAATACAACTATGAAGGATAATAAATATACTAAAACATGCATCAATAATATGCCATTCTAATGAGTCCAACACGTATAGCAAAACCTAGGGTATTACAGATGGTGAGACAAAGAGCAACAAGTTATATACATGCATTCAGAAGTTTGATTCATTTAAGAACGACCCAAAAAAAACCCTCAGATGCATCTACGACAGATTCTATGAGGTAGTAAACACTTGTTACTCTTTGGGTAAGAAATATGAAAAGAAAGAGATTAACATGAGATTTCTTAATGCACTTGGTAGTTTACGGCATGTAAAGATTACAGCCATAAAAGAATCAAATGACCTGAATAGATTGACGCTTAGGAATCTCTATACAAGTCTTTCGGTTTATGAGCTTAAAATTTAGCAAGTTCAAGAAATAGAAAAGAGTTTTAAAAAATATATCTTTACCAGCCATGTCTGAAGTTCCTTCCTGGTCTAAACTTGTTAAAACCCCATCTACATCTATTAATGGTGATGATATTCTTTCTGACGAAGTTTTTGCCATGTTCGTTAAGAAGTATTAACGTTTCAAAAAGTTTAACAAGCCCTCTTACCAGCAGTCTTCTCAAAGGACTGCTGCTCCCATATAAAACAGCTGCTCCTCAAAGAACAGCTGCTCCTTATAAAGATGTCGTTCCCCCAAAGGACAATGAGCTTGTTTATTTTAACTGTAGGAAGCCAAGTCATTTTGCCTCTAAATGTCTGAAGCCAAAATATGAATTTTACAAGAAAAACTTCCTGAAGCTAAGTTTCAAAAACAAAGAGGGATGGTTGCTAAGGACACTGATAAGAGCAACATGCCAACTTGGTGTGATACTAACTCTGATGAGGATGACTCTTGTGACTTTCCTGAAGAAGCAAGCATTTGCCTTATGGCCAGAAAGTCACCCCATGATTCAGTAAGATCACTGCCATTTCAAAAGGAGAATAGTGATTATAATGAACACAATGAACCTTCTAGAGGAGAACTCATCAAGACCAATAAGGACATGCTAGAACAGTTTGCCAAATTTAAAACTGCCTATGTGAAATTAGCCAAGAAGCATGAATTGGTTGTCTCTAAGAAATTTACCTTATTGTCTGAGGTCAAAGAACTCAACAGGCAACAAGTAGAGAATACCAAGACTCAAAATGAGAACAAAGCCTTAGCTGAAAAAGTTGATTTCCTACTTGAACACATCAAGAAAATCAATTCTGAGAAAGATGACTTCCAAAAGGTTGTTAATACTTGGAATAATTCCAATGGAAACTTCGATACCATTCTTACAAAATAAAAACCTCTTGATGATAAAACTGGTATCGATTTTCAAAGTGAGTTCAACGTTGGAAGTTCATCTAGTTCTCAAGAGAATGAGACAGCTAAAGTGATTGCTGAGAAAATGGCTGAGGAAGTAATCTATGATCAGCAACCTTCTCAAAAAGGGATGCAAGGACTTGGTCTCAATAAAGTACCATTTGTTTATACTAAAAACAAACCAGACAAGTCCAGGGGTAAGTAAATAGTCAATTCCAATGACATTGCTAATAGGGAGGCTGAGCAACAAAGACTTGTTGTCAGACATCCTGTGAAAACAGTGATGGCTGATAATAGGTCTAAGAAGTCTCAACTCAAGCCTATTAAATTTTTCAAGGGTAAGATTGTTAACCACAATTCTGCAAATGAAAAGCTTATGGGTGTTATGCCTAAAAATATGAAACTTCTTGTTAAAAGGCCTGCTGTAGCTAAGCCTAATAACTCTAGGAAGTCTGTTTATCAGCCTAAAACCAATTAGCCTGTCATCAGCAGACCAGTCATTCCCAAGACTGTTGATTATAAGAAGACTCCCAAGGAAGTCATCAAACATGTTCAAGGTTTTCATAACTGCTCTTCCTGTAAAGGTCATGGCCACGAGATTCGTGAATGCCTTCTGAGATTCGTACCTAAACCTAAATGGTTCACACTTCCAAAGGTTAAACAAGGATGGATCCCAAAAGGTTGCTAACCCTGAGGACCCAAAAATAAAAGGGGACCATATACTTAAATGTTTAAATTTTAGGAATGCTTCATGGCTGTTAATGAGGAGGAGAAAGACTTATGGTATCTGGATAGTGGTTGCTCTAAGCACATGACTGGAGACCAGGATCTTCTCTCCAATATTATTGAAGTAAAGGGTCCCTCAATTATATTTGGTGACAACTCGAAAGGGAAGACAGTTGGCTATGGATCTATAGTTTGAGGACAACTTTCCATCAGCAAAGTATCTCTAGTAGAAGGCTTGAAGCATAATCTCGTAAGTATATTACAATTTTGTGATAAGGGGCTGACCTGTAAATTCACTTTAAGTCACTGTATTATCAAGGACAGTGAGCCATGCACAACTATCTTGACTGGATTTAGAAGAGAAAATGTGTATGTGGTCGATCTGAATGCTGTTGAAAGGAAGTCTAGTCTGTGTTTGGTTACAATTGGCTGTGGCACAAGAGACTCAGCCATCTTAACTTCAAGTTTAGTCTGTGTTTGGTTACAATTTGCTGCCATCAAAAGACAGCTTGGTTGTTGGACTACCTAAAGTATCAGCTGATCATGACAAGCTTTGCAAGGCATGTCAGCTGAGAAAGTTAACCAAGTCACCTTTCAAAAGCAAGCCATGTCTATCAACTACTAGATCTCTATAGCTGCTGCATATGGATTTGTTTGGTCCAATTACAAATACTAGTCTTGGTGGCAGCAAATTTACAATAGTGGTGGTTGATGACTATTCAAGATTCACTTGGGTTGAAATGATGTCCTCAAAGGATGAAGCCTATGACATTGTGCCCTGTTTAAAAGACTTCAAACATAGAAGTTGGATGACATTGCTGATATCAGATCAGACACTGGGACTGAATTCAAGAGCAATGGTGCGGCCAAATATTATGATGACCATGGGATTGGTCACAACTTCTCTGCTGCTGGCACACCAGAACAAAATAGAGTTGCTGAAAGGAAGAACATAACTCTTATTGAAGTTGAAAAGACCATGATTGCTGAAGCAAGGCTGCCTATGTTTTTTTGGGCTGAATCTCTCAACACAGCCTGCTTCACCCAAAATAGATCTTTGATTAACAAGTTTCATAACAAAGCTCTATATGAAATATGAAGAGACAGAGCTCCCAACATTGGTTTCCTCAAAATATTTGGGCATAAATGCTATGTTATTTACAATGGTAGACAACATAGAGGTAAGTTTGAATTCCAAAAGTGCATTTTGACTACATCTTAAGGATGTTTTAGACAACATATGCTCTCTAAAATTTCTCTCTCTAAAATTTCTCTCTTGACCTAGGGTTTCTTCCCGCCTAGGGTAATTTCCGCCTAGGGTTTCGGTGGCTATGCCACCTGATCAACCGTCCGGTGTCCCTTCGCCGGATCACCTTACACAAGGCACGACTCGATCGCTCCTAATGGAGGGCCGACTATCTCCAAGATTTCCTATGCGGCAGCACTCATGGTACCCCAGCCATAACATGTGCTAATCCTAACAAGGTAATGGCTTTACGTGATCTCCTCTACCCCTCGTAATCCGATCACGAGATAGCAAGCCGTTGTCTTTTCACCGCAATTGAAATCGAGGCGCCGAGAAGTCCTTCGATAATACTATTATCCTCAAGTTTTCGTAGGAGACCCCTCCATGCTATAAAGGCCCATATAACCGATTCGGCAACGTGTAGCTTCGTGGTGGCTTATTAGACCCACGACATGTGATGGTGCACTTGTCTTCCAATGAGGATATGGTTAGGCTCTCTCCAAGGAATCCCACATGATAGAAAATTGTATGTTTCGTTCTTTTCGGTGGTCATCGGATTTCACTTTCGTGAAGGATTGCCCAATGGTTGCTTTGGGTTAGGCTTCCTCATCTACCTTTACCTTATTTCCACCCCTATTTGCAACGCATAGGCGCTCGTTTGGTAGGTTCTTGCATGCGGATGACCGAACTTTATCTCTATCACACCCATGCATGCCCGCATTTGTGTGGAAGTGGTTGTTTCCGTCGAACTTCCCGATAGTATTTGGATTGGCACTACTAGAGAGTGTGGCTTTTGGCAATCTCTAGTGTTTGAAGGTAATATCGCCACCGCGATGGCCGTGGTTTACTTGGGCATATTGAGGACGATTGTCGAAAAAAGCGCCGGTAATGGTAATATGGTGAAAAAGGTGGAGAGTTTAAAAGATACTAAAGCTAATGGGCATGAGGAATTTCGGGGCCGGTGATGTTGATGCGAGCAAGGCTAAACCTCGCACTATGACACAAAGAATGGGTTCAAAGAAATGTGGGTAAGGAGACTACGTGGGTGCAACATCGAAGATCATGTTTCGTCCGAGGAACCGAAGGCACAACATCGAAAGCTAAAGATGATGTGGGTAATGTCATAGATACCGAGGTAATTGATATTACGATGGGGGTATTCGGAATTGCACGAGGATCACAGCAGGAATACGGTTGCAACTGATCCAATGGGTGTCTGCACTGATGTTGGTTATGTGGTCACTGCTGAGGACAAGGAAACCAATACTTTTGTTTCTGCAGGTGGGTCTGAATTAATTAACATAGCTGGTACTGGCAAACATTTTATTCCAGAGAATAGGCAAGAAAATGCTGGGAATATTGTTCAAGAAAGTGCTGGTCTGGATGTGCAAGAAGCTGATGGAGTACATGTGCAGCACACTGTTAATCCAGAAGGAGATGATAGGCCGTCTATTTCCAACTCATTTGTTCGGAGAATCTTCGAGGACATTCGTGATGAAATTCCAAGTGGCGGGAAGGTTTGGTGCGAATAACATGCGTAGAAAAGGCAAGGCTCAATCTTTGGATGGGATCAAGCTCGAAAATTCAGCACGTTGAGCGCTCGTCTTCAACCCCAACGCTGGGTAAGATCTCTATTAAATCTGATTTTCAAAAATTTATAAAAAAGAAGCACACTGCTGCGAGGTTGAAATTAAACAAACGGGTTACTAGGGCTGCTGGCAAGGCCCAGTCTGTTTCTATTTAAATGTTTTTAATGTCGATTATGATATGGAATGCTAGAGGTGTGGGGAATAAAAATACGGTGGATTATCTCAGAAATTTGATGAAGCAGTATAATCCTATGCTATGTGTGATTCTTGAGCCTAAACTTCAAGGTGTTCGGATTAGTAAAGTTGCTCGGAAATTAAAGTTTAAGAATTTTTTGCATTCTAACCCAGTTAATATGCATATTTGGTTATTCTGGGATGATAGTATTCATGTTTCGCTTGTGGAGGCATCTAATCAATATATTACAGTACGGTTGCAGCTTGGGGGAGATTTTACTGCGGTTGCTTCTTTTGTATACGCTAAATGTACTCGTGATGTGACGCCCCGAGTTCGGGATTCGGTATTAAACCCCAACCCGGTGCGCCAAAGTAAATGAAACAACTAAACTCCACCGAAGTGAACGAGCTACACGAGCTCAAAAACCAAAACCATGCAGTGGAAAACCACAACTAATGAAAACAGAGTTTTAAAAACTCGAATAACAAAATAATAACTATAAAATCTCTACGGCCAAAACAAGCCGAAGAACAATACTAATAGAAACCCCAACGATAGACCTCGACGGCTAACTACTGAACCGGAGAAATAACAACACTAAATACTCGCGAGCTAACATGCTCGAGGGAACGACAATAATAAACGGCTCGACATCGAGTGTCGGCTCTAAAAGAATATAACATTAAAGGAGTTACAGAACAATGCTACCCATAAGTAAAGTTTACATAACTTTACATCAACCATCGTTCTCACTGAACTAAGAAATTAAGAAACATAATTATACACAGGCTCCGGAGAGCAGCTAACCAAAGATCAATTTGCAGCACCCGTAAGTCTCACCGATCGTACTACGTCGTCCTTCGATTGCAATCTAAAAGAGTTAACACAAGAAGAGTGAGTCTAAAGGACCCCGTAAGCCACTATAATGTATTGTATGCTATGAGTATGAATGCAACAGTAAACCAAACTCTACATGTAGCTAGTCTAAGTAGCACTTCCGGCTTACCTAACATTTCAGCTACAAACCGGCAAGTCAAGGGACTATTCTAACTTGACCAACAATCGACAACTATCACATGCAACTAGATGACATGGCATGATGCTCAACACTAGGAATAACATGGTAATAACATTCATATACCATAATGATCATGTATCATATTGAAAATATACAAGTCACATAATTCACTTAGCACTTTGGTGTTCACATAAGTGCAACTTAATTAAACCACATTATGAAGGATATTATTTCTCCTTCTTCCAACTTCGCGTTCCCGCAATACACGAGAAAACATATGTGCCTCGATACCCGTGTACGTGGTATCGACGTCCCCGAATAACACATCGAGTTCTAACTAGCAAACCAAAGTCGTGCGTATTGCTACAACAGTGGGGCTACATCCCACCTGCGGCCAACAGGTGAGGGGTGTGTGCAAACCGGTACGGCGACTTATAGCGATTACAAAACAAATTCGTAAAGACTATAGGTCGTCCCACCTTGATTAAACAACAAATGCCACTGGACTCAATGCAATGCACAAGTAGATATTTACTCGTCATTCTCAACAAATCATCATGTGTTCTATTGAATCACATACCAAATCAACTCACTGTGCTTGTAAATACTAAACACACAATCAATCATCAAAGTAGGATGATTGTCCTAAAATCAATCATCAAAGTAGGATGATTGTCCTATCTCATACTAGAACAATCATAACATGTCCGTAATCATTGAACATATAAACAAACAAGACAATAGGCAAGGTAGGCCAATTATACAACTTAACCACCAACAGTGTCTGTGATAGCTAGACACATACATAATCCCAATGTAAGGTATTTATACCTTATAATCAACTGTCACACAATGTCCACAAGGTGGAACCTATATAACACAAGGATAGGCTATTCATCCTAATCCCAACATAAGGTGACATGTTTCTCACATGTACGCAAACTCATAACCCCACGTAGGTAAGTCTACTCGTACTTAAAACCATTAATTAAGGCGCAATAGCTACGCTAAACTAAGGATCTCTAAGTATCCTATCGTCACACAATATCTTTCATCTCATGCGCATCATAATATATTACATATTCTTATCGTAGCATACTTCAACTTTATTCGGTTTAACTCGTAGTCCGCTAATATTTGACTAAGTCAACCAAGGTCAACGTTTCACTAAGTTATGAACCCGTCAATTCGTCATCCCACATGGTAGGGAATTAATATATGTCAAGTAGGAATTACTACTACCCATTACTCAACTCCGTAGAGTCAACTATACACATTAATGAAATTATCACGATAATTGACGTTTATTTATTTTGTCCTATTCGACTCCGCCAGAGTCAGTCACGACTAGTATATAGTTCGTACAGTATTTAAGTACAATTATACTATCTCCTATTGACTCCGCTAGAGTCGTTACCAATATTTAAAATGTCGGGACAAGTCATAGTATCGTCCCTACAAACTCATATCAATTGCAATACTCAATGTACGAAGAGTCTACTACCCGTAAAGATTTCATAGGGTTTCCGCTAGTGCGTAAACGACAAAACTTCAATGATTCGACATAGTCAAACTTAAGAATAACATAGTGAGGAACAATTAAATTAAACAAGTCTTCGGCGACATTACGGCCGGAACCCAACTAATAATACACAAGTATACTTTAACCTCAATGAGTTTCTATTACTCGGCATAATGATTACCGGGACAACCGCAACAACAACAACAACTGCAACAATAATAGCAACCACATTAAGCTCTACGAGTCTCTATTATTCGAAGTCTACGAATTCGACAATAATTCATCACTTCTCTCTTTATTCAAAAATCCTTAATCGAGCAAGCAACGAAGTATAACCTAACATCATTCGTAGGGACAATTATATATATATTTCTCCCAATAAAAGTCACGAAAATCATCGTTAACACATCCTACATGCTTTACTCTTCCAATTCAACTCGTAAAACACACAAAGCATTATAGTTACTTACCTTCACCGCAAATCCACCACGAAATCCAAGGGCTTCGGGTAAAAACGTACTCCTCCGTGACTCTACGCCGCTACGGAGTCCAACCAACGATCCCAAACTTGAGCCAAGCCCGAATCAAATTTCCCTTCTCTCAAAACACCACTTTCTCTCTCTAAAACGTGGGAGAAGAGATGGGTTCGTGATTCTTTAATGGATCGGACGATCCCTTCGGTTAGAAACGTGCTCCTCGTCGTCCTCTACGCTACGGCGAAGACGGATCGTCGATCCGACTTCAAACGCTCAAGATATCGCAAATTTATCTCTCTACTCTCTCCTCTCTCTCTTCTCTCTCTCTAAGATCTGTTTTGGAAGAAGAAATAATGAAGGGAAATGGGTTGGGTTATGTTATTAATACCATGGGTAAGTGTTTGGTCCAATTCCGGCTTGTTTGAGCATTTTAAACCACTTAAAAATGTTAAAACCGAGAAAGACGAAAACCGGACGAACAGGACGGGCAGGCGATCGCTCGCCTTAAACAGGCGATCGCTTTGTCTTCGGAAGCGGGCGATCGCTTTGATCTGCCCAGGCGATCGCTCGTGTCCAGATCCTCCGAACTCTCCGAAAATGCTCAAACGCCCCGAAATGGTCCTAGATGATCCCGAAGTGATTCTAAGTCTTTGAGAAGGTCGAAATACTCAAGAGAGGTTCTCGAAAGTTCCGAAACAACGTTAGAAGTTCAACGTAAAGCTCGCATAATCAACCATACAAAGGTTCAAGTACAAATCGGGGCATATGAAACACTCGAAATGAGTCGGCGTGCGGCTTAACGACAAGATCAACGTGATCAATAGTCGTGAAGGAGTCTAAACCAAGGTTAGGTCAATCACTCAAAGAGAAGACGTAACGTATACGAACGCTAATCGATGTCAAAGAAAATCTCGAATGGATAAAGGAACAAAGCGCAACTCACCCCGAGTTAAACGCGTCAAATATGATTCTCGACCTCACACGTCATGCTTAACGAGCATGACACCTCACTCTCGAGGGTTTTAAAGTCAACATCGAGAGACCACGAGTGAACTCGGAATGAAGTTGGGTCGGGGTATTACATCCTCTCCCCTTAAAGGAATTCGCCGCGAATTCATGAGTTAGACGTCCATGGGACGTACAATTGCTACAACAAGGTTATACAACAGCCCACACAAACACGCTTCCACCAAGGATGGGTGAAAGTCTAACAAATAAGGCGAATTGGTCCAAGTTAGAGGCCACTAACCACAAGTAACATTCACACGCGAGGTGCTCAACGGTTAGGTATAATTTCGAGACATAATTGTTCACGAGGTTCCATTGAGAGACTAATTATCATCCCCAATCAAGTTCGCAATTAAAACACATCTTATAGAGTCATACTAACTCATCTCATACACATCTCAACGTCACGCTTCCAAGGCGCAAAACTCATTTTCAACTATCCGTGGTACATTTTCAATAAATAGTCACGGAGAATTCCGAGATAAACTAGGTTCGGGCTTATACGACCCTTAGGTACACAAGATTATTCGACGTCATTCTCATTGTCAAAAGAACAATTTCAAACCAACGGTTCCACAACAAAAGTCACGCGAGTCATACGGACTTTACTATGAATAAAAACGTCACAGCTATAACACAAGCCGATGAAATAATGAGGTCAATGAAACCACAAGCTAACATGCTCGTGTTATAAATTCTAAATTTGGTGCATCCCAAGGTCAACATAAACAGTAGTAAGAGTTCAAAAATCTAAACACGTTCGGCGATATGGATCAAGTATTATCGCATACTAATGTTGGATATCATACAAGTCACACAAAATATAGAGGGTATTGTACTCGGTGATTACCATTCCAAGGCATCTACACAAAATAATATTTTAACGGACGAGTTCTTAATCGAGTACCCGTGGTAGTCCAATAACTAGGAAATAAATAAACAATGCAATAAGTCACGATAGTCGCAACTCTTACGGGATTCATTCATAGAATCTCATATTCTAACCTTGACTCGCTCCATTGGAGTCTTGAGTCGATGCGAGAGGATTTGGTAGGGTCATGTGTTCGACCCGGGTGCCTCGGCGAGGGCTATATTCAATTGGTCCTCAAGTTCTCTCACCTCGTAATGAGTGTCCGAGTGGAAATTCGATCGGATGCATGACCGACATCCTTGCAGATTCTTAGTTCGTGCCATCCCGTTATGGTATGGAATAGAGACGTTAGATCTCTAAAAGAAAGTGGAATACATAAGGCAATTCGACTAAAGGCAAGCTTACCAATGGAGGTTTCTCAATTCTCAACCCCGCGTTTATCACGCACGTAGGGTTCTAACATAAACCATCTCACCGTGCCAATCGACACACACATAAGGTTATACAATCTATTCATATGTACACCCGAAAAATTCGATCGAATTATCATACTAAACTCGCCTATAACACATCATACAAGATAAACATTCCATGCTCACCCCAAGGGTGGCTAACCCATACTCAATATCTTTACAATCGTTAATATACCGTTCACGTGACAACTTACGAGTCACAAATGGCTAATCACAAGCCTCCAACAATTCTTTGTTCCACCGAGCACAATGGCTCACACAACTATCAATACATATCGAAGGATACACAATCCAAACAAATTGCACATACATGTCGGAGATCATAAATTCCATTTACTTGTCCATTCCGTTTGGTAATAAGGTAAGGCAATTCCAACCTATCATACTATCAATTTGGTCTCGACGAATATCTCTTGACAACCAAATCAGGGGCCCTTCTGAAGTGGCTTCAAAAGCTTCCGTCGCAGGGCGTTAGGGATAAGTGATTACGATATGCCCTTCAAAATCGGTCTCATGCACATAAGTGTCGAATACAAACAAATGTACTTAAATTGTAACATATATTTCTAGTATGTACAAGTTTCGCATTCTATGATGTGATATGCAAGAATAGTCTAAGTGAGCACAGACTCATATCCTCGCACTACTATAACTCAACGGTCAACATAAATCGCTAGTGGACTCGTGACCCAAAATCTTAGGTCTTCCACATCTTTCCCTTCTAATGATTAATACTCACGAGCCTAAGACGTTTCCTTGAAGCGTCCCGACTGTACATCTACACGATGAACAAGACCACCTAAGTTGGTCAAATCACAGTACTAAACCTTCCAAGCGAGTCATACTAGTCGTCAACCTTCTAGCGAGGTCTCAACACACAGTCACAAATCTCTTTAAGAGATATTGACGAACTACACATCATTTGTCCCCGCTCTCGTGAGCGTAAGAACTCAACCATCCCAGTCCTGTATGGACTAACTCCAAAAATTTGCCAACATCAACCCAACACTTATACTCAAGCACTCGACGTTAATCACTCAACCCAATGCCCAAACCACCTCAGCCGAGGATCCTATCCTGGCGAATAGCTAACTTAAGCTTTGATACCAACTGTGACGCCCCGAGTTCGGGATTCGGTATTAAACCCCAACCCGGTGCGCCAAAGTAAATGAAACAACTAAACTCCACCGAAGTGAACGAGCTACACGAGCTCAAAAACCAAAACCATGCAGTGGAAAACCACAACTAATGAAAACAGAGTTTTAAAAACTCGAATAACAAAATAATAACTATAAAATCTCTACGGCCAAAACAAGCCGAAGAACAATACTAATAGAAACCCCAACGATAGACCTCGACGGCTAACTACTGAACCGGAGAAATAACAACACTAAATACTCGCGAGCTAACATGCTCGAGGGAACGACAATAATAAACGGCTCGACATCGAGTGTCGGCTCTAAAAGAATATAACATTAAAGGAGTTACAGAACAATGCTACCCATAAGTAAAGTTTACATAACTTTACATCAACCATCGTTCACCGAACTAAGAAATTAAGAAACATAATTATACACAGCTCGGAGAGCAACTAACCAAAGATCAATTTGCAGACCGTAAGTCTCACCGATCGTACTACGTCGTCCTTCGATTGCAATCTAAAAGAGTTAACACAAGAAGAGTGAGTCTAAAAGACCCCGTAAGCCACTATAATGTATTGTATGCTATGAGTATGAATGCAACAAGAAACCAAACTCTACATGTAGCTAGTCTAAGTAGCACTTCCGCTTACCTAACATTTCGCTACAAACCGGCAAGTCAAGGGACTATTCTAACTTGACCAACAATCGACAACTATCACATGCAACTAGATGACATGGCATGATGCTCAACACTAGGAATAACATGGTAATAACATTTATATACCATAATGATCATGTATCATATTGAAAATATACAAGTCACATAATTCACTTAGCACTTTGGTGTTCACATAAGTGCAACTTAATTAAACCACATTATGAAGGATATTATTTCTCCTTCTTCCAACTTCGCGCTCCTGCAATACACGAGAAAACATATGTGCCTCGATACCCGTGTACGTGGTATCGACGTCCCCGAATAACACATCGAGTTCTAACTAGCAAACCAAAGTCGTGCGTATTGCTACAACAGTGGGGCTACATCCCACCTGCGGCCAACAGTGAGGTGTGTGAAACCGTACGGCGACTTATAGCGATTACAAAACAAATTCGTAAAGACTATAGGTCGTCCCACCTTGATTAAACAACAAATGCCACTGGACTCAATGCAATGCACAAGTAGATATTTACTCGTCATTCTCAACAAATCATCATGTGTTCTATTGAATCACATACCAAATCAACTCACCGTGCTTGTAAATACTAAACACACAATCAATCATCAAAGTAGGATGATTGTCCTAAAATCAATCATCAAAGTAGGATGATTGTCCTATCTCATACTAGAACAATCATAACATGTCCGTAATCATTGAACATATAAACAAACAAGACAATAGGCAAGGTAGGCCAATTATACAACTTAACCACCAACAAAGGTGCGTGATAGCTAGACACATACATAATCCCAATGTAAGGTATTTATACCTTATAATCAATGTCACACAATGTCCACAAGGTGGAACCTATATAACACAAGGATAGGCTATTCATCCTAATCCCAACATAAGGTGACATGTTTCTCACATGTACGCAAACTCATAACCCCACGTAGGTAAGTCTACTCGTACTTAAAACCATTAATTAAGGCGCAATAGCTACGCTAAACTAAGGATCTCTAAGTATCCTATCGTCACACAATATCTTTCATCTCATGCGCATCATAATATATTACATATTCTTATCGTAGCATACTTCAACTTTATTCGGTTTAACTCGTAGTCCGCTAATATTTGACTAAGTCAACCAAGGTCAACGTTTCACTAAGTTATGAACCCGTCAATTCGTCATCCCACATGGTAGGGAATTAATATATGTCAAGTAGGAATTACTACTACCCATTACTCAACTCCGTAGAGTCAACTATACACATTAATGAAATTATCACGATAATTGACGTTTATTTATTTTGTCCTATTCGACTCCGCCGAGTCACGACTAGTATATAGTTCGTACAGTATTTAAGTACAATTATACTATCTCCTATTGACTCCGCTAGAGTCGTTACCAATATTTAAAATGTCGGGACAAGTCATAGTATCGTCCCTACAAACTCATATCAATTGCAATACTCAATGTACGAAGAGTCTACTACCCGTAAAGATTTCATAGGGTTTCCGCTAGTGCGTAAACGACAAAACTTCAATGATTCGACATAGTCAAACTTAAGAATAACATAGTGAGGAACAATTAAATTAAACAAGTCTTCGGCGACATTACGGCGGAACCCAACTAATAATACACAAGTATACTTTAACCTCAATGAGTTTCTATTACTCGGCATAATGATTACCGGACAACCGCAACAACAACAACAACGCAACAATAATAGCAACCACATTAAGCTCTACGAGTCTCTATTATTCGAAGTCTACGAATTCGACAATAATTCATCACTTCTCTCTTTATTCAAAAATCCTTAATCGAGCAAGCAACGAAGTATAACCTAACATCATTCGTAGGGACAATTATATATATATTTCTCCCAATAAAAGTCACGAAAATCATCGTTAACACATCCTACATGCTTTACTCTTCCAATTCAACTCGTAAAACACACAAAGCATTATAGTTACTTACCTTCACCGCAAATCCACCACGAAATCCAAGGGCTTCGGGTAAAACGTACTCCTCCGTGACTCTACGCCGCTACGGAGTCCAACCAACGATCCCAAACTTGAGCCAAGCCCGAATCAAATTTCCCTTCTCTCAAAACACCACTTTCTCTCTAAAACGTGGGAGAAGAGATGGGTTCGTGATTCTTTAATGGATCGGACGATCCCTTCGGTTAGAAACGTGCTCCTCGTCGTCCTCTACGCTACGGCGAAGACGGATCGTCGATCCGACTTCAAACGCTCAAGATATCGCAAATTTATCTCTCTACTCTCTCTCCTTCTCTTCTTTCTCTCTCTCTAAGATCTATTTTGGAAGAAGAAATAATGAAGGGAAATGGGTTGGGTTATGTTATTAATACCATGGGTAAGTGTTTGGTCCAATTCGGGCTTGTTTGAGCATTTTAAACCACTTAAAAATGTTAAAACCGAGAAAGACGAAAACCGGACGAACAGGACGGGCAGGCGATCGCTCCGCCTTAAACAGGCGATCGCTTTGTCTTCCGGAAGCAGGCGATCGCTTTGATCTGCCCAGGCGATCGCTCGTGTCCAGATCCTCCGAACTCTCCGAAAATGCTCCAAACGCCCGAAATGGTCCTAGATGATCCCGAAGTGATTCTAAGTCTTTGAGAAGGTCGAAATACTCAAGAGAGGTTCTCGAAAGTTCCAGAAACAACGTTAGAAGTTCAACGTAAAGCTCGCATAATCAACCATACAAAGGTTCAAGTACAAATCGGGGCATATGAAACACTCGAAATGAGTCGGCGTGCGGCTTAACGACAAGATCAACGTGATCAATAGTCGTGAAGGAGTCTAAACCAAGGTTAGGTCAATCACTCAAAGAGAAGACGTAACGTATACGAACGCTAATCGATGTCAAAGAAAATCTCGAATGGATAAAGGAACAAAGCGCAACTCACCCTGAGTTAAACGCGCGTCAAATATGATTCTCGACCTCACACGTCATGCTTAACGAGCATGACACCTCACTCTCTGAGGGTTTTAAAGTCAACATCGAGAGACCACGAGTGAACTCAGAATGAAGTTGGGTCAGGGTATTACACGTGAAGACAGGATGGATTTATGGACGGATCTTCTAGAGTTTTCTGTGAATAATGGTGACCCTTGGATTATTGGGGGGGATTTTAATACAATTTCTCTTTCTGCAGAAAAGTTAGGGGGGAATCTGTATGATGATCATAGTATGCAAGAGTTTAATAGTTTTATTCAGCAGGCTGGGTTGACTGATGCGGGGTTTGAGGGCAGTATGTATACTTGGTGTAATAATCAAGACGGGATTGACAGGATTTGGGAACGGTTGGATAGGGTTCTTATTAATGGCAGATATAAAGCTTTGTATCCAAATTTGAAGGTTCAGCATTTGAGTAGGATTTGTTCGGATCACTCTCCTCTACTAGTTGATCTCTCAGATGATACTAAACCGAAAGGCTTTTTTCGATTTCAGCGCATGTGGTTGGATCATCCAGATTTTAAGGATTTTGTAAAAACTCAGTGGCTTAGACCGGTTACTGGTTCTGCTATGGAGATTCTGTTCAAGAAGCTGCAGCTTTTACGGAAGGAGCTGAAACATTGGAATTGGAATGTTTTTGGTAATGTTCAGCGCAAACTTGCTTTTTATCAAGATAGTGTGTTGAGATTGGAGCTTGATTTACAGCAGAAATGGAGTGATGGAGTGGCTAATCAGTTGGAGGAAATCAGACGTCAAGTGGCTCAGCTTATTAAATGGGATGAGGAAATGAGTCAACAGAAAGCTAGAGTTCTATGGCTTAACGATGGAGAACATAATACAGCCTTTTTCCATGCGAGTATTAGAGACAGAGCCCGCTTGAATAAGGTTCAAATTCAGTTACCGGATGGTTCTTGGTGTGATGATAATAAGCAGATTGGAGATTTAGTCGTTCAAAGATTTTTTCGAGTTTTCTTCGGGGAATCCGAGGGTGGATGAGACTTTGTTCGCTAATGTTCAGGCAAGGATAGGGGAGCAAAATAATTATATGCTCTCAAAAGTTCCATCGGAGGAAGAGATTT
This sequence comes from Platycodon grandiflorus, assembly GCA_016624345.1. Lineage (NCBI taxonomy): Eukaryota > Viridiplantae > Streptophyta > Magnoliopsida > Asterales > Campanulaceae > Platycodon > Platycodon grandiflorus. The sequence goes on from CM028362.1 coordinate 57,350,656, forward strand.
GGGAAGCCATTACGAACTTGAATCCTAATAGTGCACCCGGCACTGATGGTTTTACAGGATGGTTTTTTCAAGGCTGTTGGGATATAATTAAAATGGAGGTTATTGCGGCTGTCCAGGAATTTTTCTTAGGAAGAGACATGCATAGGGGATTGTCTGCTACAGCTGTTGTGTTAATTCCAAAAATAGATCGTCCGACAGCCTTGGTGACTTAAGACCGATCGTTTGTGCAATTTCGCTTGTAAGATCATGTCTCGAATTGTTGCCTCACGTATTGCTCAGTTTTTACCGGACATTATTTCTCTAGAGCAGTCGGGTTTTGTTAAAGGAAGAAATATTCAAGAGAATATCGTTCTAGCACATGAGTTGGTTTCTCAGATTGACAGGAAAACTCGTGGTGGGAATGTTGTTTTTAAGTTCGATATGTCTAAGGCCTATGACAGGATAGAGTGGGATTTCCTTCTTAAGGCCCTCCAAGCCTTTGGTTTTGATGCTGGCAACTGTGATTTGATTGCAAGATTGTTGAGTAATATATGGTACTCCTTCCGTATAAATGGGGACAGTTTTGGCTTCTTTAAATCTACTCGAGGGGTTCGTCAAGGTGATCCCCTGTCTCCTCTTCTGTTCATTATAGCACAGGAAATTCTATCGCTCAATCTTAAGAAGGCTATAAGTGATCGAGCTATTTGCCCGTATAATCATGGTAGAAGGGGTTTGGTCATCTCCCATTTACTCTATGCTGATGATATGTTGTTATTTAGCAATGCTAGTAAATTGTCCATCTTGGGGTTGCGAAAAGTTTTTAAGGCGTATGAGGAGGCTTCGGGTCATTAATTTGGAGAAGAGTGGTTTTTATGTTTCAGCAGATGCTCGTAGCAAGGTTCAGCTTATATCGCGATGGTCGATGTACTCAACGTCATTTCCCAATGAAATATTTGGGGATTCCTCTTTTAAAGGGCGTATTAAAAGAACATATTTTGAGGATGTGGAACACGTAATCCTTAAACGTGTTAATGGGTGGAAATCCAGATTGTTATCTTTCGGTGCGAGGATTGTGTTGATTAAATCTGTTCTTAGTAGCATTCCGATCTATACTCTTGCGGCGATTACAGTTCCTAAGATAGTTATTCAAAGAATTGAGAGGATGTGGCTAATTTTTTATGGAGTGTAAATGGTCAGTAGGTCTCTGGGTGAGTGGGAAGTGGTCCGTCGTCCTTTACAAGAAGGGGATTGGGTATTAGATCGCTTTCTCGGGTTATGGATTCGCTTCACGCCAAGTTAGCTTGGAGTGCGATTCAGGCAAAGTCTTTGGGCCGATTTGTTACAAGTAAATATAAGCGGTTGATGGTTTTTATTTGCCTATTTCGGCCTCTAGAAGTTGGCGGGCTGTTATGAAACAAATGCCCACCGTTCTAGAGAATACTAGATGGATTATTGGGAGAGGAGAGATCTCTTTTGGGGTGAGAATTGGTGTGGTACGGTGTTGGGAGGTCCTCGTCCAATCGATGTTAGTCTCACGGTTCGCACTGCATTGGCACATTCTGAACAGTTCATGGAGTTACTACCGCAGCAGTATCACTCGGTTTTTCAAGCTGCTTCATGCATTGATCAGGAGGACAAGGTAATTTGTACGCTTACTAATTCAGGGGATTTTTCTGCAGCAGCTTATTGGAGGTTAATTCGCAGCAGTGGCCGTCTCTAGGTTGGGCAAAACTGTTTGTACCGTGGATCCCTACCAAGGTTAGTGGCTTTGCATGGAAATTATTTCATGGAGCGGCGGTTGATCTTGCGTTACACAAGAAAGGTGTTTATATTGTTTCTAAATGTGTTTGTTGCGTACATCTCCCAGCTTGTGAATCACTCTCTCATTTATTTTTGCATTCGGATATAGCAAAAGGGGTCTGGGAGAAATTTGCTAGTTCTTTTGGTAAAATTCATCATTTTGTTAATATGCAACATCTATTTGACAGCTGGGTTGGTACTTGTCCTGTTTCTAACCAATTGGGTGCGGTATTCCTTGGTATTTTTTTGTTTGGGTGCTGGGAGATATGGAAGGCTAGATGTGCTGCGTTTTTTGACAGTGTTCCGATGAGTTTAGGGAAGATTATTAGAAGCATCCTTAGAGATTTAAAGGGCATGTTGTTGGTCTTTCACCCTAAATCTTCCATTAATAGGATGGCTCAAATTGGTTTGGAGACTCTCCAGTTGCCGATTGTTTCTTATGTTCCGAGGAATGGCCGATGGTTGAGGTGGAAACCTTCCTTAGCTCATCAGTTTACGCTTAATACTGACGGTTCTTCAATTGATGGAGTATGTTCGGGAGGTGGTATTATTCGGGATTGTGAGGGTGTTTTTGTTCGGGCCTTTTCTTCCTTTTATGGGCAAGGGAGTAATATGCGGGCTGAAATTTTAGCGCTTCGAGATGGTTTGATTATGTGTAGATCTCTTCAGTTACAGTCAGTCTTGGTTGAATCGGACTCTTCAGTTGCAGTTATGGTTATCAAAAATAAGCAAGCACCCCCTTGGAGGTATGTATATGATCTTCGACGTTGTCGAGAGCTTTTGGATAATTATGATATTGCGCATGTCTTTCGCCAACAAAATCATACAGCTGATAGACTTGCTGCGAATGCTCATAGTCATGGAGGTATTCAATTTTATTCGAATCAAGAAGATCTCCCTAGAGAGGTTTTGGTAGCCTTCAGGCAGGATTTTTTGGGTTTCTATAGTTATAGGAAATAGTTCCACTTGTATTTTCCTTTTCGAGGTAAGGCTCCTCCGTCCTCCCATTTATAAGGGCAAGGTGGTTGTCCCCTCATGTTTGTATCTTTTATTTTTATTAATAAAATTTTCCAGGGTGCCGCCTGTTTTCTAAAAAAAAAAAAAAAAAAAAGTTTGAATCCAAATCTGATAAAGGAATATTTTTGGGTAAATTTTCTAAAGCATATAGAGTTTACAATAAAACATCTCTTAAAGTTGTTGAATCTGTACATGTCTTTTTTGATGAATTTAATTTTACTGGGTCACATTTGGCTCCTAAGGTTTCTAATGATTTTGATGACTGTGAAACAGGTACAGAAAAGCCAAGCTCTAACTCTGCTAATGTTTAAGTTTCTCCAAGGATTACTATGATAGAACTTCCAACTGATGATAGTGGACCAGCCAACACTGAAATAGCTAGTCAAGAAGCTGTTGATCCATCTATACTAGAAGTTATTTAGCCAACCTTAGAACTTACCTACCATCCTGAAAACCAAGCTCCAGACATCTCCACTTCTTAAGAACCGTCATCTGCTGATGCTATCAGACAAGACTTACCTGCTGAAGTCAGAGAAGTAAGGGATCACCCCATTATACAAGTCATTGGTGATCTCAATATTGGTGTTCAGACAAGACAAGCCTCAAGGAATGAATGCATGTACTCCACTGCATTTGTCTCAAACATAGAACCCAAGAAAGTAGATAAAGCTCTGGATGATCCAAGCTGGTTAGAAGCTATGCAAGAAGAGCTGAATCAGTTTAATAGATGCCAAGTTTAGACAATTGTTCCTAGGCCAAAAGGACAAACTATTATTGGAACTAAGTGGATTTTCATAAACAAGATGGATGAGAATGTAAACATCACTAGGAATAAGGCAAGACTGGTAGCCCAAGGATATAGACAGGAGGAAGGAATTGATTATGATGAATCCTTTGCTTCTGTTACAAGATTAAAGCAATCAGACTCTTCCTTTCCTATGCATCTTTTAAGGATTTTAAGTTATATCAAATGGATATTAAAAATGTATTTCTGAATGGTGAGCTGCAAGAAGAAGTCTATGTGGAACAACCACCTAGATTCCTAGACAACATAAGAAGAGAGGATGTCTACAAATTGAGGAAAGCACTATATGGACTCAAGCAAGCTCCAAGAGCCTGGTATGAGACCCTTTCAAAGTTCTTGATAACTCAAGGCTTTGTGAGAGGTCAAATTGACACTACTCTTTTTATCATGAAACATAAAGGTCATTCATTACTTGTTCAAATTTATGTGGATGATATAATATTTTTCTCTACTAATGAAAACCTTTGTAAGAGGTTTGAAAAGCTTATGCAGAGCAAGTTTGAGATGAGCATGATGGGAGAGCTCAACTTCTTTCTTGGACTTTAAATCCAGCATAGCTCAACTGGTATCTTCATCAGCCAAGCCAAAAATACAAAAGAACTTATCAAGAAATTTAGGCTTGAGAATGCAAATAGCTTCAGCACACCTATGGCTACTAACTGCCATCTTGACAAAGATGAAAAGGGCAAGAAAGTGGACATAACTCTCTATAGAGGCATAATTGGTTCACTTTTATACTTAACTGCTAGTAGACCAGAAATTATGTTTGTTGTTTGTGTTTATAATAGATTCCAAGCAGATCCAAAGGAGTCTCATTTGCAAGCAGTCAAGAGGATCATCAAATATCTTATTGATACATTTAACTTAGGTATTTGGCATCCAATGGATTTATCTTTTACTCTTATAGGCTATTCTGATGCTAACATTGGTACTTGTAAGGTTGATAGAGAAAGCACTGGTAGGACATGTCAGTTCTTAGGGAATAGACTAATCTCATGGACTAGTAAAAACCAATCTTCTGTTTCAACTTCAACAATTGATGCAGAATACATAGCTGTTGGTAGATGTTGCTCTTAACTGTTGTGGATTAAACAGCATCTTGTAGATTATGAGATCAAGACTACTGATTGCCCTATCATGTGTGACAACATATTAACCATCTCGATTTCTCAAAATCCTATAATGCACTGCAAGATAAATCACATTGATTTAAGATATCATTTCCTGAAAGATCGTGTGGAAAAAAGAAATATAAGCATGAAATATGTTCCTACAGATCAACAGTTAACATATATTTTCACCAAGCCACTTGATTCAAACAGGTTTGCCTATCTAAGAAGACAGCTTGATATGCCTGACCTCAATCTTTAACAATTGTAAATTTCTATGTTAAATTACACTCTGTTGTATATAGAGCTGCTTATAGTTTTACCAGCCAAGTGTAAAAATTCCTGGCATTAAAGGACAACTTCAAGTAAGTGCAGCATAGTTGGTAAGACGCTTCACCTACAACCGATAGGTCGTGGGTTCGAGTCACCAGGGGGTAAGTGGGGAACCACTATTGATCCTCTTTATAAAAAGAAAAAAAAAGTAAGTCTTCTTAAATCTTCTTTTACAAAGCATACACCCAACTGGCAGTTTTCAAACCATAATGACTAAATCTACATTCTTCTCAAAATATCTTTATATGAACAGTCACTAATCACTTTCATTAAATACGAACTTCAAAATTTTATCAGATGTCAGAAATTCCTAGGTCATATAAAAGGACCAAATACTTTTAACTTTTTCCTATCTCTCTCTTTCAAAAACCACCAAAACAAAAACCTTTAAAACTTTCACCATAGTTGTACCCTCAAGTTTTTCTGAACCTTCAAATCCTTCGATTCTTCAGTTCTTTCTCTTCTAAACTACAATGGTTAGTGATTCTTAACATCCTCTTTTATTTAATTTGAATTTTAGTTGATTTCATCAGTTTTCTGCTTGGATTTCAAACTTTTATGGACTGTTGTATCAATGTCTTGTTTTGAACTGTGGATGTTGAAATATGTTGCTTTCTGGTTGTTTGTTGATGATTTCTGGGGTTCTATTGTGTTTACAGTGTTTAAATTATGCACATCTTCATGTTTACACTTTAGGTTTTCTGGAAATCATTGATTTTGATGTTTGGCTAAAACCCTTGGATATGAACTGTAGTAGTTGGTGAAATTTTGCTTTTTGAAATGCATGTTCTCTAACGTATATTGGGTTTTAATCTTAATAGTACATGTTTTTCATAAACTGCTGATATTTTACATGTACCAGTCATTCTTAACTTTGCCGGTGTTTTTATAGGCAAAGAAATCTTCTAAAATAGCCTGTGTTTCAACCTCTGATGGTACTACACTCTGGCAAATAGCCAAGCTTTCCAGGGCTACTAAAGCTCCTCAACAGCCTATTGCCTATCTTTTTAAGAGCAGCTATCACCCTAGAGATACCATCAATGCTCAATCAGTTAAAGAGCACACATATAGAGTGACTTTAGTCTAGGACCTAGAATAAAGTGGACTTCTTCCAATCTTTGATTTGGGAGATAAGGATTATAGCATCAAACTGGCTGAAGAGTTCTTCACTCATATGGTTGTCCTCCTTCCACCACTAAACAAGGATGACCTTGTAGACAAGAGCTACATCAAGGGTTATATTAGAGGAAAATTCATCAAGCTTAACTACAAAGTAGTGGGTGAGATATTGGGATTGCCAGTTAAAGGCAAACTGGATCTGACTGTTGAAGAATCTAAAGCAGCTTGGGCAATGATTCATGGTGATGATGAGCCAGAGGCCCTTACTAAAATGTTTAGGAATCTCTTTCCTAAAGTTCCATACCACATCAACCATTTAATCGACAAGAGCCTACTTTTCAAGAATGGCTCCAGGGATGTGTTTACCTCCCACTAGCTGATGTTAACCAAGACCGTAGTTCTGAAGAAGTAGCTGAACTGGGCCAAGGTTGTCTACTCCTTGATTTTTGACAGTATTCTGTAGGTTCAAGCTATTCTGAGGATAAGGAGACCATTCGTCAGAGTGCTTAACACACTCCTGAGGGGTGTCCAGGAGACTGAAGACACCATAGCTGCTAATGAGCTTATTTGGGTGACTAACACTTATCTGTTCACCTTTAACAATATCAAGCGCTATAGGGAGGATGCCGCAAAGAGAACTGTTGCTGCTTCTGCTAGGCCATCTACTCAAGCCAAGAAGGGCAAGAAGAAGATTACAAATGCTGAGGGGCTACCTGCTTAGGAAGAGCTCAATCCTTTGGGTGCTGTCCTACCTAAAGATTTTGACCTCAGCCGTTTAGACCACGACCCCTTCGAGGCCAAATCTAAGATGCCAAAATAATTAACTCCTCTTTCTCCACCTACAACCAAAACCTTAAAGAAGCATGCCCTCTCGAATAAAGCTATTGAGAGGGATACTGCCTCTTTTGAACCTGTCTCTTTTTAACCTACCAGTCAACCCACAACTCTACCTTCCAAACCATCCACCAAATTAACCCAGGCCAAAACCAAAACCCTCCTAGCCACAGATGAAGACTTTGGTTTACCTGAACCCACCCTCCAACCTCCTCTAAACCAGTCCTTCACACATCGACACACCCCAAACCTACTGAACCCATAACAGACATTCACATCCCTACCGACCCTAACCAGCCATTCCTGAGCCTTCCCCATCCAAGCCTAGACATGGCAAACATCTTTAAAAGAGTGCCAAAAAGGGCAGGTTTGTGCCCTCTGTCACTCAGATAACCTCTCCCTCACCCCCTCCAATAAACCCTGAGGAGCTCGAGGCTTCTGCTGAGAGCCAACCTCTCACCATTACCAAAAGGCCTCTCACCTCTCCTTTCAGCCAGCCTACTCCAAAGAAAACCAAACTCAACCCTTACAGCCACCTCCACCTTGAAGTCCAAGAACTTCTATTCTTTAGGGACAGCTGACCCAAGTCAAACCCGTCTAACTCTGACCCTTCCTTTCCTCTCTTGACCACCCTCAGAGGCTCCCATGCCAACCTATGACAGTTGAGGACATCTTTAGCAGTGGGGAAATTTGTATGACCCTCTTCCTCTGGCCTAGTCCCAACAATTCTTCATGCATAACAGCAGAGTCTAAGACTTAATTATCCTTAAACAATGGACTCAATTTTATAGGGACCTTGGCCTTTTCCCTCCTAAACCTTCTAATTTCTCTCCCTTTCTTTTTCTCCCTTCTAAAAAGCTTATTCCTCACCCCTCTATTTTTGTCCAGCCATTTGTTCATAATTTTTTTGACATCTTTATTGGCTTTCAGGACTTTAACCCTCGCCTCCCTCCATATATCCCTAAGTCATTCCTTCAAATGTTTAACCTAACCCTTCCCATGGGTGTAAACATCCAATCCAGGGCTGCTTTCATCAATATCACGTTCCCCCTTGTCCATATTTAGGGTAGACATCCTGAGATTAGCCAACCTCATCCCTCCACCGGTCAACCATCTACCAGCCATGCTCAAACTCCTTCCATCATGCCTTCTTCAGTTAAAGATTTTGTTAAAGGCATGCAAGTCATCATGGACAGCCTCAATGCCAATTTAAAACATCTTGCTGCCAAGCAATCTTACACTACTGAGGTAACGGTAGGATATATGGCTGAGGTAGTTAGAAATACCAGGGATGCCAAGCGTGGAGCATCTGTCTGCCAGACAACCTTCACGTCTTATTCTAGTCTACTGGAAAATTGCATCTCTGCCCTCTTTAATCAGACTGCCTCATCCTCCACTAAAATGAATGATAGGATTGGAAACCTCTCCATTGGTTTGGTCGACTTGGTAAAATTTGTTGATGCAGGATTTGCAATGGTGTGTCAAGATCAGAAGAATGCAAACCGGTCAGTGCATAGGTATGTGCTTGCCTCCAGGAGAGCCATGCGTTCAAACAACAAACTTCTATACAAGTAGTTTGGGAAGTATGTTTCCCGGCTAGCTGTCATGGATGTTGAGCTTGTGTTCACGAAGGAGGAGATGAAGCGTATAAACAATGAACCTTTGACAAAGTTGGTCTCAGCAAATACCCTTTTGCATCAAAAGAATAAAGACCTTGCTCAAGAGCTTGAATTGAGCAAAGTCAAAATTACTGCTAATGCCCTTTTGAAACAAAAGACCACAGACCTCATACAAGAGTTGGAAGCAGCCAAAGCCGAAATTTCTGAACTCAAAACTACTGCTACTTTAAAGCATGAAGGACAAGCTTCAAATTGACTGGTATATCAAACCTTGTCCTTTGTAACAACTCTTAGTATTCTTTTGTCAAAACCTTGTAAATTTAAACTCCTTGTTTGATATACAATGGTTACTTTTATCTTGTCTAAATTTTCATGCTTTATGATTAATTGCTTATCTTGTGTGAAAGAAACTTAAACCTCTGGTCTAAAGACGTAATCTATAACTGCTTATATTTGCATGTCTTTGAAATCTATACTTATTCTTTTATTTTCTAAACACTTTGTAATCTGAATACATTGGCTGCTTTGTAGGTCCAACTGGGTATGCTTACTCAATATAACATCTTTTATAGCATGCTATTACTAGTATCGGACACTCTCAGCTTCATTGTATTTATAGGTCATGGACTCAAGCAAATAGGAGGAGATTGTTGTATTTTATCTAGATTTTCTTGTATCCATAACCTAAGTCTAAGCCAAGGTGACTAATGGGTCTGCGTGTCTGTTAGAGTGGAAACTTGTACTTAGATAATTGCTTGTAATAGCTTAGGATTGCTTATTTTGTACTTAGCTTTAGTCTTCAAAAGATGGCCTTTGTATATCAACCATCTTCACTAGCCATGTCCAATCAAGCCATCAGTCAAAAACGTTCCAGCCAAGCTTCACCAGCAATGTATGAAGACCGAAAAAATGGCTAATCAAGTCTTGTTCCTAGAGATCTGCTAGTGTTACCAGTAAAGTCCTTCGTTAACTTTGGTACAACGATCACTTGTAAAACAGTACTTTATCTACCTACTCTTATCAGAAGTTGCAACCATAGCACAGTGACAACATGGATGTTGCAGCTCAACCATTCAGATTTGGAACAGCAAGATCAGGGCATTTAATGCATGTCACATTGCATTAAATGCACCAAATTCAAATCGTCCAAAGTCTGAAAATCTCCAACGGCTCTAATAACTCCCCTGAGTATAAATTGAAGACTTTATGAAGCATTGAAGATAACCCCGACAATTCTACAACTTTGAAATCTTCATCTTCATTACTGTTAGTGCATTTAAGGGCTTAAAGCTTTATTTTGTATATCTTTCTTTGAAGAGCACCAATCTTAGATGCCTAGTCTTCATTGCTCTTCATTGATTGCAATCCTTTGCATTTATAGCGTACTAAAGTTATATCTTTCTAGATATCAACTTTCACCATAAACACTTGGTTAAAATTCTTTTGTACACGATCCATTTGTGATCTTTGTAAATTTATTCTAGTGGAAAACATAGTGCACATTTTCAAATCCAAAGTTAACCAATTTGGTAGTGGAGGTAGCACTTATTCCTAGTGTGAACCACTTCAAATACCTTGAATATTTACTTCCAGCTTTGTTAATTTGATTAAATTACTTGAAGTCTTCCTGTTTCCAACACTGTTAGGAGAACAGCTGATCTTGTCTATCCAAGATCAGCCATTCTGAACTTGTCCTTTACTTCACCATATTCCGCTGCAAAATACTTTTCTAACTGTGTTGTGAAGTAATTTTATTAAAAATTTTAAATTGGACATAAGCTATTCAACCCCCCCGCCCTTTCTAGCCTATTTGAGCACCTTGAGACCTAACACCCACCTAACTACAGGCTCTCGTAACGTATAGCTAATGTGTAGAAAAAGCATGAAAATCAAGTTCTCAAAATCGAATATTGAGTTTTGTACAATATCTCTATGCTACAGAACATCAACTACTAAATTACTTGATCCAAATTGTAATGGTAGCTCTCACTCACACAAAATAATTTTTATAATCATTTAATTAGTGATCAAGCAATTAAAAGCATTAAGAACAACAAAATAATAATCATAGCATAACATGTATTTAAGCTAGGAGAGTGAAAAAAATTATAGATCATGCTTCAAAGATGGAGATTCTTTGCAAACCTAGTTATAGAAAATTAGCTCATAATGCAACAGAAATCAACAACAAAAATTCCAAATGAAGCATTCATATTGATATTAAAGATGAGAGTTAGATTTACAATACTTCCAATGGAAATGATGTTGAAATCCCAAGCTTCCTTGATCAACAATAGTGGAAATGTGTGTAGATGAAAGTGTGTGAATGTGTGTGTTTCTTTGCTAGAGAGAAAAGTGAGAAAATGGATGATTGGTGGTGTAAAAATCTGATCTACTATCCACCTTATAGTAAAAAATATCAACAAAGGGTGAAAATGTGTGGACCAAAAGGCTGGAGGGGCATTTCTCCAATTTGCTCCGGTGCCCCTGCATTTTCCAAGGAGTGACCTACAGCCCTTCCCCCTCCAGCGCTCTCATTTTGGTCCTCTGTTAGCCATTGTTAGCATCCGTTAGCTATATTCTTCTTTCAATTTAGTCTTTTGCTTTGTAAACTCTTAACGGAGGGCTAATGGAACATCACCAAATGACTTCAAACATCATAAATTACCTTGAATCTTCCCAATTTGTTATGAATTAATCCTTTAGAGCTTGAATCCATGCACATAGACCTGAAACACAATAAAATCACAATAAATGCAATTCTTAGGGCAATATAAATATAAAATTCATATAAAATGGGGACAAAATATGGGGAAAATATATAAAATTACGAGCTTATCATATTTACAAACACATTGAGTTGATTTGGGTATGTGATTCAATATAACACATCATGATTTGATATTGTTAAGTTGTCATTCAATATGGACACACTTTGATTTGTTTAGCATGACGAGGAAATATCTACTTGTGCATTGCATCAAGTCCAACTAGCATTTGTATTTTTGAGGTGTATTGGCGGATGACTATTGCAGGAGCTGGGGCTACGTAATAGCGTGGTGTCCAATACATTGGGCTTCGCCCTACCATTGCTACAGCAGGGGTTTTTAGTTGGGTATGATATTCTCTGTGTGGTACCCGGGTCGTAGGAGGACCGAGTGCATGCATCAACGTGAATACGAATATTCGGTTCACTTTAGGTAATGGGTACCACCGTTTGTTTTTAGGATACGATTATCAGTCCTTTGTAATTTGTGTACAGAAGCAGCAGCACAGTCATCTATTATGGTATCATGGAATTCAGTAGCAGAGTCACTAATTCAAAATAGAGCGATAAGGTCAGATGTGTTTATTAGGATCGAAGGTGTACCTCGATCCACTGTATCCTCTCGTATGTGTTTACTTTATCGCTCTTTATGAGCTTCCAATACGAGCAGAATGTTGGTCGTGGTCTCCAATGGATATAGGACGGTTGGCAGCTACTAAGCCTCTCGCTAGTATAGTTTTGGTTTCTCCTATGTGTTATTACATGTTTATTATCCTGTAATTTTGATGTGCATTATAACCTGCCATATTACTACATTAGTAACTTACTGAGCCTTGTCTCATCCCATGCCTTTGTTTTCCTTAGTTTGCAGGTTATAAGTTCCAGCCTAGTGAGGCTTTAGTTCAAAGTCTAGCAAGTTGTATTTAGTTGTCATCTCATCTTTATCTCTTGTATTATGAGATCGAGGGTTAAAACTGAGTTATTTAAACATAGTATGTCAGGGAGAAATATTTGTAGTTTATAATCTTATATTTTGGTGCTGACCTGTGGGGTCGAGCAGTTATACTTTATTATGATTTTGGTTAGTCTTATTTATTTCCTTGAAGGCTTCGGGCCATTTTGTATTGGTAGTTTTTTCGAGCGTGTTAGCTCTTGGGTGTTCAGTATTGTTGTTCTCCGGCTCGTGTTTTAGCCATTGAGGTTTTTTGAAGCTCATGTTTTTATTAGTATTTCGCTGCCTAGTTATTGGATTGAGCTTTTGTGGCTCGCTCTTATCAATTGATTCAGTTAGTTATGATAGTTTAGCGCACCAATTTGGGGTTCAACATCGGATCACAAACTCGGGGTGTTACATTTGGTAACAGAGCTTAAGTTAGTTGTTCGCCAGGATAGGATCCTCAGCTTAGGTTGTTTGGTTATTGGGTTGAGTGATTAATGTCGAGTGTTTATGCTTAGGTGTTTTATTGATGGTGATAAATTGTGGAGTTACTCCAAGTAGGGCTAGAGTGGTGGAGTTTCTCACGAGAGAAGAGACCAATGATTTGTAGTTTGATAATTCTCTTGAAGAGTTTAGTAAAAGTGCTTTGAGTCCACACTAGAATAATAGTGGCTTAGGTAAGTCGCTTGGGATGTTTAGTATTGAGATTTGACTAACTTTGCTGGTCTTGTTGATCGTAGAGATGTATAGCTCGGGACACTTTGAGGAACGTCTTAGACTTGAGATTGGTAATCATTTGAGGTGATATTTATGGAAAACCCAAGATTTGGGGTCACGATTCCACTAGTGGTTAATGTTGAGTGTTTGAGTTGATATAGTGCGAGGAGATACTCTAATATTAGGTGCGATTAGTCTGTGCTAACTTAGACGCTTCACTTTTACATATCACATCATGGAATGCGAAACTTTTACATACTAGAGACTTATGTTACACTTAGGTACATTTGCTTGTTATTTGATGCTTATGTGCATGAGAACGATTCTAAGGGCATATTTACTAATCACCTGTCCCTAACGCCCTACGATAAAAGCTTTTGAAGCCACTTCAGAAGGAACCCTGATTTGGTTGTCAAGAGATATTCATCGAAAACTAAGTTGATAGCATGTTAGATAGAAATTGCCTAATCCTATTACCAAACAAAATGGTCAAGTAAATGAAATAGTTACATTTGAACAAGATTATGCGCCTTGTGTAGATTGTGTATCCTACCTTGTGAATTGACTCGGTATGTATTTATGTGTGTGAGCCGTCATGCTTGGTTGAACATGAGTAGTTATAGGCTTGCGATTAGCCATTTGTGACTTCTACATTGTCACGAGCATATTATATTTGCCCTTAAAGATTACGGTTTCAGAATAAGCCACCCCGGGTGGTGAGTATGTGATTACCATATTGTATATGATGTGTTATAAATTGAATATACTATGCTAATTCAGTCAAAGTTTATAGATTGTAGGATACTGATAGGTTGTATAACTTTATGTGTTTGCCAATTGACATAGCGAGGTAGTTGTCTTTAGAACCCCACGTACATGTTAAACATGTTGAGTTGAGAGTTGAGAACATTCCGTTCTCGAGTTCTATTATGAATATGGTCCCAGGCGAGGCACCTAGAGTGGAACAAGTGACCCCACCGAACCCTCCTGCGCCAACTCAAGACTCCAATAGAGCGAGTCAAAATCAGAAGGTGAGATTTTTTTGAATGAATTTCGTAAGTGTCACGACTACCGTGACTTAATTCATTATTTCACCATTTCTTTGTCATTGTATTACCTTAAGTACTCTAATTTAGGAACTCGTTCATTAGAATATTATATCACATAGATAACCTGAGAGAGTAATCATTGTGTGTGAGGCACACTATGTTTCGAGTAGAGTGTATAGTATCCGACATTGGTATGTGATGATACCGTTCTATTTCATCGAACGTACTTGGAGTTTTGAACTCTTGTTATTGTTTTTGTTGATCTTGTGACTTATCGACGTTAGTATTCGTAACACGAGCATGTTAGCTTATGGTTTAGTTAACCTTTTATTTTTTCAGCTTGTGCTATAGCCGACAATGTTGCCATTCACGATTGAGTCCACCGTATGACTTGCGTGACTTTTGGTGTAGTAGCATTTCTTAGAACTCGTCCCTTTGACTATAGGGATGTCATCAAATAACCTTGTGAATCTAAAGGTTATATAAACCCGAACCGAGTTAATCACGGGATTTTCAGTGACTATTATTGAGTATTGTACCGCGGGAAGTGGATATTTAGTTAGCGCCTCAGGAGCATGGCGTTGGAATGTGTTAGAGACGAATTAGTGTGAATCCGTGAGATGTACTCTATATTTGCACTGGACTAAAGATGATAGTTAGTCTGGAATGAAATCTCGAGATTGTGCATTTCTCGAAATCATACCTGTTTGTGACAAGTCTTGTGTGCAATAGCCTTAATTGAGATCGATGATCTCTAATTAAAAATGATTCACCTATCCATTAGGCTTCAACTCGCTATTGACAGTGGTTTCCTTGGTGTGTGCTTGAGTAAAGCCTTGTGGTGATGTATGAATTCAGTTGTAGATGTCTAATCCAGGAATTTACAGATGAATTCTTTTAAGGGGGAGAGAATGTAAGGCCCCGACCCTACTTCCTTCCCATTTCACTCATAGTCACTTCATATCATCTTGAAAACCCTCGGAATATGAGATGAAACCTTTAGCATTTGACGTATGAGAGATACGTCATGCTTGTTAAGTGTGACATGTTAAGTTGTGATCCTTAATGGTTGATTCTCGGGAGCATTGTCATGCTTGAAAAGTGTGACTTATCAGTCTTCCACGCAGTTGATCTGGAACAGATTGACGTTTGATCGCGTCGTATTTTTGTATGCATTAAGGATGTCCTCGATACCAAATCACATATGTATAATTGTACATTGCTCACGTTATGAAGCCTTGCCTTAATTTAGACTCACTCTCGAATGACAAGCATGTTAGTCTTGTCGTTAACCCATAAGTTGAGTTGATTCGAGTGTCGTTTCGTGTGTTTATCTTCCTGTACAATTGAGACTTTTGTTGTTCATCATTCATGCATCAATGCGGGATGATTCGATTGAGTTTTAGGTGTGTCTTGACCTTGATTTGATGTTAGAATCAACATAGGATGACTTAGGGGCATTTCAGGATCAAACAACGACCATTTCAGAGAATTTTAAAATTTGGAGGAAGTGTGGACGCCTGGGTGGCCGCACCTGAGGCGGTGAATGAGAGAGGAGTGGGCTAGGTAGCCTGCGCGGGCCTAGGTGGTCGCGCAACCCCACTGCTCTATTTTGCTGGGTTTCATTCTTTCTCGGGTTTTAACCATTTTAAGTAGTTTAAAATGCTCAAACAAGCTGAGAATTGGACCAAAACATTTCCCCTTTGAATAAATGAGAGAATGGACTCTCATTCTCTCCATCTTCCATCCCAAATCAGACGTGAAAAAAAATAGAGAGAGAGAAGAGAGAGAGAGTAGAGAAAGAAAGCTGGATATCTTGGGCATCTGACGTCAGATCAAAGATCCAAATTCATCATAGTAGAGAAGGCGATGAAGGTAACATCCCTAGCCAAAAAATTTCCATGATCCATTGGTGTATCATGATGTTCGCATGTTATACTTGTTTTAGATGAATTATTCACATGCTATATGTTAGGTAATGTTAGGTTGTTGTTAATTTCATGGTATCCGAGTATTAGAGACTCGTCGAGTTGTTATTGTTGTTATGTAAGTCTCCGAGTGTTATAGACTCGTCGAGGTATATAGTTGTTATTATTGTTGTTTGTCTCCGAGTAGTATAGACTTGTTGAGGTGTACTTGTTAGTGTAGTTATTCCGACCGTAATGTGGTCGTCAAAGTTATTGTCGTAGTTTACTCGCAATGAGCTTGCGAGAATGTTACGGGTAAGTCGATATACCGAATAACGGGTATTGAGGTTAATATGGTTAATTACGGATGATACTATGGTTCGTCCCGATGTCCTGGACATTTGTAACGACTCTAGCGAAGTCAATAGGATATACTAAATTATATTGAATACTATATTAAATACTATACAGACTATATACTATACAGACTATATACTAGTTGTTACTGACTCTGACTGAGTCGAATAGGATGTAATGAACACACGTCGGATGATATGATAAACTATTAGATGGGTATATTTGACTCTACGGAGTCGAGTGATGGGTAGTACATGTTAGTACGAGATGTATATTAGGCTCCTACGATGTGAGATGACAGATTGATGTGTCCATGACTTAATAGAGCATTGACCTTGGTTGACCTAATCAAACATTAGTTGACCACATGATTAGTTGGATTGGTTTGAGTTGTTGTATATATTCCCTAAGTCAAAAACAAGGGTTAATTATAAATATACTTGTAACTTCATATAAGTTACTAATAGGATGCGTACGATGGTGCGTGACATACGATATGAGTTGTGTAGTTACAAAGTGTTAGTGACGTGTTATTCATGAGTTGGGGACTTGAGCTACCCTAGTTATTGCCCAATATGGGTAACGGAGCTACAGTTGGGTAGTTACGTACTTAGTACGTAACGAATGGGAATTGTGATAGATTATGATATGCATGAGATGAAGTGTATTTGTGTTGTTATAGGATACTGTAGAGATCCTAAGTTGAGCGTCGTAGCTACGTAATTGATAATGGTTGTAAGTACGAGTAGACTTACGTATGTTGAGAATATGAGGTCTGGCATTAGCAGACCTAGATGAATTGGTGTACATGTTATGAACATGTTGCATTGATTGGGAATAGTAACGACTAGCCTATCCTTATGTTGGCTATGCATTCCACATTGTGGACATCTTATTATCGTTGATTTCACGGTAGGAATACCCTACCTAAGATTGTGATTATGAGTGTGTCTAGCTATTGCAGACACCGTTGGATTGTTAAGTTATACAATAGGCCTACTTTGCCTATTATCTTGATTGGTTATGTGTTCAGTGATTACGGACACTGTGTGATTGTTCTAGTATGTGATAGGACAATCATCCTACTTTGATGATTGATTATGTGTTTAGTATTTACAAACACATTGAGTTGATTTGGGTATGTGATTCAATAGAACACATCATGATTGATATTGTTAAGTTGTGATTCAATACGGACACACTTTGATTTGTTTAGCATGACGAGTAAATATTTACTTGTGCATTGCATCGAGTCCAGCTGACATTTGTGTTTTTGGAGGTGTATTAACAAACGGCTATTGAGGGAGCTGGGGCTACATAATAGCGTGGTGTCCAATACACTGGACCTTGCCCTGCCGTTGGCCACGACAAGGGTTTCTAGCTCTACTATCGTATGCAATACGCAAGACTTTGGGTATGCTATTCTCTGTGAGGTACCTCGGGTCATGGTAGGACCGAGTGCACGCATCGACGTGAATACAAATATTCGATTCACTTTAGGTACTGGGGACCACCATTTGTTTTTGGGGATACGATTATCGGTCCTTCGTGATTTGTGTACAGTAGTAGCAGCATAGTCATCTATTATGGTATCGTGGAACTCAGTAGTAGAGTCACTAATTCCAAATGGAGCGATAAGGTCGAAAATGTTTGTTAGGATCTGAGGTGTACCTCGATCCACTGTATCCTCTCTTATGTGTTTACTTTATCGCTCTTTAGGTTCTTCCTATACGAACGAATGTTGGTCAGGATTTCCAATTGGTATGGGACGGTTGGCGACTACTGAGCCTCTCGTTAGTATAGGGTTGGTTGCTCTTATGTGTTATTACATATTTATTATCCTGTTATATTGATGTGCATTATAACATGCCATATTACTACATTAGTAACTTACTGAGCCTTGTCTCATCCCACGCCTTTGTTTTCCTTAGTATGTCGGGTAGAAATATTTGTATTTTATAATCTTGTATTTTGGTACCGACCTGTGGGGTCGAGTAATTATACTTTATTATGACTTCGGTTAGTCTTATTTACTTCCTTGGAGGTTTCGAGCCATTTTCTATTGGTAGTTTTCCCGAGCGTGTTAGCTCGTTGGTGTTCAATATTGTTGTTCTCCGGCTCGTGTTTAAGCCGTTGAGGTTTATTTAGTTGTGATTTTGTTATTCGAGCTTTTGAAGCTCATGTTTTTATTAGTATTCCGCTACCTAGTTATTGTATTAAGCTTTTGTGGCTCACTCTTATCAGTTGATTTAGTTAGTTATGATAGTTTAGCGCACCGAGTTAAGGTTCAACATCAGATCTCGAACTCGGGGCATTACAAGCAATCCCCCCCTCATGTATGTGTAAAGCGTCCTAGTTTGGGAGTCAACTAGTAGAGAAAGGTCAAGTACTTGTCTGTCAATAGTCTATGTAATTGAAAGAATTATAGTGGATTATTGCCTCATCGAACCAAAAGGTAGTTGGAACAGTAGATGTAGGATAAGTGATCTGAACTACTATAAATAACTGTGTCAACTTCTCTACCCTTAACTCTTTACTAATTGCTTATTGTTGTTAGAATGGTTATCTGTGCATAAACATTACTATTTACATATTCATCAGGTCAAACAATCTTCAAACTATTTATTAGCAGCAATTAATCAACACAGTACTACACACACAAAAGATAAAATCATAACTTGTCTTGAGTTCCGTTGTGCACAACTCTGTTCAACAATCTTAACTGTTTTAGACAAACCTTAGCTATTTATCATTGTATTCCTAACATTTATCACTATTCTAAAGAGTTTATCGATCCCAGTGATCGTAGTAAAGTGTGTAATTGTATTTAATGTTTTTAGGGCATTTATGCTATTATCAAAGCTGAATTATCAATTTGGAGACTACTTTCTTTTAACTGTTATTAAAATAATTATCTGTGATAAAGAAACCTAATAAAGAGTAAGTGGACCTTCAATTAGTATCAGAGCTCAACTATTTCATACTTAAGCTTAGTGATTCATCTGGAAGTGCCCCTTCAAGTACTATATTCATTAAGTATCAAATACTTCGAAAATTTTCAATTATTGAAAAAAAATTTATTAATATATATCATACTTTAATATAAAGCGGTTACTTAGTAAAATAAAATTGGGGGAAATTCGGACCGCTCCCTCTTACACAATTTTCAACTGCTTTAGTCCACTATAATTGTTTCAAACCAAAAAAGAAGACTTTTATTGCAAAATGTCATCTATGCCCTTAAAAAACACGGAACAGCACGCTATGTATCGCAAACCAAATCGATGCATCGCAACACATCACAATGCACAACATTACACTTTCGATGCACAAAATTGTACTAAAACGTACTATTTTTGTGCATCGCAATGCACAACCTTTTCTTTTGAACTGGAAGAAGGCACTATATTTGCGAAATGTCATCTTTGCCCTACATTCTAACACGTACGCATTGCATCGACTTCACACTCTAAAAAAAACAGTCCATTTTAATGCTTAACACAAACACACTGCAAAAAAAAAAAAAACATCTTCACTTCAAGAAATCTTAAAACCTTCGGCGATTACTCAGCAAACAAACTCCGGTGATTTTGTAAAAAGATTTGAAAATATTATCGTGAGTTATTATCAACCAGAGCAAAAATGTCTTCGCAACTATAATAAAGCACTGGGAAGAAATCAACAAGCACTAGAACAAACAAAACACGAAAACAACAAGTTGATGAAGTATCATGTTAGTATTACTGAATATATTTTATAGTTGGATTTTTTGTTTACAAAATTCTGAATAGATTGAAATCTGAATAAATTTGCATATAAATTTGAATATAAAAAAGTATTTGTAGGGTTTCAAATTTTGTGCATCGTAAAGTAACTTTTGTTGTTTTTGATGCATCACGATGCATTATTTGATGCATCGCGTTCACTAAAAGTATAAAACACCGTGTTGTAGGGTTTCAAATTTTGTGCATCATGATGCAAATGTTGTGCATCGCGCTGCACAAAAGTAATGCATTCCGATGAACTTTTTATGCATCGCAATGCATGACATGTGCATCGTGTTTTACTTCTTTATTGTAATTTTTTAGTTGTGTGACTGTAACCACAATATACGTGTTATCCAGGTGTGAGGACTACAAGGGACAACAGAATAGTCTACAGATCAAGTATGTAGTCCCTTATAGACAAAATTAGAAATATTAGTTTTAGGGAAGACCATATAACCGCATTGAAGAAAACACCATTTTGGTACATAATAGAAAGCATTTTGGGTAATGACCTCCTGCGCGAGCATTGTAAGAAGGATGACTCAATCGTAAGGAGTATTGCCAAATGATACCTCAAAGGACAAAGGTGTTTCCAAATTACTGGGAAAAAATTGAAGCTTAGTGCAAAAGATTTCAAGCTAATTTTTGGCATCAAGGATGGAGAGGAGGAAATCAACATCTCCTTTTACAAATTGGAGTGCACCGATTTCCTTCAAAGGTGCTTCCCTGAGAAGATGTCAAAAGAAACAAAAGACATTAGAAAGCCAAAATGATCTTTGATAGAATCAAGGAGAGGATAGACAGTGTCAAGCAAATAGAGGTCAACTACATTTCTGGGTTTACGACATCATATATACTATGGGTGTACACAAGCCTTGTCTCTGATATGAACAAAATATCAACCTACAATTGGTCCAAACATGTAGTTGATATGCTATTAGAAAGCTTGGAAAATGTAACTGATGAAGGCATAGAGAGATGTATGCTACTACTGCAGATAACTTTAAGTTTATTTGATATTATTATGTATAATTTTTTATATATGATGCATGTAGATTTGGTCATATTAACAGTGTTTATTTTATGTATGCAGTATTGGTTGTGCGAACAGAGTGACATTGTGCAACCGACTCGCAAAAATTATATCGAGAGTACTTAATGAATCAAATTTTATTGGGGTCGTGAACAATCACGTGAGTAGTTATATAAATGGCACATTAGTTATTCTATTAGAAATAACAACATTACACTTTCAATGCATAAAGCTGTACATCACTGATGTAAATCCTCCAAGGATCGATTCGAAGAAGTTCTAACACGAACAATAGATGAACGAAAATTCAGAAACAACGGAAATAAATGGATAGAATGAGTCTCCCTTGACACCAATGAGCTCTAGCTCAACTGATACTGCTCACTTCTCTTAACGAAGAGGTCGAGTGTTCAAGTCTCACCAGAGACGACACCCTGATGCTTAAAATGGTCGGGTGTTCAAGACTCACTAGAGGCACTGTTGTTGTTCAAGCCTTACTAAAGGCCCATTTAGTACTGCTTACTTCTCTTAACGGAGAGGTTGAGCGTTCAATCCATATACCAGAGCCACCCTAGTACATTCCTACTTTCAGCGGAGAGGTCAGGCGTTCAAACAATTTTCTCTAGCCACACCAAAGGGATCATATAGTCTTAATGTAGTCTTTTAAGATGGACAATTGATTAGGAACATCGAAGTGCAATCGAGACCCAATAGACACAATTGCCTATGAACCCCGATCACGGAACGCCACAAACCCGTGACTCTCGAGCTTGATAAGTTCAATTTTTGAGTTTCTCTCTCAAGAAAACTCAGATAACGCATAATTCTCTCAGAATTTGTGAAATGAAGTAATCTTCAATTAACTTTGATCAATGACGACAAAACAATGTTGAACATGCCCTTTTATAAGCTTATAAAGGCTCACAAAACTCAACAAAAACATGCTCTAGAAAACTCAAAGGTTTTTGGTCAAAACAAGGCTAAAAACATTCAAAGAACCACACAAATTCTAATGAATATCGGGCGCGGCCGTGCCTATCAATTGGCGCAAGGGTTTGAAGGCTTAAATGCACTAGGCTGATGTTGGCGCTAGCCATGGTGCGAGCACGCTGAAGCCTGATGAATTTCGGACAATTTGCTTGTTGCTTTCGCGAGATATTCAGCTTTTAAGCCTTTTGTTGACCCTCCAACATACAAATGGGCCTTCTTTCTTGGCCTTGAACATCCTTGACTGTTGTTTTGGCCTTGAATACCTTTGATTTGTTGTTTTGGGCCCAAAGACACTAAAAATGCAAACGAACTATTTCTTGGATCGTCCTCAAATGAATGGGCTCACATCTATCATTAATAAGTTGCTTGACTTAGGCTTCGATTCTTGGTTCGATCCGTGGTTCTCATCAATCGCGATGCACAAAGTTGTACTAAAAAGTACTGTTATTGTGCATCGTGATGCACAAGTTTTATTGCCAATGCACAATATTGTACTGAAGTATAAAAGTACACTTTTGATGCTCACGATGCACACAATTGTACTAAAAAGTACTATTTTGTTGTATCGCGATGCCCAAAAAATATCTATTTTCAATGCATCTTCTCTAAAAATTACATTTTTATGTTTTTGCAAAGGTTTCAAGGTGCTTTGCAAAGAACACAGAATAAAAAAGCATTCTTTAGGGGAAAAGGAAGGAATGAGATGGAAATCCTTTATAAGGTTGACGTGGATGCCCTTCAACAAAACGACATGGATTTACCTCATCCGAATGAAGGTGTGGATGCAAAATCACAAAATGAAAACACTGCTTTAGACACTGCAAGATATGACATGGTTGACCAACAAACGACAATGAACGTTGTCATGGCTATTGTGGATGAGGAATTATCCATAATCGAAGCCAAGGACAATGAAATTGAAATCTTGAGGTATGAATTGGCTGGTAAGGATAAACAAATTGAAACCATGGTCAAAGAAATAGACAGCCTGAGATATAATATAGCCAAGACACATGAGCAACAAAATGTCAGCATAAATGAAGCTAAGGCTCAGATTAAAGATCTCAAAGGGCTGCTATTGAAAATTACTGAAGAAAATGAAATGATGAAAAATGAGAGGCAACAGACCCTCAAATCAAATGCAGCTGAACAGGATGATGAGGTGGATAATGGAAACAAAAAAAAATGAATTGGGGGGTGCAACAAATGAAACAGTGGAGGTACGTACCAAAGGGTCCAAGACTCCTTCTTCCCTGGTCAAGAGAATACAAAATCAAAGAGATTGAAAGAGGAAAAATTCAGATGACTCGTGTACCGAAATTGATGACGCAGTAGAGCCTAAAGAGAAGATGAAACAGTCAATAAAGAACAAAATCCCCAAAGTTATTGAACTGGATTCCAAATCCAAATCTAAACTGGCCAAAATTTACGCTCAAGATGATGAAGACCAGTAAGTCAAATTAATATTATCGAATTTCAATAACATAAAATTATTATCTGTATTGTGCTTATAATAACATTAACATAGGATTTGTGGTGAATTATTAATATGGTCCACAATCTTTTGCAGGGCAATTGTTTATAGGGGTGGGGAGATTGAGCCAGTCATTTGTTTCTCTGATATTCAACTCTTGTTGCAGCACAAGTTTGGACTAAAAAAGTATTATTTTTGTGCATCGCGATGCAAAACCTTTATTTCACTTGCGATACATAGAAGGTGTGAATTGCGATGTACAAGTTTGTACTAAAAAAGTACTATTTTTGTGTATCGCGATGTCCAACCTTTATTTCTGATGCATCATGTTGTATTGAATATATTGTTTTATTAAATGCGATGAATGAATCAGTTTCATTGCAATGTTATTTTGTTTTTCTCAGCTATAAAACTTACTTTTCTTGTTTACAGCACATCGATGTTTAGAAGTTGATTCTGGAAAACGAAGCTAACAAAAGCAAACAAGACAAATATGGAATGGTTTTTAATTCTGCTTGATGGGTAAATATCATAATCCTAACTATTTACTATATAATTTTCTTAATTGATTGCTGTAAAATAAATTTGTATATGTTATTTAGTTGTACGTGGCAAGACAATCCACTATCAGCTTTTTCAAAGACATGCCAACCATATGTATCAATGAGAAATCGGAGGAGGCCATCAATTATGATGTGGAGCCCCGACCCAAATCTCTATACGAAATCCCAAGGTCGGGTCGCCAATGAAACAACACGACACAAACAAATAAGAAAAGTACGTGGCGTAACCACCTGTACTTACGACAGAACACAACTGATAACCTGATTAACACAAGAATGAACCATCTTCGGCGTTAACAAGCTGGAAAGTAACGATTAATAACCACGAGTTTACAACTCGGGAAAGAAAACTACTACAACAACAATGGCCACAACATGCCGGAACAAAACACAACCACGAGCTACAACATGATCGGTAGAGAAACTATTTAAACACGGAACTATACAAGAGCACGACATACATATGTCGGCTACCAAAAGAATATACAATCAACATCAAAGTACTACCCTTAGTAAAGTTTACATAACTTCACTACCATCGTCCTCACCAAAAGAAAACAATTAACTAAGATGGAGATCCTCGAACTCCCAAACGTAGACGACACACAAGCTAACGAACCCTTCTCAACCTCACCGAGAACTTCCGGGTTGGCTTGGATCTAAGGAAAACAAATAAACACATAACGGGGTGAGTCATAATGACACAGTAAGTTACTAATGCAACTACATAGCATGGCATGATGCTCAAGCAATAGACATAACATGGCATTAACATTTATATACCACAAAACAACATATATCATCGTACTTGATATACAATTCATTCAACTCACATAGCACTTTGGCTAACACATAAGTGCTTATAAATAAACCATGTCATAGAAGGATATCATATCTCTTTATTCGACCTTGTGTAGCTCCTGCAATACACAAACAACCAATAGTGCCTCGATACTCGTGTTCATAGTATCGACGTCCCCGACACAATCCCATCGAGTTCAACCTAGCAAGCCAAAGTCATGCGTATTGCTATAACAGTGGGGCTACTTCTCAACTGTGGCCAACAGAAGAGGGGTGTGTGCACTCCGGTACGGCGACTTATAGCGATCAAAAACTTTGATTTATGAAGATGATAGGTCGTCCTACCATGACATAAACAACGATGACGCCAGCTGGACTTACACAACATACAAGTAGGTAATCTTACTCAACTTATGCAAATAACCGTCAAGTTCAAAAGTAGTGAACTTGACAAACATCACGTGGATTATATTTTTCTACAACATATAATCATCAAACATATTGTTCAAAATCACAAAACACAACTTTAGAGCTACTTTACAAGTCTCTAACATACCAGTATCAAATACTCGGAGGACCACATTCCATACCAAATGAACCCTAAATTTCGTAGTAATTTAACTAGTGATTCGGAGAATTATAATCTTTCCAAAAATCCACTTTTGGTGTCAATTCATTAAGTTCATAAAATTTGGGTATAATTGCTACATGCAATTTTCACCATTTAAGGTTTCTAACATGTTCATTAGTACAATCCCATAGTTGAGCTCTTAAAACTAACATGCAACATCATCTAACTCCACAACTTAACACATAGACATGTTATATATCTCAACGTATCATTTAAACATGAAAATACCATATATTCAAGTCATGCATGTAAAATTAAGAACAAGTATGCAATAGTTTCTAAGCATACAAAGGGGGGGTTAGTAATTTACATGTAAGATGGAAATCAAACCTATGAAATGCAAATTCAAGTCTTCTAAGTTGGTCTCCAAGTCAGCCTCTACACTTTGATGGTCTTTTATCACAATTTGGATGGTTGGATAGAGAGATATATATGATGCACACACACTAAACACATCTTTGTCTCTCACACAATTCTCTAAGCTACCATGGAAGAGTTTAGTGAGAAATGAAGTGTTCTTTGTCTCTCACAAGGGTGGAGAGTATATATACTAGTCAACAAGTCAAAGCCAGGTTTAAATCTCAGCCATAGGATCAACTTTGGAGGGTCAAACAACTTAAAAATTCAGTCAACAAAACATAGCTGAATTCGTCGCTATGCGGCCGCACCATGCGGTCGCATAGGCTCCATGCGGTCGCCTTGCGCGGCCGCTTACAATCCAGAGAGTTTATGTGAGGAGAAGGCTCAGCATAATGCGGGCGCATAGGGTGTCATGCGGGCGCTTCATGCGGCCGCTTAGGATGCTATGATGCGGCCGCATAGAATCCAGAATGTTTAGGTTTTTGGCAAGCTCGCATCATGCGGCTGCATAGGGTTTGGTTCAAGTCAAAATGACTTCTAAACACATCAAAGTGATCCTGCAATGTACCCAAGTCACCCTAAGGTGATACCAACTTCAAATCAAGTTTGAAATGCACCCAAAACTCATTTTAAACAACATGTAACAATGCTAACAACAATCACCTCACACTTATGATTAATCACAATGGCTTGTACTAAACTAATGCATTAACATGTATATCATTCTAGCATCATCAAATGTATATGAATTAAGGCAAAACCATATTGAACATATTATTCAAGAAATCAAACACTCATGTTGAGCATAAATAACACAAATAAGGTAAGCATCTAAAGCATAACAAATTCAGGTTATCACATCCTCTCCCCCTTAAAAGAATTTAGCCCCCTTACCAAGTCCATCGAATAAGTGAGGGTACTTCCCACGCATCTCAACCTCGGTTTCCCACGTAGCTTCTTCAATCTCGTGGTTTCTCCACAACACTTTTACAAGTGGGATCCGTTTGGTCCTCAATATTTGCTCCTTAGTGTCGAGAATCCTCACCGGTTGTTCTACATACGATAAATCGGGCTCAAACGTGATCTCCTCATATCCCAACACATGACTCATCTTTCATATACTTCCGAAGCATCGACACATGGAATACATTATGAATCTCCGACAAAGATGGTGGCAATGCAAGTCGATAAGCCAATGTGCCAACCCTCTCAAGTATCTCAAAAGGCCCTATGTATCTAGGTGAGAGTTTACCTTTCTTCCCAAACCTCTTAGTACCCCCTACGCGGCGATACTTTAAGGAATACATAATCACCCACTTGGAACTCGAGATCCCGTCTCCGATTATCCGCATAACTTTTCTGTCAGCTTTGGGCGGTAAGTAATCTATCCCAAATTATCCTCACACTCTTAACCGACTGTTGTACCAATTCTGAACCCCAGATTTTAGCCTCACCGACTTCATCCCAACAAATCGGCGATCTACATTTCTGCCCATATAGTGCTTCATACGGTGCCATTTCGATACTCGCCTGAAAGCTGTTATTGTACACAAACTCCGCTAAAGGTAAGTGTGAATCCCAACTTCCCTTAAAGTCTATTGCACACGCACTTCGTATATCTTCGAGTATTTGAATTAACCTTTCCGATTGCCCATCCGATTGAGGGTGAAAAGCCGTGCTAAAGTTCAACTTTGTTCCCATAGCCTCTTGTAATGCTCCCCAAAATCTCGATGTAAACCTTGGGTCCTGATCTGATACAACACTAATCGGTACTCCATGTAGTCTAACTATTTCTTGAATGTACAACGCTGCCAACTGATTCAAAGAGTAGGTCATCGCAATAGGTATAAAATGAGCTGATTTAGTTAACCTATCCACAACAACCCAAACAGCGTCGAAACCCCAACGAGTACGTGGTAATCCGGTGACAAAATCCATCATAATATGTTCCCATTTCTATTCCGGAATCTCCAACGGTTGCAACAACCCTGCGGGTCTTTGATGTTCAACTTTCACTTGTTGACATGTTAGGCATCTGGACACATACTCTGCTATTTCTCACTTCATACCATTCCACCAAAACTGTTTCTTCACATCTCTATACATTTTTGTACTTCCCGGATGTATTGTATACTTAGCCTTGTGAGCTTCATCAAGTACTTGCCGTTTTACCGTTTCATCCGACGGAATACAAACACTCCCTCTAAAGGTCAAGATACCATCCCTGTTCATCGCAAAGTCAAGTGTCTTACCTTCATTCAGCTGTCCCATCAACTTCTCAAATTCCGGGTCACTAGCCTGAGCTTCCTTAATCCGTTGTAATAAAACTGGAGTAGCCCGGACATTCGCAAGGATCACACCATGTTCCGTCTCACTAGGACCCCAATCCCTCAATTCCTCTAACGTCTTCCATTCCTGAACCATCATGCACGACATGTATACTTTCCTACTCAACGCATCCGCGACTACATTCGCTTTTCCCGGGTGGTAAAGAATCGTGCAATTATGGTCCTTTAGCTTTTCCATCCATCGGCGTTGTCTCATGATCAACTCCTTTTGTGAGAAAAGGTACTTTAAGCTCTTATGATCCGTGAAGACCTCAAATTTTTCCCCGTAAAGGTAATGTTTCCATTTGTTCAACGCAAACATAATTACCGCCAATTCTAGATCATGGGTAGGGTAGTTCCGTTCCGCATCCTTTAATTTCCTCGAAACATACGCTATAACCTTCCCATTTTACATAAGCACACATCCTAACCCTTCCTTGGATGGATCGGTGTAAATCATGAAGTTATCCCCGCCGTTCAGTAATGTCAATATAGGAGCTGTTGTCAATCGTCGTTTCAACTCTTAAAAACTGTTCTCGCACTTATCATCCCAAACAAACGGTGTTGTCTTCTTGGTTAAGTTTGTCATAGGAGTAGCAATCTTTGAAAACCCTTCAATAAACCTCCGATAGTAACCCGCTAAACCCAAGAAACTTCGGATCTCAGTCACTGAAGTTGTCTCTTCCAATTCATTACTGCTTCTACCTTTGACGGATCCACCGCTATCCCATCTTTCGAGACAACATGCCCTAGAAAAGAAACCTCTTCGAGCCAGAAAGCACATTTGTTGAACTTGGCAAACAATTTCTTCTCCCGAAGGACTGATAGTACCAACCTCAAATGTTGCGCATGTTCTTCCCGCGATTTAGAATACACAAGAATGTCGTCGATGAACACTACCACAAAACAATCCAAATACTCATGGAACACCCGGTTCATCAAGTCCATGAATACTGCCGGTGCATTTGTCAACCCAAATGGCATAACCACGAACTCATAATAACCATACCTTATGCGAAAAGTCATTTTTGGAACATCTTCAGCTCGCACCTTCAACTGGTGATAACCACTTCTCAAGTTTAGCTTAGAATACACCACTGACCCCTTTAACTGATCGAACAAATCATCAATGTGCGGTAGAGGATACTTGTTCTTGATTGTTACCTGATTCAATTGCCTGTAATCGATACACAATCTCAAAGTACCATCTTTCTTTCTAACAAACAACACTGGCGCACCCCACGGTGATACACTCGGTTTAATAAACTCCCTGTCAAGCAATTCTTGCAACTGTTCATTCAATTCTTTCAATTCTGCCGGTGCCATTCTATACGGAGCTTTAAAAATTGAGGTAGTCCCCGGTAACAATTCAATACAAAATTCAATTTCTCTATCAGGAGGCAATGCATAATCAGTAGAGAATACATCAGAAAATTCACAAACCACAGGGACTTCTTCCAATTTTGGGGTAGCAATACTTCTATCAACCACACATGCCAAATACCCCGCACAACCATGTGATAACAATTTCCTAGCTTTTAAAGCAGATATAACATGCAAACCACTCTTAACAGCATCACCCACAAACACAAATTCAGGCACACTCGGCATAGAAAAAGTAACTTTCTTTCTATGACAATCTACTAAAGCATGATATGCACATAAACAATCCATGCCAAGTATCACATCAAAATCACGTATGGGTAACACTACCAAATCAGCATGCAAAGTGTGTTCACCTACAAGTATATCACAGGCTCGGTACACATCCGAAGCCAACATATGCTCCTCCAATGGGGTAGACACCTCAAGCACAAACGACAAGGGCTGGGGTAACACACACAAGTTGTTCACAAAATGGGACGCAACATATGAATGCGATGAGCCAGGATCTATAAGAACTCGAGCTCTACTACCGAAGACAGAAAGGTTACCTCCTATAACCGACGTCGACTCTGGCATACCGCGCTGATCAAGCGCAAATACACGACCTTGGACCTTAGGTCTACCGTCGCTATCCCTCTTCATCCCGCTCAATTGCACACTAGCGCTCCCAGCCTGATTATCCTTCAACTTAGGACAATTCCTCTTTATGTGACCCATTTTCTTACAATTATAGCATTGCCCCGTTACTCTATTCCAACACTTATCTTTTGAGTGTCCCGGTCTCGAACAAATACTACAAATTTACGGTGTACCCCGCGGACTCTGAATAGATACGGTACTGTTACTCCTCTCACCAGATTGTTGTCCCTGCTGTCCATCAGATTGTCCTCTCCTCTGATTCCCCCTGCGGTTGTTGTTTCCACCGCTATATCGGCTACCGGAACCCTGTCCTCGTCCCTGGTTCTATGATGCCTGTGGAAGGTTGTTCAAATTTGTGACACCCTAGTTCTCTCAAATTGTATTACTTGCATATTTTATGTCTTGTTAGCATGAATAGAAATGCCATGTTAGTATAATGAATTGTGATTTGATGATTACTAAGTATTTTAGCCTTGTTTACTTGTGTTGTTAATGCATTAGCATAGTATGAATACTTGTAATTTCTCTTAAGTGTGAAGTAATTGTTGTTAGCATTGCTACGTGTTATATAAAATGAGTTTTGATTGTGTTTCTAGCATGATTTAAAGTTAGTATCACTTTGGGATGACTTGGGTACATTGTAGTATCATTTTGATGTGCTTAGAAGTCATTCTTACATGATCCAGACCCTATGCAGCCGCCAGATGCGAGCTTGTCAAGAACATCAACTTTCTGGATTTCATGCGGACGCATGATGCGCCCGCATAGAACCCTATGCGACCGCATGAAGCTAAGCCTATCCCTCGCATAAACTCTCTGGATTGTAAGCGGCCGCGCGAGGCGACCGCATGGAACCTATTCGACCGCATGGTGCGGCCGCATAGCGTCGATTTCAGCTTATTTACTTGACTAATTTTTAAGTGATGTTGACCCTCCCTTGTTGATCCAATGGCTGAGATTGAAGCCTGGTTTGACTTATTGACTTGTATATATACTCTTTATCATTGTGAGAGACATAAGACAATTTCATTTCCTCTCCAAAGTCTTCCATGGTAGCTTAAAGGTGAAGTGTGGGAGATAATAGTGTAATTGGTGTGTGTGCATCATATCCCCATATCCAACCACTCAAACTTACATGCAAAACCACAATTGTGTTACTTGGGACTAGAGAAACAACTTGGAAGGTCTTGATTCTCCTTTTGTTGGTTTGATTTGTGTGTTTGAGGTAAGCACCTAATCCCTTGTTTTGTATGCTCAATATCAAGTATGCTCCCTTCATGATAGTCTTAGCTTACATGCTTAAGAAGACATGCATCATGTTAATAACATGAAATTCCTTGAGTTAATTTTCTGTAAATTTTGGGTTAATGACTCGTAATTGATAATTTGAACTTGTGTCATGTATGAATAATGTTCTAAGATGAACTTGGAATAACTTTTGTTCTTGGACTTGTTGTAATTCACAACTTCAAAAATGATGAACATGTTAAGGTTCACAAATTGGGAACTTGGATCTTGATGGACTAAGAGTCATGAATGACTTAATAGTCGAATCGTATATGAATCGAGAACGTAGAAAAAGGGCCATGAATTGCATATAGCATTCATTCGCTACTTAGGAATATTTAGTAATAACTCAACTGAGTTGTTTTAGAGAGTCATTGAACAATACCGACTCTACGAATAAATCCCTACGACGTTTAGAATTCAATTGAATTGTAAATTAGTTCTTGGGAATTCTTGACATGATTGATCTATGCTTGACTTGTATATCGTGGAGTAACATGCCTACTTGATTGGACGAGTCGCTCTTGTCGACCTCGCTCCATTATTTGATTTATTACGTGAGTAAACATCTACTTGACTCGGACGAGTTCGCTCTTGTCGAATTCGCTCCTTACTTGATTTGTATGACAAGTAAATACCTACTTGACATACCATTAGTCCAGCTGTCATTACGTGAATTGTCTCGATGGTTAACGATGCATCATAGTCATGAATCATGAGATTCATGATGGTGATGGGTCGCCACACCATAACTCGCACACACCCTTCACTACTGATCACAGTGGAGAAGAGTACCTTGTCGTAACCAAAGGGCGCTTGGAATAATACTAATCGTGGTCGATGTATCGTACACGTGCATCCGACAAATACAATCGTGATAACATTGTCTATTTCAGGGACTACGAAGCGGCACCGGTTCTATAACATATCCTTATCCCATGTGATTTAATTAAGTACTTATGTGAAAATAATGTGCATCGCGACATGAGAACTACGTGCTAACATGATCTTGCTTGATACGTGCTATGTATGCCTTGCATTATATCCTGTCATGCATATTGGTTGCTTACAAAGTCTTTATGACTTACCCCCTCCCTTTTACTGTTTTAGATCCTAGTCGTCCAGGACCGTCTTCTCGAGGTTGATCGACTACTCGCGCTCGCGACTGTTCACCTAGAGGTGGTAGCATGGACTTTTGATTTTCTCTTTTGCAAGGACGTTGGGTTTAAGCAAGTCACTTAGACTTCGCTTGGGAATGTGTAATCATAGTAACTTGTACTTGTTGTAGACTATATGTATAGTGCTACTTATGTCTCTTGTTATTTACCGGCACTTGTTGGTCGTGCCTTCCTTACTTGTATTTGGTTCACTTGTTAAGACTTCCGCTGAGCATCCCTTTAGCTCTTGTTTATTGATGTGGTTTCTCTGGCATGTTTAGCCGTCGAGGTGTTTATATAATGGCATGACTTGTTAGTGTTGGGTTCCGGCTGTAATTTCGCCGATGACTTAGTTTACTTGCTATTAATTGTTAGATCAGGTTTTAAAGTTTTAAAATATTCTGGCTTTTTAATGCCGAGTTTTACCACGTGTCCAATGTTGCGTCACGTCAGTTTTGATAATTGAGTCTTGCACGATTGTAGTCCTTATTTGGACGGCACGACCCGCGTTCCCATCTCGGGGTCGGGGTTGGGTCATCACAAAATTTCTCCCCCGGTGCTCTTCTATATCATTCTCAATCCCATAAGCCCTGTCCACAGCGCTCCGATAATCAGCAAGTTGCAAGGATAGCAATTGTTTCCTGTATTCTGTTTTCAAGCCCTTGATGAACTTCTGGGCTTTCTTCGCCTCCGAAGGAACCAAATGACTGCAATATCGAGCCAATTCTGTGAACTTGGCTGAGTATTGTGCCACTGTCATGCTGCCTTGTTCTAAGTCATAAAATTCTCTTTCTCTCCTTTCACGAACCACCTCCGGAATATACTGTGCCTTGAATTCCCTCAAGAAATTGGGCCAACTGTGAGGTTCTCCCTACAAGTCCCAACTCCCCTGTAGTACCTGCCACCAATGCTCAGCCGCTTCTTCAAGTTTAAACACAGCTAAGGTGACTTTCTCATCATCGTTACAACCCAAGGCTGCAAATATCTTGATTATATGCTCAATCCACAATTCAGCTTTTGTGGCATTCGGCTCCCCCAGAAAGGTACGTGGTTTCATCTTCAGGAAACGCTCCAGTGTAGTAGTATGATGTCTAGGTCTCACCTCAGGTTGTGGCAGTTCAACTTCTGGTTGTGGAGCTTCTACCTCCGGTGTAGTCGTTGCTCCCCCATTCAGACGTTCGGTCATCTGGTTCATTAGTTCCATCATCCTTCACATCATAACTGCCATGTTTGCATTCTGGTTCTCCTGGTTCAATTCAGGAAGGATATTAGGTGGCCGATTCACATCCTCATCTCTCCCATCATCCCGCCGGCACTCGTACCGACCCGACTGATACTCGCTCCTAGCCTAGTTCGCACCATTTTAACCTACACATAACACTCGACGTTAAAATCTCAATAATACACACCATACCCACCTAGGCCATGGAACTTATCCTGGCGAATAGCTAACATAAGCTCTGATACCAACTGTGGAGCCCCGACCCGGATCTCTATACGAAATCCCAAGGTCGGATCGCCAATGAAACAACACGACACAAACAAATAAGAAAAGTACGTGGCGTAACCACCTGTACTTACGACAGAACACAACTGATAACCTGATTAACACAAGAATGAACCATCTTCGGCGTTAACAAGCCGGAAAGTAACGATTAATAACCACGAGTTTACAACTCGGGAAAGAAAACTACTACAACAACAATGGCCACAACATCCCAGAACAAAACACAACCACGAGCTACAACATGCTCGGTAGAGAAACTATTTAAACACGGAACTATACAAGAGCACGACATACATATGTCGGCTACCAAAAGAATATACAATCAACGTCAAAGTACTACCCTTAGTAAAGTTTACATAACTTCACCACCATCGTCCTTACCAAAAGAAAACAATTAACTATGATGGAGATCCTCGAACTCCTAAACGTAGACGACACGCAAGCTAACGAACCCTTCTCAACCTCACCGAGAATTTTCGGGTTGGCTTGGATCTAAGGAAAACAAATAAACACATAACGGGGTGAGTCATAATGACACAGTAAGTTACTAATGCAACTATATGGCATGGCATGATGCTCAAGCAATAGACATAACATGGCATTAACATTTATATACCACTAAACAACATATATCATCGTACTTGATATACAATTCATTCAACACACATAGCACTTTGGTTAACACATAAGTGCTTATAAATAAACCATGTCATAGAAGGATATCATATCTCTTTCTTCGACCTTGTGTAGCTCCTGCAATACACAAACAACCAATAGTGCCTCGATACTCGTGTGCGTAGTATCGACGTCCCCGACACAATCCTGTCGAGTTCAACCTAGCAAGCCAAAGTCATGCGTATTGCTATAACAGTGGGGCTACTTCTCAACTGTGGCCAACAGAAGAGGGGTGTGTGCACTCCGGTACGACGACTTATAGCAATCACAAACTTTGATTTGTGAAGACGATAGGTCGTCCTACCATGACATAAACAACGACGACGCCAGCTGGACTTACACAACACACAAGTAGGTAATCTTACTTAACTTATGCAAATAACCGTCAAGTTCAAAAGTAGTGAACTTGACAAACATCATGTGGATTATATTTTTCTACAACATATAATCATCAAACATATTGTTCAAAATCACAAAACACAACTTTAGAGCTACTTTACAAGTCTCTAACATACCAGTATCAAATACTCGGAGGACCACATTCCATACCAAATGAACTCTAATTTTCATAGTAATTTAACTAGTGATTCGGAGAATTATAATCTTTCCAAAAATCCACTTTTGGTGTCAATTCATTAAGTTCATAAAATTCGGGTATAATTGCAACATGCAATTTTCACCATTTAAGGTTTCTAACATGTTCATTAGTACAATCCCATAGTTGAGCTCTTAAAACTAACATGCAACATCATCTAACTCCACAACTTAACACATAGACATGTTATATATCTCAACATATCATTTAAACATGAAAATACCATGTATTCAAGTCATGCATGTAAAATTAAGAGCAAGTATGCAATAGTTTCTAAGCATACAAAGCGAAGGTTAGTAACTTACATGTAAGATGGAAATCAAACCTATGAAATGCAAATTCAAGTCTTCTAAGTTGGTCTCCAAGTCAGCCTCTACACTTTGATGGTCTTTGATCACAATTTGGATGGTTGGATAGAGAGATATGATGCACACACACTAAACACACACGTTTGTCTCTCACACAATTCTCTAAGCTACCATGGAAGAGTTTAGTGAGAAATGAAGTGTTCTTTGTCTCTCACAAGGGTGGAGAGTATATATACTAGTCAATAAGTCAAAGCCAGGTTTAAATCTCATCCATAGGATCAACTTTGGAGGGTCAAACAACTTAAAAATTCAGTCAACAAAACATAGCTGAATCCGTCGCTATGCAGCCGCACCATGCGGTCGCATAGGCTCCATGCGGTCGCCTTGCGCTGCCGCTTACAATCCAGAGAGTTTATGCAAGGAGATGGCTCAGCATAATGCGAGCGCATAGGGTGTCATGCGGGCGCTTCATGCGGCCGCTTAAGATGCTATGCGGGCGCATCATGCGGCCGCATAGAATCCAGAATGTTTAGGTTTTGGGCAAGCTCGCATCATGCGGCTGCATAGGGTCTGGTTCAAGTCAAAATGACTTCTAAACACATCAAAGTGATCCTGCAATGTACCCAAGTCACCCTAAGGTGATACCAACTTCAAATCAAGTTTGAAATACACCCAAAACTCATTTTAAACAACATGTAACAATGCTAACAACAATCACCTCACACTTATGATTAATCACAATGGCTTGTACTAAACTAATGCATTAACATGTATATCATTCTAGCATCATCAAATGTATATGAATTAAGGCAAAACCATATTGAACATATTATTCAAGAAATCAAACACTCATGTTGAGCATAAATAACACAAATAAGGTAAGCATCTAAAGCATAACAAATTCAGGTTATTACATATGATCTATTAATTTTCCCAATCAACACACCGGGACAGGGGGATTTGCAGACTGTTAGTTGCTTGTATTGGACCCTGCTTGTTTTCTACGAAAATGATAATTCATGGGTACTCTACAACTCATTGATCAACAAGAAAGAGAAAGATTGGCACTTGGAAAGGGCAAAAATACTGGTGAGTAATATACCCATGTTTATTAAAAATACAACAAATAATCAACTGATAATTATTTTTGAATAATTTTCACTACAGACATCATATGTTGGAGAAAAGATGAAAGCATTGATCAATAAATCGTCATTATCATGATACCAAAGATTAAGCCAGAGCCAAGATGTCTGCCGAATCAAAACATGTAAAACATCACCGCAACAAGGAGTTGGCACTAATGATTGCGGGGTGATAATGATTGCGGGGTGATAGTGTGTTATTTGATTGAAAAGCTGCTCCGAGGGCTAAAACTACCTACGACAGTGAGCACTAGTTCGTGTGCACAATACAGGGCAAGAATGTCTAGAGAAATGATTATGCACAGGGAAAAAGTTTGAGAACAATACTTTTTAGATACATTTTTGTGTTATATTTTTTATGTATTTGAATACATGCTTTAATACTAATTATATATATATATATATATATTAAAGTTAGTGAGGAGGTATGTAAGTTTTCCACCTCATACCATTTTGATAAAGCTTCATTCTCATGGCTTGACTTTTGAAATTCTAGGGAGGATACCATTAGCTAATAGTTTTAGCTATAGGACTCTAGATATGATATTGTAGTATATAACATTCTTCAAATAAATTAGTAGAAAAACTTAAGCTATTGGCTAGAAAATGAAAAGCTAGGGAAAAAAATGATGTTACCATTAAAATTTGAACCAACACCCTTTTAAATATAAACAACCACCTTAGACCAACTCAACCATTTATACTTTATGAATACACCTCACATCCTTTTATTAAAAATGCATTCTTAAGTCTCCTAGCAAGAGTGTCCTTTCAACTTCCAACTTAGATGATTATTGTGTCACTATCTAATAATTATACCTAATTTGAATAGCTATGATATTGGGTATAAATCCCTACTATAATTGCTAATGGTAAGTTACAAAGAATTATACGAACAATAGTAGTGTTGTGCTAGGAAGTTGAAAGATATGTCTATTAATTTTAGGAGTCCTAAGTCACCAGGTTTGTTTTGTTTTCTCATGCTTCCAATTACTCATCTTGACAGTCGTTTGTTCATAGAATTTTATATTCGGCTTCTTAAGTAAACCTTTGGTTAGTTGTTTATCACAATTATAATTTGAACACGAAACACCTTTGTAATTCTTACACTAGCAGACAATAGTTGAATGGAGTATATTAGTTGAATGTAGTATATTGTTTGAGAACTAGGTTTTGTACCCGTGCCTATGGCACGGTGTCGGTACGGGATCAGATCAATGCATGCTCAGAGTTTTGTAGGGGGTCGAATTCAATTAATATTCTGAGTAATCACCCCTAAAAAATCTCAAGCATG
The DNA here is from genome assembly GCA_016624345.1 of Platycodon grandiflorus. NCBI lineage: Eukaryota > Viridiplantae > Streptophyta > Magnoliopsida > Asterales > Campanulaceae > Platycodon > Platycodon grandiflorus. The sequence goes on from CM028362.1 coordinate 57,388,944, forward strand.
CATTGATTCGAACCTATACCGATAACTATGACTGCAAAAGAAATATCAGATTTTCAATCCTTGAGTTGTCCATTAATGGAGAAAATATTGAAAGACATACAAAGGGGAGCAGTCATAGAAATGTTGAAAGACATACAATGTGAAAGAAGTTGTATTTTTAAGGGAGTTGTATTTGATAATTGAGAATGGTTCTAACAATTAACTGGCAGCTATCCATACCAAATCATAATGTACTCAGTACAGGAAGAAGAGAGTTTACATTACCAATACAATCTTTTTAAGGCATAATTTGTTATCCATTGCATTATATATTACATAGGAATATGTATAAATATATACATACGTCACACACACACACACATACAGCTATGCTAAAATTACAAAGACCTACGTCTCCGCGATCTCTGACTCTCATATCCATCCAACTAATTTGGTACATCGCAGGCAAGATTTAACTTGTCCCTAAAATCAACAATCACAACATGTGATTGTCTGCATCTTGATGGTTTCAGTACAGCTATTGCTTCCCGCCCAACCTTATCACCATCTAATCTTCACCCAGTTTCCATTGTGTTAATGGGTTCTGTTGTCTGCTTAACATAGTAGATCAAATTGAAAATGAAAACGAAAAGGCAAAATACAGCTTTCATATAGAACTAACTTGTTACCAATAATGTCAAAAATGTACTTTAAGCAGGGCATATGTGAAAATGAGATGGCATGAACAACCATAGGCATGCGTATGTGAAAATCGAAATTCAATTTTATAAAAATTTTATGCCAAAGGTTAGAGTACATTAGTGACATCGAGGTCTAATACTTGCGTGAATATGGACTAAAATTCTGCATATATCTATCTAATTCTACACTACAAATACATGGTAATAAAAACAAAGAAATTACGGAAAAAAAATTAAATAACTAACCTAAAACCCCCAATGCAAGAATCAATTTCATAATAAATGCAAAAATTCAAATTCAAATCAGAAAGGGGAGGTGGATTTCGGGGGTGAGGGGGACACTGTAAACTCAGTAACTTTCATAACTCCTAAACTTAGGAAAATATGCAAGACTATTAGAAAATCCGAAACCAAAAAAGCGTAACTCCATAAACTAACAAACTAAAAAGGTGTGGGGGGTTCTAGGAAAAACCAAAACACCTGTCATGCTTAATAGCACAGAACAAAGTATATCGAATACGCTGATACTCAGTGAAGGGAAAAACCCGTGAATCCATACAATCAAATTGATATCAGGTATCTGACTGCTACTAACAAAGTTACAAATTTAACATCAAATTGAGATCATAGAAGTTGAAACCTAAACTATCTATAATTGGGAAGAAAAAATAACTACCTAGCAAGATATGAACCAATAAAAACAAATCCAGCTCAATTTAATAGGTAAACCTACTACAGAAATTGATGGAGTACGGAGGAGTAAACCTTGCAAGGCCTGTTCTTTCTTTTTCTCTCTTTAAAAGTCTCTTCCGATAGAACGATTTCAAGCTCAGTATACCTACAATTTACAATCACATAAAGTTAATCCAAACCACAACATAAATACATGATACGTAACTGCGAAAGAGAACACATAAAGGAGGACGAAGGAGTTGGCAACTAAACTGAGAGAGAGAGAGAGAGAGAGAGAGAGAGAGAGAGAGAGTTCCGCTTAAAACCCCCAAAAATTGAAACAAAATTAAAATAGAGAAAGCTTAAAGACTCAAAGAGAAAAAGAAAAGGCTTACAGGCACAAAGAGAAAAAGAAAAAGCTTACATGCCCTACGAACACGACGACCAAGAAAGTATTATGGTATCTCAATAAGACTGTGATGGCTTCCAAAAAATAAAAAGGCAAACATGCTACTTTGGGTTAAAGGGCTTCGTAATAAGATATTCCAAAGAAAGTATTATGGTATCTCAATAAAAATGTGATGGCTTCCAAAAAATAATACGGCAAACATGCTACTTTGGGCTAAAGGGCTTCGTAATAAGATATTGCAACTATATAATGAACTAAACTAAATTCTCACTCGAGCATTATATCGAGCACCTAGCTGACTACACTTTCATATCTATAAGTAACCCCAACTACAACCAAATAAGTTCCAGTTAACCAAATTATTCATCAACAACCAAGAAAGCATTATAAAAAATTATTTGCTCTCGCATGAGTAGACGTGAGACTAATGCTAGCAATACTCATTCACTTCTCTAGCTATACTCAAGAGGGTATACTTCAATTACAATATCTCTCTAAGCAGGAATGAAATACTCATTTACTTCTCACTTCCAAAAAGATTTCTAAAGTAGGGTAGGAGTCTCCCTAGCAACCTTAGTAGACTAAGCGAGAGAATAATTTCAATGATTGAAGGTCATTCAGACATATAATCAAATAGTTAAGATGCAAGAAGCAAGAAGCAAAGAAAATCAAACCAAATAATTTGGGAGGACTTACAGGGGTGATAGTAGGGGCCCTTCGCCTTCACTAAATCCACAAACTTTTTTTTTTCTCTAAAATTTCGGCAAAACTGAGGAGGGCAGAGAGAGAGATTTCGGCAAAACTGAGAATAAAATAGAAATTGTATCAGGAATGCACACAAACAGTGAAACAGACCCTAAGATTGGTATTCCAAAACATATTTAAAAAAACAGATTGGTATTCCAAAACAAATTGGAAAAAAATAAATTGGTACTAATACTACATAGAGAACATAATTTTTAAAATCATGGAGCATGTTAGATTCAAAAAATGCAATACATTGAACCCCCCCCCCCAACCCACGCCAACACAAATTAACACAAAACACACACAATCAAAATAAAAAAATCCAATTTTCAAAGAATGGAAAAAAAAAACAGATTGGTACTAATACTACATAGAGAACATACTTTTTAAAATCATGGAGCATGTTAGATTCAAAAATCCAATACATTGAACCCCCCACCCACCCACCCACCCCAACACAGATTAACACAAAACACACACAAAATCAAAATCAAAAATCCAATTTTTAGAATGGAAAAAAAGATTGGTACTAATACTACTTAGAGAACATACTTTTTAAAATCATGGAGCATGTTAGATTAAAAAATCCAATACATTGAAACCCCCCTACCCACCCCAACACAAATTAACACAAAACACACACAAAATCAAAATAAAAAAAATTCAATTTTCAGAATGGGAAAAAAACTAATACTTCATAGAGAACATACTTTTTAAAATCATGGAGCATGTTAGATTAAAAACGCAATACATTAAACCCCCCACACCCACCCCAACACAAAACACACACAAAATCAAAATCAAAAATTCAATTTTCGAATGAAAAAACTACTACTACATAGAGAACATACTTTCTAAAATCATGAAGCATGTTAGATTAAAAAATGCAATACATTGAAACCCCCCACCCCAACACAAAACACACACAAAATCAAAATCAAAAATTCAATTTTCGAATGAAAAAAAAAAACTACTACTACATAGAGAACATACTTTTTAAAATAATGAAGTTAGATTCAAAAATGCAATACATTGAAACTCCCCCACACACACCCACCCCAACACAAATTAACACAAAACACACACACACAAAATCAAAATAAAAAATCCAATTTTTAGAATGAAAAAACAGGTTGGTACTAATACTACATAAGAACACAAAACATTGAACCCCCAAACCCACCCCAACACAAATTAACACAAAACACACACACAAAATCAAAAAATTCAATTTTTAGAATGGAAAAAAACATAAATACTAACTCATAATTGTGCAATATCTTCTTACAAAGCCCAATTAACTAAATAATTCATCAACAACCAAGAAAGTAACATGTTTTCAATTATGATTTTGATCAACAACCAAGAAAGTATTATGGTATCTCAATAAGAATGTGATGGCTTCCAAGAAATAAAAAGGCAAACATGCTACTTTGGGCTAAAGGGCTTCGTAATAAGATATTCCAACTACAACAACATAAGTCCCAATTAACTAAATAATTCATCAACAACCAAGAAAGTATTATGGCCAATGGTCAGCTTCATTTGCATCAACTTCATAGAGTCAATCAGGGTTTTGGTTAGTCTTCCATTTCATTATTATTGATAAAAAGGTCTGACTCCAATCATATTGTAGTTAGATCTAGAAAGTTTGTTAATTAAAAAAAAATTGTTCTAAAATTTTTCTTGATTTTAATTGTTTTTGTATTTGATTTTGGTTTATGATTCTTGACTAAAATTTTGATTGTGTTTTTGCTATTTGACTCATTCTTGCTTTTTCTAAAGATGATGATTTTTATTTTTGATTTACTTTTGCTTTTGCTTATGGTTGTTGAATTGTTCTTTAGCTTTTTGTCCAACCTTTAATTTAGATTTCACTTTCATTTTTTTTTTGTTTTATTATTAATTTTAGTTTTGTTCTTGATTAAAATTTTATATTTTAATAGACTTGTATTTGATTATTGGCTTTTAACTTTGATTTTTAGACCTGGTTAATAATTTAATTTTGTGCAGATGATGATTTTATTTATTTATTTTTTTTTTTTGCTTTTGATTATAGTTTTTAGTTTTGATTCTTTATTGATATTATATTTTGCTTTTCATTTTGGTATTGCCATCTATTTCTGTTTTGTATGTTGGTTATTAAAATATATTTTTTTTGTTGATTCTTTTGTTTGTTTGTTTTTGTTTTTGTTTTTTTTGTTAGATTTGGGTTTTGACCATTTATTGTTTTTCTTTTAGTTATTGGTCTTGATTTTTAGATGATGCTTTTGGTTGTTGCTTTACTTAGCTCATGATTTTTAATTTGCTCTTTGATTTGATATTAGTTTTTATTTTAAATTTGGGTATGATTTTTTTTTTGGGAATTAAAACTTTTTCTTTTTATTTTGCACTCGATCTTTATTGTTGTTTTTTCTTTCTTTGATCTTTCAATTTACGGTATTTAATTTGGTTTTGTTTAGAGGATGCTTATGGGGTTAATATTGCTCACGATTTATGGTTTTACGGTATAAATCATGTTGATATAAATTAATTATATAGCCCTGAAGATGTAACCGAACCACACATGTAGAGTGTCAATGAGGTGTTTTTTCTTATTCCACTTTAACAAACAATCTGTTAAAAGCAATATTATTTCAAAGAGAAAATAACAATTGTCAAAAACTGAAAGTTCTAAAATGTTGTCATACTAATAGTGCAAAAGAAACTCATGTATATCCTAACTATTATTTAATCTAGAATTTAGAAACTAAGCAAAAGTATGAAGAGATAAAATAATTATAAAATTATTATTATTATTATGAAGAAGAAACAAAAAAAAATTTAAATAAGCATAGTAAATTATAAAAAGAATATCTAAGCAGTTGAAATGAGTTATTAATGAAACTTCTTCAAATAAATGTACTTGAAATGAACTTTAAATGAGTCTTCGTCAAATTTTCAAGGGAAAAATTTGGGAAGGTATCTTTTAGACAATTTTTAACCGCTAAAGTCCACTATAATTGTTTCAAATCGAAAACTGACACTTTTCTTGTGAAATGTCATCTATGCCTTTAAAAAACACGGAACAACACACTATGTATCGCGATTCACAAAATTATTATTTTGTGCATCGGCGATGCACAAATTGATGCATCACAATGCACCCACCACATAATTCATCACCATAGATCGCTTCGAAAGCAGCAGAGATGCTGTGCCAGACGTGTGAGGAGGCTGAAATCCAGTATGGATGATTAAGGTACCTATCCTTTATTTAGTACTAGGTCCAGAGGCCATGGTCCTCGTCTCTATATTTCTATGTTGAGAGCCTTCTGTGATCATTGTTAGAATAGGAGGCCCATATTGGTTTTATGGGCAGCCTTCTATTAGTCCAAAGCTCGGCCCAACCCCAAACCCAATTCCTAGGCAGCCCGTCCAATGGATTGTGCACAACTGGAAGCCTTTTGCTTCCAGATTGTTCCGTGTGCGCTCCTGCTATCCCTCCTTAGTGCAGCCGTTATATAAAAACCTTAATATCTTCTCCCATGTGTCACTGTAGAGAGCAGAGAGTTGAGAGTAAATCTAGGGTTTAGATTTTAGGGTTTCTTAGCCGTGTCGTCTCTCTCTCTCTCTCTTCCGTCACAGCCTTGTGTTTCTCTCTCTCTTCTCTTTGTGATTGGTGAGTGTGTGAGAGTGAGAGATACACTGGTGGCCTTGTGGATTCTTGAAGGTTTTGCTTTCGGTGAGCTTACTGGTGGCCTTGCACTCTGTTTGAGAGCTTTGGGTAGCAGCTGGGTTAGTGAGACTGAGAGGGAGCTGCTGGGGGTTCTCCTTTATGGCCACTGGATTGGGTGTGGTTTCGGGTGGGTCTTTGCTGGAGTAGTGTGGGTGGTCTCCTTTGGCACTGTGTGTGCTGGAATTAGAGACTCGGTGGACTCGTTTGGTGGACTTGGTTGAGAAGGGTTGCTGAGCCTAGGTGTAGCTTTAGCCGAAGGTGCTTGACACCGGTGACGGCGAGTAGGTGAAATAATACATCGGCGTGTTTAAGCTTTTTGTCCCAGCTTCTCTTACCTTTCCTTAACGCTGTCTATTTTTGTACTTGCTTTTCTCTGACTCTGTTTTGTAAGTTGAGGTCCTATTTGGTATAGATCAGTTTAGCATAGGTCTTTTGTTACCCCCACCCCCAATTTGTAATCCGCGAGCGTCTCGGTGAGGTTAACTCCCTAGTTCGATTGTATTAGGCCTATAATATTAAATCTGTAATATAGTTCCACTTTGATTCTGTACGTGGTTCGCGATCCAAAATCCCAACAGTGGTATCAGAGCTTCGGGTTGCATACGGTGAATCGTACACGGTAGGGCTTCCTTTAATCCAAATTAGAAACTCTAATCTAGAGTTTCTGGGTGAGCTTCTTTCATCTTGGTATTTTGCTCTATTTCATTATTCTGTTGTTTGATTCTGATGAGTAGTAATATTGCATGCTAGATCTGTTTGTTATTCTGAGTTAGTAGGTAATCTGCTTGGTTTTGGTTAGATCTAGTGCATGCTGGTTTCTTGATTTATTCTGTTGTTGGTGATTATTTTGTTTCTATTGTTTCTGTGTTTTTTTAAAATGGCTAGCTCTTCCTCATATAGTTTAGAATTGTTTAATGGAAAAAATGATTTTTCGATATGGCAACAGAAAATGAAAGGGATTTTAATCAAAGAAAAAGTTTTCAAGGCCATAACATTAAACTTTACTAAAAAAAAATACGGAGGAAATTAGAGCTGAAATGGATGAATGCACATATTCAACTATTATTTTAAACCTGTCCGACTCTGTGTTTGCGAAAAGTTGGTAAGTTGGAATCTGTGAAAGCACTTTGGGAAAAACTAGAAGAGTTATATTTTGAAACTTCATTGCCTAACAAACTATATCTTCTAGAAAAAAATTTTCGCTTTAAACTTGACTTAAGCAAAGATATGGATGAAAATCTTGATGTTTTTACAAAACTGGTACAAGATATTAAGCGAACCGATGACAAACACATTGACAAATATACCCCTATAGTTCTTCTTAATGCCATTCCTGAGTGTTATGCGGAGGTGAAATTTGTAAACAAGTATGGTAGGGATGCGTTGACTCTTGAAACGGTGATAAAGGGATTAAAGAGTAAGGAATTAGAGTTAAGGGCTAGTGAGGGTAGTTCGTTGACTTCCGGTGAGATCCATATGGTTAAAGGGAGGACGCAAAATAGAAACAATTGGCAAAATAGGAATCAAGATCAAAATTTTGAAAATGAAACAAGAAGGAGCAATGGTAGGTCCAAGTCTAAATCAGCTCAGCGAAATAGAAATTGTTACAATTGTGGCATGTCAGGGCATTTTAAAAGGGATTGTCCAAATCTTAAAAAGAAAGTTCAAAATGAGAATCAAAACGAGCTTAATGACTATAATTTTGCCTCTGGGAGTGATGATGATGGTGATGCTTTTATGGTGTCGAAAATTTGTGAAATTGAATTGAATTCTGTGCCTTCTATTTCTGCATGTGAAAATGAGTGGCTTATTGATTCTGCATGTACATTTCACATGACACCTTACAAAAACATATTTTCATCATACAAAGAGGTAAAAATTGGAAAAGTTTCTTTGGCTAACAAGAAAACGTGTCAAATTGCTGGAATTGGCAATGTGTGCTTGAGATTTGATTCTGGATATCTTTTGACTTTGAAAAATGTGAGACATGTGCCTGATTTGTGTAACAATTTGATGTCTTATGCATGTTTAGAAAATGATGGGCTAGAGGGTAGATGGGGAAAGGGTTTGATGAAAATTTTAAAGGGTAACTTGGTAATTTTCAAAGCTGAAAAACAAAAGAATTTGTATGTTTGCAATGGTGTGCTTGTGTCTTTTAATGAAAATCAAACAAATGTCTTTAAGAATGAAAAATCAGATTTGTGGCATAAAAGACTTGGTCACTTAAGTAGTAAAGGCTTAGAATTTTTACGCAAAAATGGAGTTTTTGGTGATGATATGATTTCTTGTGTGCCTTTATGTGATACTTGTGTTAATTGCAAACAACATAGGGTTAGTTTTCCCCCTCCGCTTCTTGAAAAATACTCTAGCAAAAATATTCTTGAATTGATACATGCGGATGTGTGGGGACCCTTGTGTGGTCCCACTCAAGGTGGTAATAGATATTTTTTATCTATTGTTGATGACTTTTCACAGAAAGTCTGGATTTTCCTAATGAAAGAAAATGTAACGCTTTTGAAAAATTTAAAACTTGGAAAGTTTTGGTTGAAAATCAAACCGGTAAGAAAATCAAGATGCTTAGGACGGATAATGGGGTAGAGTTCTATAACCAAGAGTTTGAGAGATTTTGCGGTGAGAGTGGGATTGATCACGAAAAATCTTTTCCTAACAATCTTGCAGAGCACATGAGTCGAACTCTTTTAGAACGTGTGAGGGTTATGCTTGCATCGTCGGGTCTTCCTAAAGGATTTTGGGGAGAGGCGGTTGTTACCACTGCTTATGTGTTGAATAGGTCCCCTTTTATCCCGCTTAATAGAAAATGTCCTGAAGCTGTATTTTCTGGTTGTGATTTTGATTTTTCAAATTTGTATGTTTTTGGTTGTGCCGCTTATGTTCATCGAGAGAACAACAAACTTGAACATAGATCGGTTCGGTGTGTCTTCTTAGGGTATGCAAAGAGGGTGGGAGAGTATAGATTGTGGTTAAAAGAAGAAAATGATTTTAAAGTTATCATTTGTAGGGATGTTGTGTTTGACGAAACTGAATTCCCTTGTTTGATTCCGGTTCAACCTATACTTGCTATTGATGTCCCCCTTCCCCCGGCTCCTATTGCGTGGAGCACCCCTATGTGATGAGCTCTCTTGATGTGGGTCCAAGTGCACAAACTGAAATGGTGGAAAATCATGAAATTGTGCTTGCTAATCTTGAAATTGTTAATGGAGAAAATGAATAAAATGGGGAGGATAAAAATGTGATTGAAATTCCTAAAATTGAAGATTTAGGTGAGTGTCAACTTGTTGTGGCTAGACCATCTAGTGTTGATATTAATTTTCACATTTCCTCGTATGTATTTTGTGTGCTTAACAATTTTCATAAACCCATGATTTACAAAGGAGCTTTAAAATCTAAAAATCCTAGTGATTGGTTAAAAGTTTTAATCAAGAATATTATCTCTTTGCATGTGAACCATTCTTGGATTTTAGTGCCTCAAAATGTGGATGGTTTTGTTAGATTTAAAACTAGGTTGCTTGTAAGGGGGTTTACTCTTTGTGAGGGGATTAGGGCGCAATGTGTTTTAATTGTCCAATTTCATTGGGAGTTAAAATGTTTTACGGCAACAAAATTTTAATCTTGTTTTAAAATTCTGAAATTTGATCCCGGTGATTGATCTTTGTGTTCCGTGCATTACCCCGTAAATCCACTTCGCGCTTTGTGAGTGTGGTGGTGTCTCTCATGTTCCTAATTTGTGTGGTGGAGCATGTTAGACGGTTATTTCCCGTGCGTACTTCGTGTATGCTTCCCTTTGCTTGGTCCAGCTTTGTGTTGGAACAAGTGTGGGATAGGCAATGATGAACCCTCTTGTATAAATGTCCTTCGAGTCCTTGAGTTGTTCGTTGAACCGACACTTGTTCCAAGGTGGAGATTGTTAGAATAGGAGGCCCCTATTGGTTTTATGGGCAGCCTTCTATTAATCCAAGGCTCGGCCCAACCCCAAGCCCAATTCCTAGGCGGCTCGTCCAATGGATTGTGCACAACCGGAAGCTTTGTGTTTCCAGATTGTTCCGTGTGCGCTCCTGCTATCCCTCCTTAGTGCAGCCGTCATATAAAAACCTTAATATCTTCTCCCATGCATCACTGTAGAGAGCAGAGAGTTGAGAGTAAATCTAGGGTTTAGATTTTGGGGTTTCTCAGCCGTGTCGTCTCTCTCTCTCTACCGTCACAGCCTTGTGTTTTTCTCTCTCTTCTCTTCGTGAGTGGTGAGTGTGTGAGAGTGAGAGATACACTGGTGGCCTTGTGGGTTCTTGAAGGTTTCGCCTTCGGTATGCTTACTAGTGGCCTTGTATTCTATTTGAGAGCTTTAGGTAGCAGCTGGGTTACTGAGACTGAGAGGGAGCTGCTGGGGGTTCTCCTTTGTAGCCACCGGAGTTTGTGGTTTTGGGGGTGGTTTCGGGTGGGTCTTTTGCTGGAGCAGTGTGGGTGGTCTCCTTTGGCACTGTGTGTGATGGAATTAGAGACTCGGTGGACTCGTTTGGTGGACTTGGTTGAGAAGGGTTGTTGAGCCTAGGTGTAGCTTTAGCCGAAGGTGCTTGACACCAGTGATGGCGAGTAGGTGAAATAATACACCGGTGTGTTTATGCTTTTTGTCCCAGCTTCTCGTACCTTTCCTTAACGCTGTCTACTTTTGCACTTGCTTTTCTCTGACTCTGTTTTGCAGGTTGAGGTCCTATTTGGTGTAGATCAGTTTTGCTCTACGGTTATTCCCATAGCATAGGTCTTTTGTTACCCCCACCCCCCATTTGTAATCCGCGAGCGTCTCGATGAGGTTATCTCCCTAGTTCGATTGTATTAGGCCTATAATATTAAATCTGTAATATTGTTCCGCTCCAATTCTGTACGTGGTTCGCGATCCAAAATCCCAACAATCTTCCACCAGCTAGCAAGGCCAGAGAGGTCTCATGCTGACTACCCATCTTTCTCTTTATTCTGATTTCTATCCAATTCATCACAGAAGTCTTCCTGGAAGCTTCTTGCTGTTGTTGTTGTTGAGCCTTCTGTTGCTGTTGTTCCTGCCCTAGCTTTGGTGAAGAGGGAACCGTCTTAAGGTTGTTGGGGGCATTTTAGAAATAATTTATTCATTTATCCACCAAAGTGAACTTTAGCGATTTGAAACAAATATAATAGACTTTAGCGGTTGAAAATCTCAAAAAAAGGGACCGACTCGCAATATTTCCAATCTTCAATCTTATGAGACCCAAACATTTTCAAAATAGACTCTTTTATAAATATTGTACCAAACTAAACATTTTTTAGAAATTAAACAATTTTTAAAATTTATATTAAAACATATAATTATATTCAACCCCTTAAATAATTTTTCTCTGTTCAAAAAGGGTTGGCTATTATTTTTCTTCAATATGTCCGAAAGTACATATTTTTATTTTATTTTATAACTATTCTTCAAAATATCTTTATTAAGTGCGAGATAAAAAAAGAAACCCAACAATTTGATATCCTTAAAGGATACTTTAAAAATAAAATGTATATTCATACCTGTATAAAAATTAATGAAAAATATTTATTTGGAAACAATTCGCACATACTGACAACATCGAATTTTTATAAACGCTTATAATTATAATGATAATTTTTCATATAAATATTTTTAAAACTTATCAATTAATGTTAAAATCAAATTCTCAGAAAAAGCATCAAACATCTTTATAAAGGGAGACTCAATAATGATAATTTTTTTCAAAAATATTCTAAAATGTATTAATTAATCTCAAAAGTAAATTAAACCCGTGCGGAGCACGGGCTCTACGACTAGTATATGAGAATGTAAATAATTTAGACTTGATTACATCTGTAATTTTATGCATGTGTGTTGATAACATTATGTAATTTCTCTCTTTTTTGAAATTACACTTGCATTACAAAATAGTGTACATTGCGATGCACAAAATTATATTATAAAGTACTTTTTTTTGCATTGGATGCACAACAATTATTCCATTGTGCATCGGGAATCGCAATTCCAACACAGATCACCCCATGTCTATAGACAAAGTTTTCCTATTACATACCACCAAATTTATACCATAAAATGTCAACTGTAGGATATAGATTGTATTTTCGATTACTTTTCTGATAACTATATGAATTAATAAAAATTACAATTATTACAGTTTCAAAAGTGTATATCGCGATGCACAAACTTGTACTGAAAAAGTATTATTTTTATTCATCACGATGCACACCTTTTTTATTCTGATGCACAATTTTCTACTTAATTAACAAGATAACATTTGCGATGCATAATATTATGCATCGCGATGTACAAAAATGTACTACAAATTACTATTTTTGTGCATCGCGATACACAACTTTTATTTCCCGATGCACACAACTGAACTGAATGTATTTTATTATTAATTACGACCCAGATTACTATTCTGGCTCTTAATACAAATAAAATCAAATACAAATCTTGAATGAATACTTTATAAGCTGTATACAAAAATATTTCATTCCACCTTTAAACTTTCGAAACAATTATATCTCCTAAATTTCAACAACAGTATTTTTTTTTTTTTTTTTTTTTTAAGGGAAACAGGGGCGGCACCCTGCTAAATTTTATTAATAAAATAAAAAAATACAAACTTGAGGAGGACAACCAGCCTTGCCCTTATAAATGGGAGGACGGAGGAGCCTGACCTCGAAAAGGAAATACATTCAAAAAAAATTAAGAAATTCTAACATGAGGAGTTTCAGAAGCATCTAACATAATAAGACCACGAATGGACCTTGGCAAGTCATTCAGGGAGGAAAACTCAGCGTCCTCACGAGAATCACAGGCTAAGTTAGCCAAGCTATCAGCAACTGAGTTGATTTCGCGAAAGCAATGTGTTGCATATTAGCCTAGATTTGCTTGAATCCATAACCTAAGTCTAAGTCAAGGTGACTAATGGGCCTGCGTGTCTGTTAGAGTGGCAACTTGTACTTAGGCATAGCTTGAATAGTTTAGGGTTGCAAATTTGTAAGTTGCCTTGAAGAAGATAGCCTATAGGATATCGGCCATCCTCCCTACATAGGCAAGTATGCTTAGAGTTCTTCAAGATATCGGACAAGTTCATCCAAGCCAAGCCTCATCGCAATGTTGAAGAACCTAAGAACGTCGATAAGAGAACCGCCGAAGACATGTCCCGATTTGAGGCTTTCATTGACTTCGATGCAACGTTAACCCGCAAATCACATTCAATGAAGGTTTCCATTCTTGGCATACACTCGAAAAGGACATTCCTCCCGCAACTGACCGCCTATTTTTAGCAAAGTGTCGGAGACAGATCGCAAGCTACAGCCGGCCTATCGAGTCAACAACCGATTAGAGCATTAATTGCTCTTAAATTCAAATTAGAAGACCACCAACGGCTCCAAGCTTCCTCCTACATATAAAAGGAGAATCCATTGCTGCATTTAATACACTTCAACAACTACAACTCGAATCTTCTTCATCTTCTTCAAGTGCATTAAAGCTTAAACGTCCTATCGTACTTCCTTCTTTGAAGAGCTTCAATCTAAGACGATCAGTCCATTAAAGCTCTTCATTGATTGCAACACCTAGCTTTTCATAGCTCACTAGAATTGTATCTTATTGATATCAATTCTCCCACACAAACACTTGGTCAACAAAATTTTTGTACACAATCCATTAGAGATTTAGTTTGTAAAATATCTAGTGGAAAAACTTAGTACACGATTTTCAAATCCAAAGTTGACCACTTTGGTTGTGGACGTAGCACTTATTTATAAGTGTGAACCATATTAAATATTCTGTCTCTTTAGTGTGATTGTGATTTGATTGTGTTGCTTTAAATTTCCGATTTCCAATCTAAGAACCGCGATCTTGTCCGCCAAGATCGGCCATTCTCAACTTGTCCCGTGCTTCACAAGACTTCCGCCGCAAAATTTTTAAATCCCTAGTGAAGTAAGATTTTTGAATCAATTTCAAAAATTGGACATAGGCTATTCAACCCCCTTCTAGCCTATATAGAGCAACCTTGGACCTAACAATTGGTATCGAGCTTAACTCTTTGAAAACTAGTTTTTCCGAGATTAACCTCTTGAGAGATTAAAGATCATGGCTGCTCACCAAATGTTGGAAACCTCAAACGTGAACCATTGTCTGTCTTGGATGAAGTTCACTTTGACATCTGGAAAGATAAAGTCAAAAGACATATGAATTCAATTGACAAACGTTTGTGGAAATGTGTCACGATGGACCCGAATTCCAATGAAGCCTAATACACCGCCGCGGTAGATCCAACCGCCGCACCGAAGTACCAAAGCCGAAGAAGAGTGGGATGATGAAGACGAAAGAATGATGCTCGATGGAAAGGCCATCAACATCATTACCAGTGTGTTGATATAAGCACTTATCGCCAGATTATCAACTTGGACACAAAGAAAGGAGATGTGGGAAGCCATCCTTGAATATCTTGAAGGTGATGGCGAGACAAAGAACAACAAATTATATACCGCATCCGAAGTTTGACTCCTTCAAAAGGATCCCAAAGAGTCTCCGAAGTGCCTATGACAGATTCTATGAGGTAGTCAACTCTTGCTATTCATTAGGAAAGAAGTATGAAAAGAAAGAAATAAACATGAGATTTCTAAATGCACTAGGCATATGGCATGTTAAAATCACGCCATGAAAGAGTCAAAAGATTTAAACAAATTGACTCTTAGAAACCTTTATGCTAGTCTTTCGGTTTATGAGCTTGAGATCCAACAAGCTCAAGAAATGGAAAAGAGTTTTAAAAACTTGTCCTTACCACCATGTCTCGAACCTTCTGTTCAAAACCCGATGAAACACCTTCTACTTCCGGTGAAGATGATGATATTCTTTCGACGAAGCCTTTGCTATGTTTGTAAAGAAATATCAACGTTTCAAAAGGTTTAATAAACCATCATCACATAGGCGGTCTTCTCACAAACTGCCGTTCCTTATAAAACAACCGCCAACCAAAACATTCTCGCTCCTTATAAATCGCAGACCATCAAAAGGATAATGAGCTAGTTTGTTTTAACTGTAGGAAACCAGGCCATTTTGCCTCTAAATGTCCAAAGCCAAAATATGAATTTTATAAGAAACGTCCCAAACTAAATTTCAAAAACAAAAAGGGATGGTGGTGAAGACATTGATGAAAGCAATCTGCCTACATGGTGTGACACCGACACGATGAGGATGACTCTTGTGACTTTGTGAAGAAGCCAACATATGCCTTATGGCCGGGAGTCACCACATGATTCGGTGAGGTCATTACCATTTCAACAAGATGACATGATGATGATGATGAGCTTAATGAACCTTCAAAGGGAGAGCTCATCAAAGCTAACAAAGACATTTGGAAGAATTTTCAAAATTCAAAGCCGCCTATGTGAAATTAGCCAAGAAGCATGAACTAGCTGTCTCGAGAAATCAACCTTGATGTCTAAGATCAAAGATCTTGATAGAAAGTGAAAGTATCAAATTGCAAAAAGAGAACAAAGCTTTGACCGAAAAAGTGGATTTCCTACTTGAACACATCAAGAAGATAAATTCGAGAAAGATGACCTTCAAAAGGTTGTCAATACTTGGAATAACTCTAAAGGAAACTTTGATGCCATTCTCTCAAACCGAAAACTTTAGATGACAAAGCGGCATTGGTTTCCAAAGTGAGTTCAAAGTAGGTAGTTCTTCTAGTTCTCAAAAGGATGAGACATCCAAGTGATTGTGAAGAATTGGGTAGAAGTTTCTTATGACCAGCAGTCTCCCAAAAGGCAAGGACTTGGCTTTAACAAAGTTCCTTTTGTTTATCCCAAGGACACAAAAGACAAGTCCAAAAGAAAGCAACCGCCAAGAATGACTGCTAATAGTGAGTCTCGAGCAACTAAAACCCGCCATTAGTCACCCTAAGAAAACAGGATGACTAATAGCAAGTCTAGGAATTCTCGGCTCAAACCTATTAAATTTGTCAAAGGCAAGACTGCCGATTCCAACACCGCCTATAAAAGGGTAAAAGAAGTGAATTCTGAGATAAAAGGCTTAAAGGACATGTGCTGTAAATACAAAATCTTTTGATAAGAGGTCTACCTATGGTAAACCTAACATCAACAAGAAAAGGCATTATCGGCCTAAGTCCTATAGGCCAATTATCGCCAGAAAGATCATTCCAAAGACTGCGATATTAAGAAGCCTCAAAAGAAATCATTACTCATGTTGAAGGATTTCACAAATGCTCTTTCGCAAATGCCATGGTCATGAGATTCATGAATGCCTTCGAGATTCACACCTAAATCTAGAGGATTTACTCCTCCAAAGGTTAAACAGTGTGGATCCCAAAAGGTTGCTAACCTTGAGGACCCAAAAATAAAAGGGGACCATATTCTTAAATGTCTATATTTCAGAATGCTTCATGGTGTCAATGAAGAAGAGAAAGATCTATGGTATCTAGACAGTGGATGCTCAAAGCATATGAGGTGATCCAAATCTTCTCAAGCATTGTTGAAGCAAAGGGTCCTCGGTCATATTTGGAGATAACTCAAAAGGGAAGACCATTGGTTATGGAAGTATAATCGAGGCAATCTCTCCATCAACAAAGTCTCTCTAGTTGAAGGTTTAAAGCACAACCTAAGCATATCACAATTCGTGATAAAGGTCTAACATGTCGCTTTCCTCTAGTCAATGTCTCATAAAGGACAATGAGACATGTTCAACTATCCTGACAGATTCGAAAAGGGAATGTCTATGCCGTTGACCTAAATCTTTGTTGGAAGAAAATCAAATCTTTGCTTGGTTGCTAGGTCATCAACCGACAACCTGGTTGTGGCATAAAAGGCTTAGTCATCTCAATTTCAAATACCTGGAGAAGCTATCAAAAGACAATCTAGTTGTCGGTTTGCCTAAAATATCACCTGAATCACACCTCTCGAGCATGTCAAGCGGGCAAACTACATAAATCTTCCTTCAAAAGCAAGCCTTGCCTGTCAACAACTGCACCTCTACGGCTCTTGCACATGGATCTGTTTGGACTGTAACTACTACAAGTCTTGGTGGCAGCAAGTATACTCTTGTGGTAGTTGATGATTACTCAAGATTTACTTGGGTAGAAATGATGTCCTCCAAAGATGAAGCATATGACATCATTCTTGAACTCTTCGAAGACTACGACTCGCCGGATGATATCTCGATGTCGATCGACAATGGAACAGTTCAAGAACAATGGTGTAGCCAAATATTGTGATGACCATGGAATTGGTCACAATTTCTCCGGTTGGCACACCTCAACAAAATGGAGTTGCTGAAAGGAAGAACGAACTCTCATTGAAGCAGAAAGACAATGATTGCCGAAGCCAAACCGCCTATGTATTTCGGGCGTAGCCGTGAACACCGCCCGCTTCACACAAAACAGTCCATCATAAATAAATTTCATAACAAAACTCCATATGAAATATGGAGAGGCGAGCTCCCAACATTGGATTCTTTAAAATATTTGGTTGTAAATGCTATGTTCTTTACAATGGTAGAGAACATAGAGGTAAGTTTGAATCCAAAAGTGATGAAGGAATTTTTCTGGATATGCCAAGTTTTCAAAAGCATACGAGTTTATAATAAAACTTCACTTAAAGTTGTTGAATCGTACATGTTTCTTTTGATGAATTTGATTTCATTGGGCCACATTTGGCTCCTAAGGTTACTAATGATTCGATGAATATGAGACAGTGTAAGCCTAATCCTGATCTGCGATCCTCCTTCTTCACAAGATCTTCCAAGAGTCAACCCGTTAGAATCCTCAAACGAACCAACAAATGAACACTCGAAAACCCTGAATCCCCTTTGCCTTCCACACCGTAAGTCATACAACCTACCTTGGAATTAACCTACCCTTTAGAAAACCAAGCTTCAATTACTTCTACTTCTCAAGAATCCAACTCGATACAATAGGACAAGTTCAACTGCGAAGTTAGGGAAGTAAAAGATCATCCTATCACTCAAATCATTGGAGATCTTAATGCCGGTGTTCAAACTAGACAAGCTTCAAGAAATGAATGCATGTATTCTACTGCATTTGTATCTAACATTGAACCCAAAAGATTGATGAAGCTCGGAAGATCCAAGTGGGTGGAAGCTATGCAAGAAGAGCTAAACCAATTTGACAGATGCCAAGTCTCGGTCACTAGTCCCTAGGCCTAAAGGACAAGCGTTATTGGCACAAAGTGGGTTTTCGAAACAAAATGGATGAAAACGGCAACATTACAAGAAACAAGGCAAGACGGTAGCCCAAGGATACGACAGAGGAGGGTATTGACTATGATGAGACATTTGCCCTCGTTGCAAGATTAGAGGCTATCGATTATTCTTGGCCTATGCCTCCTACAAGGACTTCAAAGTTTATCAAATGGATGTAAAGAGTGCATTTCGAATGGAGAACTTCAAGAAGAAGTCTATGTTGAGCAACCACCGGGTTCATAGACTGTTCAAGGAGAGAAGATGTCTACAAGCCGAGGAAAGCCCTTTATGGACTTAAACAAGCTCCAAGAGCTCGGTATGAGACCCTTTCAAAGTTCTTGATATCTCAAGGCTTTGTAAGAGGTCAAATTGACACTACTCTTTTCATTATGAAGCATAAAGGTCATTCCTTACTTGTTCAAATATATGTTGATGATATTATCTTTGGTTCTACTAATGAAAATCTTTGCAAAAGGTTTGAAAAGCTTATGCAGAGTAAATTTGAGATGAGCATGATGGGAGAGCTCAATTTTTCCTTGGTCTTCAAATTCAACAAAGTTCAAATGGTATCTTCATCAATCAAGCCAAATATGCAAAGGATGTTATCAAGAAATTTGGTCTTGAGAATGCAAACAACAAAGACTCCTATGGCTACTAACCGCCATCTTGACAAAGATGAGAAGGGCAAGAAAGTGGACATGACTCTCTACAGAGGCATGATTGGTTCACTTTTATACTTAAGCGCTAGTAGGCCCGATATCATGTTTGTTGTTTGTGTTTGTGCTAGGTTTCAAGCGATCCAAAGGAGTCTCACCTACAAGCCAAAAGAATCATCGATATCGATAGATACTCCCAATTTGGGAATCGGTATCCTAGAGATTCATCTTTTAATCTTATAGGCTATTCGATGCTGATTTTGCTGCATGTAAAGTTGACAGAAAAGCACAAGTGGGACATGTCAATTCTTAGGAAATAGACTTGTCTCATGGGCCAAGAAGAAACAAACCTCTGTTTCAACTTCAACAACCGAAGCGAATACATAGCCGCGGTAGGCTGCTCACAATTGCTGTGGATCAAACAAAGAACTAGTGGACTATGAGATCAAAGCGATGATTGTCCTATAATGTGTGACAACACATCGCAATTTCGCTCTCAAAATCTGTCATGCACTCCAAAACAAAGCACATTGATGTGAGATATCACTTTCTTAAAGATCATGTTGAAAAAGGTAACATCGCATGCAATATGTGCCTACAGAGAATCGTAGCGACATCTTCACAAAACCACTTGATTCAACCAGGTTTGCATATTTAAGAGGAGAGCTTGGTATGCTTGACCTCAATCCTTAATCCTTTCTAGCTAATTCTTTAAGTTATTTCATAAACCGCGTTATTAAACCGCCTATGTGATCGGCCGATCTCAACTCGAGTAAATAGACAACCTTGGGTAAGTGACTATCTCCACATCGGCGTCTTCGATAAAATAGGCGACTCGATAATATAGGAAGACTTAAGGGCGCCATACGCATGTGACTCATCGGGTAATAAATGCGGACTTCAAATTTTATCAAATTCCATTTAGTGGCCTGTCGAGGTATAAAAGGGTAAAATGTACAAGAACTCTTCACAACTCTCAACAACCGCCATTTTCAACTTTCAAAACCCTTCAAGCTTCCAATCGTAATCCTCTCAAATCGTCTCAAACCTCCAAAATCTCAAGTCTCTATACTTAAAATCATCAATGGTAAGGATTTCTACACCTTCTTGAGTCATTTAAATCCGGTTTAGGATCTTGTTTTGACCTAATTTAAGGTTTTAAAACCGTCCACCATTGATGAACTGTGGTATATTGCGATTGTTGCTTGAATCATGCATTTGGGTGTAAAATGTGTTGTAGAGATTCTGTGGTACTATGTTTTCGTTTATATCGTTTGTTTGCTTGAATCGACAAACTCGGTAGATATTTGAAAACCCGGATGATGAACTGTTCTTATATTTTGGTTCAATTTGTCTATATTTTGGGTTTTGATCCGAACAGACTTGTTTATGTTAATATCTGCCGATTTCTTGATTATCTCGATTCTTGCATATCCGATTTCTATATATGCTGTTCTCACATCTGCCGATCATGTAGGGAAAGTCTAAATCCTCAAAGGCTGCCGCCACCACTTCATCTTCCGCCTCGCAAAGCCAACCAGGCCGCATTGCCGCCGAGCTCCCAATCGGATCCTTCCCTGTCAAACTATCATCCCGGGATGACCATAGACCGAGACTCCATCATTAGCACATCCGCGGTGATGCCCTTCTAAAAGATTTGGCCGAGTGTGGCCTTCTCCCCTGTTCCAACTCAACGACACCCACTACAAAGAACTATCTAGCCGAGGAATTCTATACAAGGATGATTCGCTCCTCCTCCGCCTAGTGCCTCCGAGCCGCCAACTTAAGCTATATCAAGGGCTACATCGGAGGCCACTACATCAAGTTGACCTACAAGGATGTTGGAGAAATCCTTGACCGCCTGTGAAGGCAAATTGGACTTGACCGATGCCGAATCGGCACTTGCTGGGAAATGATGAGGGATGCGCCCAACCGAGAGGTTCTCCGAGATGTCCAGAACCTCTTCCCGTAAAACCCCTATCATATCGCCCATCCGCTCGACAAGAGCATCTTATTCAAAAATGGCTCGAGGGACATCTTCACCTCCCAACTGATGTGGACCAAAGGTGGTCCTTCGCAAGCAACTCAACCGGGCCAAAATCATCTTCTCAATGCTATCCCGAGCGTTGTGAAGTCCAAGCTCACCCTTCCATGAAGAGGCCCTTTGTAAGGGTTATTAATGTCATCCTCCGACGTTATGAGGAGATTGATGAGCTGGTCGCTACGACGACCTCATCAAGGTGTCCAACACCTACGTCTTCACGGCCAACAACATCACCCGCTATCGGGATGATATGGCCAAAAGGACAACCAACGCGGCCGAGGCCGCCGGCGCTGCTATCGCTGCTGCCGCTGCGCTATCGCTATCGGTGGCCCTCTACCCAAGCCGAAGGGTAAGAGGAAGGTCACCTACACCGCCGGGTTACCGCCGAGGAGGAGGAGCCTACACCCATTGGGGCTGCCGCCGAACATTTTGACCTCGCAGCCGGATCATGATCCATATGAGCCCGCCGAGCCCCCATCCAAAAAGCCTAAACACTCTCCTCTCTCACTCCCAAACTTAACAATCCAGAAGCTCGCTCAAAGGCACTGCTGAGAAGGACACATCATCCTTCCAACCGGTGACCTCTCCAAACCCTCTAAACCTACCTCCCAATCCTCCATAGCCAAAACCAAACAAACCCTCCTATCCACAGACGAATCATTTGGCCTTCCTAAGGTCTCATCCACACCAGCCGTGTCTGCACCGGCTGTCTCCACACCAGCTGTTTCTCCATCAGCTGTTCCTCCACCAGCAGTTCCCTCCGAATCATCTCCACCACCCGCCTCTTCCACTCCTACTAAGTCCAAGCATGGCAAACGTTTTAAAAAGAGTGCAAAGAAGAGGGTACATTTTGTGGGAACTGCCGATGAAACCACTTCTCCTCCACCTTCACCACCTATGCCTACTACCACTACCACCTCACCGCTTCCTCACCTCCTCCATCTCGCTCCCATCCAAACAACCACCACACAAGAGCCATATATCTCACCCGCCACCTCTTCTCAACCACCATCCTCCAAACGCCCTATCTCTCCCTCTTCCGACCCGCCTACTCCCAAACGCCTCAAAACCAATCCCTATAACCACCTACACCCCGAGGTGCGTGCTCGCCCTTCGAGACAGCAGCCTAAACCCAACCATGCCGACACCGACCCTTTCTTAGCCACCCTTGACTACCCCAAGAGATTTCCCGTCGCCTATGTCGCAGTGAAATCATCTTTCAATGGGGTGCCTACTATGACCCTCTTCCTCCCGCCTCGGTCACAACTCTTTTTCTCCCACAACTCGCGGTTCAAGATCTTATGATCTTCAACCAATGGGTTGCAATCCATAAGGACCTAGGCCTTCCCTTCCCACCAAATCGGACATCTCCCCTTCCTCTCTCTCGCCTAAACCCCGCCTTCACCATTATCGGCCATCCTTCCATCCTTTTTCACCCCGTGGTCTACACCTTCATTGATGTAGTCACCACTTACCTTGGCTTCAACCCTCTCATCCCTATTCTCTTCCTTTCTCCTAGCCTTTCCCCTTTCTTTTCTCCTCCCCTTTCTTCATTCACCCCTTTCATATGTCATCTACATAGAAAGGCTCTTCCTGTTCCTCGCGTCTTCTCTAGCCTTCCTTCACCCTCTATTGATATTTCCTCCACCATCCATTCTCCCTCATCCTCTAGCCAATCCCTGTCTCCCACCACCATCCTCCACCCTCACCTACCCAAGCCACCACCATCCTTCCTCCGCCGAGTCATCCCGACTCGTCGATACCTATCCCGCCGAGGTCGTACATAAATTTTGAAAGATTTTGAGGTCATCTCGTTGACCGACCAAGGCCCCGCACCAACTCTCGGATCCTCACATCACCCATGTGCGGCCGACCGCATGACCCAAGTGATGGAGATTTCAAAGGGTGCAAAGGCCGCTTGATGCTCGCCACGATCCATCTCGGCCACCAAGCCGCCTTGCCCAGATCTCAGCCTCTTCCTCCAAGACATCTGCCATCTTCGAAACCAACTGGGACAACCTCGCCACTAAGATGATGCAGGTCATCGACATGGTTGAAGCTGGCTACAAGCTTGTGCTTCACTCTCAACGCCAGGCAAATCGCTCTGTTCACTCCTCCGTGCGAGCGACGCGTACTCTCACGACCAAGCACTTGGCTTACTATCGCAAGGAGCGCAAAACTACTGAGCACCGCCTCGGCTTTATTGATGCCTCGCTTGCGTCCATGAAGGAGGAGATGGCCAGACTCAACAATGATCAGCAGACCAAGCTCATTGAGCATAATGCTCTGCTCAAGCAGAAGAACAAAGAGCTCTCCTCTGAATTGGCCGACACTAAAGAAGAGCTAGCAGCAGCAAACGAAGAAATTGCAAGACTTAAGGCTGCTGTTGACTCTAAATGGGCATCAAGAAGCTATGGGCAATCTTCATCAGGCAAAGGCAAAGGTCGTGCATCATCTAGGTCATCATCTCGTACCGGCCGATAATATTTTGTATAATCTTTTTGCTAAACTTTGTAATTAAACAACTTGTTTAATTAACAATGTCTATGTTTTAAAACTTTCATGTTTATTATGAACTGCTTATTATGTGATTGCATGAAATTTAAACCACTGGTTTAAAGACATGTCCTATATTGCCTATTCTGCCTATCTGCATGTCTTTAAATTCAGCTTCATTACAAGTGTCTGATGCTTAATTTCCTGTTTGTAAACACTTTGTAATTCTTGAATACAATGACCTTTATGTAAGTTCATCTAGGGCATGCTTATTTAATATATCAATCTTACAAGCATGTTATTACTAGACTTGAACATGGTCAGCTGATATTGTATTCGTAGGGTCATGGACTCAAGCAAATAGGAGGAGATTGTTGCATATTAGCCTAGATTTGCTTGAATCCATAACCTAAGTCTAAGTCAAGGTGACTAATGGGCCTGCGTGTCTGTTAGAGTGGCAACTTGTACTTAGGCATAGCTTGAATAGTTTAGGGTTGCAAATTTGTAAGTTGCCTTGAAGAAGATAGCCTGTAAGGATATCGGCCATCCTCCCTACATACGCAAGTATGCTTAAGCAGAGTTCTTCAAGATATCGGACAAGTTCATCCAAGCCAAGCCTCATCAGCAATGTTGAAGAACCTTAAGAACGTCTGATAAGAGAACTGCCGAAGACATGTCCTGATTTGAGGCTTTCATTGACTTCGATGCAACGTTAACCTGCAAATCACATTCAATGAAGGTTTCCATTCTTGGCATACACTCGAAAAGGACATTCCTCCCGCAAGCTGCACCGCCTATTTTTAGCAAAGTGTCGGAGACGCAAGCTACAGCCACCTATCGAGTCAACAACAGATTAGAGCATTAATTGCTCTTAAATTCAAATTAGAAGACCACCAACGGCTCCAAGCTTCCTCCTACATATAAAAGGAGAATCCATTGCTGCATTTAATACACTTCAACAACTACAACTCTGAATCTTCTTCATCTTCTTCAAGTGCATTAAAGCTTAAACGTCCTATCTGTACTTCCTTCTTTGAAGAGCTTCAATCTAAGACGATCAGTCCACTAAAGCTCTTCATTGATTGCAACACCTAGCTTTTCATAGCTCACTAGAATTGTATCTTATAGATATCAATTCTCCCACACAAACACTTGGTCAACAAAATTTTTGTACACAATCCATTAGAGATTTAGTTTGTAAAATATCTAGTGGAAAAACTTAGTACACGATTTTCAAATCCAAAGTTGACCACTTTGGTTGTGGACGTAGCACTTATTTATAAGTGTGAACCATATTAAATATTCTGTCTCTTAGTGTGATTGTGATTTGATTGTGTTGTTTTAAATTTCCAGATTTCCAACTGTTAAGAACCGCGATCTTGTCCCGCCAAGATCGCCATTCTCAACTTGTCCTGTGCTTCACAAGACTTCCGCCTGCAAAATTTTTTAAATCCCTAGTGAAGTTAGATTTTTGAATCAATTTCAAAAATTGGACATAGGCTATTCAACCCCCCCTTCTAGCCTATATAGAGCAACCTTGGACCTAACACAATGCCTGAAAGAGAAGCGACGAGCAGTCTGAATATTAAGGAGATCACGTAAGAAATAAGCAAACTTCCATGGAAAGGAATGACCCAAAACAAGGCAATCATGAAGGACTTTCGAATCCATCTCAATGATAACATCAAAGAAACCTTTGTTTGAAAGCCACCAAGCACCATGATGGAGGGCGCGAATCTCAGCCTCCATATTGGAACAAGATCCAAAGAAACGAGAATAAGCAAAAATCATTTGACCCAAACTATCTCGCACAACTCCTCCTCCGCCACTACAACCCGGATTGCCTCTACTAGCACCATCAGAGTTGAGCTTAAACACATCTCGCGGAGGCTTAGACCAAGCAACCTGTTGAATACGAACTTCTTTCTTCCGTTTAAAGCGAATTGTCAAGCAACTGTGAATATCGGAAACACTCAAGCCTTTAGCTTGAAGAATAGAAATAAAATCCTGCTTGATAGCTTGAACAATTCTAACAATAGGAAGCCTGGAGTTATCAAAAACTGCTTTATTACGGAATTTCCAAAGCTGCCATAAGATGATGGATGGAAGAATAGAGCATGCCAAAGACTTATTCTGCCACCAAGCAAAGCAATGCTGGGGAATAGAGCGAGGATGCGAATTAATACCATAAGCTGAACCAAAAGAGACCAAACTTCAGCGGATCGGCTAGTTAAGAAAACATGATCGAATGATTCAATGTTTCCCAAATCACAACAAGAGCATTTAGAAGCAAGAGAGAACCCTTTGCTCCAAAGACCTTCATCCAAAGGTAATTTTTTCCGGCTTAATTTCCAGTGAAATATGCTGATCTGCCGAGGAAGAGAAGAATGCCATATATATTTTGTAGACAGCAGAGATGGATTCGCCGGCTTCACTAGGGAGAGAGCTGTAGACATAGAAAAAACACCCGAAGGGGAAAGATCCCAGTATGGGTGATCATCACGGCAGCAGAGAGATGCGTCGCGAATAGACGAATAGCGGATGGGAAGAAAAATGGCCGGTGATAGAATGGTCATCTGAAAAATGTCTTTGACGAATGCAAATTGCGGTCACCGCCGAATAAGATAGATATCCCTAATCCAGTTGTCATACCAAATGGAGCAGCTTCCTTTGCCAATAAACCAGAAAATATGTGGTTCAGCAATATGTCTAGCTTTAATCATTCGCAACCAAACATGTGAACCCTTGGAGAGAACTGAAATAGGATGAGATCTTGGGCAGTATTTTGCCCGCATGAACTGAGACCATAAATTGGGCTGGGACCGAAATCTCCACCAAATCCGAAGACCATAGGCTTGAATGATATCCGATAAGGAAGGAATACCAATACCACCCTCCGACGTAGGCTTACAACAAGCTTTCTAAGAAATCCAATGACTTTTGTTTTTGCCTTCAATCCGACCCCAAAAGAAATTAGCGAGAAGTCTCTCAATAGAGGATATAACCGAAACAGGAGGATCCAAAGAGGCAATTTGATAAGTAGTGATGGAATGCAAGACATATTTAATGAGCGTAAGACGACTAGCTGAATTTAGGAAATGGCTCATCCACGAAGAAATTTTATTTTGAAGTTTTAAAATGAGCCCATCGAAATACTGTTTACGTTTTCGACCAAAATAAAGAGGGCAACCAAGATAACCGATAGGAGATGTCCTGCCTGAAAACCCAAAATAGAAGCAATGGCCTGGGATCGAGCGGGAGGAGTATTGGGATGAACATAAAAAGAACTCTTTCCCACGTTAATCAGCTGACCTGACATCCTCTCATAGGTAGAGAGTAAATCCTTATGCTTTAAGAGAGAATTTTTTCCACCATTACAAAATATAACTATATCATCAGCGAACGCCAAGTGAGATATAATAGGGCATCCGCTAATCGTCGAATAAATCACTCCAGGAGATTGAGAATGGAGTCTTGCGATGCTTCGACTAAAAACTTCAGCCGCAATAATGAAAAGGCTCGGGGATAGAGGATCGCCTTGACGCAAGCCTCGAGAGGATGGAAAAAAACCTGTAGGGTCTCCATTAAACAAAACCGAGAACCAGTTATCAGATAAAAGTCGCCAAATAAGGTCTATAAAAACCTCATGGAAACCAAATTTACGAAGGACCTTAGTAAGGAAAACCCAAGATAGACGATCAAACGCTTTAGCCATGTCTAACTTGAGAACAATATTAGATCCAGAGACCTTCTTTCCCAAGTGACACATCATTTCCTGAGCAAGCAAAATATTATCCTGAATAGTACGCCCTTTAGTAAAAGCACTTTGGTTGTCTGAAATGATAGAAGGGAGAATAGTGGAGAGTCTTGAGGATAAAATCTTCGAAATAACCTTATTACAGAAGTTGCATAAACTGATCGGACGGAGATCCTTAAAGGAAGAGGGTCTCTCAATTTTAGGGATCATGACAATCAAGGTACTGGTCCAAGCTTTAGGGAGGGAGAAACCAGAAAAAAACTCAAGAATAGCCTCACAGAAATCATTACCAATAATATCCCAACAAGAAGAGTAGAATTTACCAGTAAAACCATCTGGACCAGCAGCACTGTCTCCTCCCAGATTTTTGACAGCTGTTAGAATTTCTGAAGGTAAAGGGGGAGCAATAAGGAGAGAATTCCATTCTTCCGAGATCAGATTTGGGATCATGTCCAAATTATAATCGAATTCCATTCCTTCCGATTGAAGCTGGTTCTGAAAATACTCAACAGCGGCTCGTTTAATATCCTGATCAGTAGTTAAGAGATTTCCATTCCCATCATGAATAGAGTGAATATGAAGACGCCTCTGGGTCTGTTTAACAGAAGCATGGAATAATTTGGTGTTACCTTGTCCCTCCTTAAGCCATTTGATTTTCGACTTTTGTCTCCAAAACTCCTCCTCACGGGATAGAAACAGACGGTACTTGGCTTGAGCTTCCATGAGATTAGTTCTATTTTCATCAGAATTATTAAGCTCAAAGAACAATTCTTTTTCCAGAACATCCTCCTCAGCATTGCGAAGGTTGACAAAGATATTACCAAAAGTAACTTTGTTCCAATTTTTAAGAGCAAGCTTGATGTTGCGGAGTTTACGAGAAAAGCGAACCATGGGGGGACCATTCACCGGCAAATCCCAAGCAGTTTTAACTTGCTCCTTAAAAGAGGCATGATTAATCCAGACATTCAAAAATCGAAAAACAGCTGGTCTGGAGTTAGAAACCCGAGAGATAGCAACAAGAATAGGAGAGTGATCCGAGCAAGTTCTATTAAGGTGATGCACGGAGGTGGATTGGAACTGTTCCAACCAACTGGTATTACAAAGAGCTCTATCAATTCTTTGGTGTATTGTAGAAGACCCTTCTCGCTTATTCCACCAGGTATAGTCACTGCCCGAATATCCCAAATCAGTTAAGCCGGCCGCAGATAGACATGCATGGAAGTCAAGAGCACCTCCTCTATCCCAACCATTACCCCCAGACTTTTCACTGGGCTGAAGGATGATATTGAAATCACCTCCCAGAATCCAAGGAACTTCAGGAAACCGAGCAGAAATATGAATCAGATCATCCCATAAATCTTGACGATCTTGCGAATCGCATCTCGCATAAACACAAGAAAAATGAGTGAAAATAGGCCAAGTGAAATGTTGAATCTGAAGAGTAATATGTTGAGAGGACTCTTGAATCAAATGACAGGAAAAACAAGACTTAATAAAAACCCAAATGGAGCTTTGAGTATTAGAGAAGGAGAACCTGAAATTTAATTTGCGAGTAATGAGGTCCACTTTCTCCAAGGCTAGCATTGGTTCAAAAATAGCAATCATAGATATTTTATGGAGGCGAATAAGCTGCTTCAAGCGGGAGATAGTAGGGTCGTTCCCTATGCCTCGCACATTCCAATACATGATTTTAACATCCATGAGCAATGTTAGATGGGATGTCAGAATGTAACTTGCTGCTAGCTGATATCTTTGTGGCTTTCGATCTTGTCACACGATCAGACGGATGGATTTGTTTTGAGTTTTTCTGTCGAACCAAGGTTGTGATTTCCAGGTTCAGATGATCCAGAGAAGCAAATTCTCCATTGCCTTCCTCTTCCTCTTCTTCCAGTACATTCAAAACCGCAAATCGATTAGAAGAAGTTGTAATTTCCTGATTATTATGATAGGATAAAGTCGGGGAGTCCAAATGGCTATCAGAAACTATTATTATCTGGCAGCTTGTCATCATGGACCTCCTTGGAATGAGTGAGTTTAGCATCTACAACACTGTCATCATTCAGAATCGGGCCAGTATTCTCGACTTGAGCAGTATTCTCAACAGTGGCATTGTTTTCAACATCAAAATGAGTCAAAACATTCTCTGGTTGTATATCAGTTTTGTCTTTCTCTTCAACTAATGCTGACAACTGTGGTGGGGGTTGCTTTGGGACCCATTGGTTAACCTTGATCTTAGTGTTTGTCTGAGTAGGATTTTTAATCTTGCAATCCACAATATCATGACCTTGTCTTAAACAATGCGAACAGTATTTAGGAAGTCTTTCAGCCTGTATAGGCTGCCAAAAACCATGGTATTTCGATCCTCCTACTATCCAAATACGATCCGGAATTGTCTTGGTGATATCAACTTCAACACATATACGCGCCACACTAGGCCGAGACAGAGTTGCTGTGGGGTCAATGGCTTGCCAATCATTGTACCGATGGAAAAAAGAGGCGACTTATGAAACAAATATAGCGGCAAACCTGGAAGAGAAAACCAAACCGGAACGATTGGGCTCTCAATGTCTGGACGAAAGTCCGGCGTCCACTTGAAAACTCGCATAGGGAATTTGCCTAGATACCATTGATCTTTGATCCACAGCCTTTGAAAATCAGCCTCGTGATTCGCTTGAATGAGAATGTGTTTAGTGTCAAGATGTCCGATTGAGACAGCAGCTTTTAGCCCGAATGTTTGGAAGTACCGCTTAGTGGCCTCCATTGAAGGACGTCCATGGGAGAACTTTCCGATTAGCGCAAACTTGAAAGGGCGGGAGAGACAATCTGTTATTTCATCCGTGAGAAAAAGTGCTGGTTCGCCCTTGTAGGAAGAAGGCTGAATAGTGGGAACATTGCTAGAAGTTTGGGTATTGCCAAGAAGGATAGAAGCAAAGGATTTGGATGTCGAAGGAGAGGAGGGAGCTGCGGTGGGGTCCGCAGAGGCTGAGCTGCCATGGCAGCCGCCTAGGTTGAAACCCTAATTAGGGCTAGGGTTTGCACGGACAAGAGAGAGAGAATTTTTAGAGAGAGAATTTTTTGGTGTCAGATTAGTATATTATTTTTTCTTTCAACAACAGTATGATAGCAGTTTCCATTGAATAAATTGATTTCGATTTCACAGTGAACACGATTATAGCAGCTTGAAGAAACTCATAAAACGAAATCGAATGAGTAGAAACTTTCGAATGTGATATGAATGTAAATTTTGGTAATAAATCACAATAGAAAGAAAGACGCAACTATTAAAACGTCATAGGCTGTTACGGGGGCAATTTTGAAACAATTAATCAATTTAGGCCAAAATATGAATTAACCCCCGAGGTATCCACCAAATACCAAAGTGCCCCCCCGGATAAGGAATGCCCTAGAAATCCGTCTGACCTTTACAATTATCCCACATAACCCCCTCCGCGTGACGGCCGTTACTACTTTGACGTTAAATAGCACGTGTCGATGCACGTGAGGGGCATTTTTGACCTTTCCATACCCACTCTCTCTCTCTCTCTCTTTCTCTTTCTCTCTCTCTCATTATCATCATCATCATGAAGATACTAACATCATCTCCGTTCCCAATTATCTTCACATTAAACCCTAAACAACGCCACCGTTTCCCGATCAAAACCCACACTCCCAATTTCATCACAACCAGGTCTTACAAACCATGTACGGTTTCAATCAAGCCACCACCACCGGACTTCGACTTCAAATCGGAGTTCCTCAGTGATTCTTGAGCCGCAATTGCTGATATTCATCCCCAGTTGCTGGACTTAGCGGATAATGGAAGTTCAGTTCTTATTAGAAAGTGTCAATTTGGTCCGATGCCACTATGGCGGACAGAGTTTGTGGAGCCCGAGGAAATTTGGTTGATTGGGACGAATCACATCTCTGAAGAATCAGTGATGGATGTCGAACGAGTTGTGCGTGCGGTCAGGCCGGATAATGTTGTTGTGGAGCACTGCAGAAGCAGGTGAAGTGTGTTTCCGATTTTGTAGATTTAATTCTATAAAAATGGGTAGCAAATGTCGGAGAATTCTTGACGTGATGCCTGCTGACGTGTTATTCTTCTTGTGTGGCTACTATCGGGAAAGTCCAGACAACACCACCTTCTTTTTCTCATCTAAAATATTTCTCCCTCTGCAACTCAATCACAGGTTGGTGGGGAATTGGGTTTTCATTTAAGAACCCTCTTTCTATTAGAAGGAAATATAGTTTGAACTTGGAATGTCTGGGGTTATTATATTCGATTTTGTAGATTTAATTTTGATAAGGGTATTAGTGTTTGATTTGGTAGTAGTGGAAGGGATTGGTGAAGAAGATGGAAGAAAGGCTGTAGTGGTGGTGATGTCTAGGGTTATTATTTTCGATTTTGTAGATTTAATTTTGATAAGGGTATTAGTGTTTGATTTGGTAGTAGTGGAAGGGATTGGTGAAGAAGATGGAAGAAAGGCTGTAGTGGTGGTGATGTCGGTTGTGATGGAGGGTTTGCTGGTGATCTAGAGAGAGAGAGAGAGAGAGAGAGAGAGAGAGAGAGTGGGTATGGAAAGGTCAAAAATGCCCCTCACGTGCATCGACACGTGCTATTTAACGTCAAAGTAGTAACGGCCGTCACGCGGAGGGGGTTATGTGGGATAATTGTAAAGGTCAGACGGATTTCTAGGGCATTCCTTATCCGGGGGGGCACTTTGGGATTTGGTGGATACCTCGGGGGTTAATTCATATTTTGGCCATCAATTTATCACTTAAAATAAGTTTAAACGATTGGAAACAAAAATAAATTACTAAAGCGGCTAAAAATCTAAAAAAAGAGGCCAGCTCGCAATTATTTCAAAAAAAAATTATTAATATATATCATACTTTAACATAAAGCGGTTACTTGTAAAATAAAATTCGTTTCACACGCGCAAAAAAGAGAAAAGAAAAGAAAGGACTTGAGTTGAGAGCTTCCGGCGTGTGTGGTAGGCCAACTTGCATCGCCGGAAATAATTGGAAAGCGGAAAGCCCCACAAAAAAGTTAGATTTGGGCTGGCCGCTAATGTAAAACGCCTAAAAAGAGCTTGTAATTGTGTCAAGGGTAAATGGCCAAGGACGAACGAGATAGTTCCAATTTTATTTTTTTATTTTTATTTTTTTGAGAAAAAAGAGATATTTCCAATGAGTACATATTGATTGTAATTGTGATATTATGGACGTAATATTATTTATTAATAAAAAAATATATTAAATTTTTAATTTTTTAAATTACTGAATTGTTATATTTTAATTGGTCAGAAGACTCTCAAATACACTCAATATTTTTTCAACATTTAGGAGAAGTTATTTTGTTGGACACTCATGTGTTCCAAAAGGGGAAACTCTACTCCCGAGAGCCCCTACACCCCAACCCCATGAGAATGAAGGAGGAAAAATCACGATGAATTAGCGATTAAGTAGGTAGGAGAACTCGTGCCTAATACAATGTCATTGTGGTGATGTAATATGATGCATTAATTTTATGTTTACACTTGGAGTTGCTGTGAGTGTGAGAGCGTCCACACAGTGGTTGCTTTTATACTTTTAGAGTTTTTTATTCCATCGAATTTTACATTGGACACTCTACTCCTCCCTCTTTCTTCTAAAATTTAGTAAACTACTCTTCAAATCTTGAAGATTTTTAGCTTGAATAGTAATTTTCTCTTCTTCTCTCTCCCCTCTGGTCTTCTCTCTCTTGTCTTCTTTCTCATTATTCTCCCTCGTCTTTTCTTATTTTTCAGATTCATTTCCAGATAGCAATGATGGAAAAAAAAAGAGTAATAATTAAATGTTTATTAAATATAATTTGTTCCTTAAATTGACATATAATTTTAGATAAAAATAATTAAAATTATTAAAACATATACTCCCTCAGTCCCTTAATTATTGTCTTGTTTGATCCGATACACAGAATAAGAAAAAATAATCGACTTGGTTATTAATATTGATATAATGTGTAATTTCCATTAATGCCCATGTGTATGTGGTCCATAATTAAAGTTGGGAAAAAAATAAGGGTAAAATGGTAAAAGTGATGTCCTAAAAAAAAGTTTTTAAAAAAGACAATTATTCTGAAACAGATAAAAAAAGAAAGGAAGACAATAATTTAGGGACGGAGGGAGTAATATTTTATATATAGAATATAAAATATAAAATATTTCATCTCGATTGTGGTGGGAAAATAAAAATAAAAAAAAAAGAGAAAATAGAATAGTAGTTAAGTTTATTAGTTGAGATGAAAGAGATTTAAATTTTAGAGGTTTGTATAAATAGTACTTATTGGAGTTAATTTTTTTTAAAGTGTTAAAAATATAAAACTAAAATAAAAAACGAGTTTAGAGTACAATTTAGAGTCGCACCACTGTAGATGTCCAGAGGTATCCTATATCTACCTAACTAAATCTAGGGGACTTAGTTTATTTTAAGTTTTACACGGATTAATAAACAAGAACACGCAAATACATGTTATCTTTTTCATTTCTTTAATAGTTCCTCATTTTATAATTTATTATGTTTCAAAAATTACTCAAAAATTAATATCTTAAAGTAGTTAAATGTTACTATAGTAGAGATAGTAGGCAATTTATTTATAAATTAGTAGTAGTAAAGTAATTATTATTTAAAAATAAGGGTATTTTTGGCAAAAGTAAAAAACATATTAAGGCTTTATTTTGAGCACTCTCCCTTTATAATAGTAAAGTTCTTCAAAAATTACTCAAAAATTAATAATTTAAGGTAGTTAAATTTTATAATAGTAGTGATAGTGAGTAAGTATTTCAAATTTAGTAATAGTAAATATTTATTATTTAAAATTAATAGAATTTTTAATAATATTCAAAAATTAATAGAGCTTCATTTCAATCACTCGTACTTTATAATACTCCCTTTGTTCCTAAGTAATTGTTCTACTTCCTTTTTTTGTCAGTTTCAAATATTTGTCTTATTTTTAAACTTTTCTTTTTTAGGAAAACACTTACTCCCTCCGTTTCAGACAAATATTCAACTTTTCTTTTTTAAAAGTTAATATGTGACTATATCAAATCAAAATTTTATATATTTTACTTACGTTTTAGAAAATTAAATTTCATTAATAAACAATTACCCTAAGAATACTATAGATTACAACTTTCATAACTTTGTTAAAAAAACTAAATTTATATAAATTATCGGCCAAACTTTAACTAAATTGATCCAAAAAAGTCAAAAATTGACTCTTTGTCTGGAGCGAAGGAAATACTATTTTATCCTTATTTTTTATTCCTACTTTCATAAATGTCCCACATGAACATTGAGATGAACTTTAAAGAAACTTACATATTATATAAATATTTATAATAAAATTAATTAATTTTTTTAAATATATGTGTCTAATCAAACATATCAATTATTTAGAAATGAATGAAATCGTACAAATTAGGTGCAACAGTCATATATTAAAAAAGAATAAAATATTATACTATATTAAAAAAATAAAACAGTGTGACATTTTGTGTGTGTGTGTGTGTTTTTTTTTTTTTTTTGAGGGGGTGGTTTTGTGTTTTCCAAAGCAAAAGCCTAATGTTAATATAATATTCTCTCCGTTTTAAGCAAATAGTCAATTAATCTATTTTAAATGTTTCAAATGAAAAGTTTATTTTCAAAAAATTTGCGTACAATATTCATAATTTAATAACTTTATCATTCACAATATGCCGTATAAATATACTAACATTGCTCAAATATTTTTGTACGTAATTATAACCAATTATAATAATGTTTATATATCTTTTAATTATCAAAAAAATTAATTGCGAACTCTTTGGGTAACGGAAGGAGTCTTAATTTTTGAGCCAAGTACAATTACAAAGACGATAAAATTCTCCTTATCAGAGGAAGTAATGTTTTTTCAAATTTAACAAAAGATCATGCATTTTCTGTTCAAAGATTAAGATGGGGAAAATGAGAAAAGGTAAAAAGAAGAGAGAAGAATGGGGTGCGAGGCTGTCAAGGATACTGTCTGAATGGCTGACAACTTGGTACGATAAGTCGGGAGCCGCAAATCTTGAACACAGTATTAAGACGCTTTTTCGGATTAGAAAAAAGGAAAAGATCAATCAGCGAGGAGGAGGTCCCATGGCCACAAACACAACTCTTTTTAAGCCACGCTTGCCTCGGGATACACGACCCTCCCAGGTCATGCATCACGCTGTTAGCCCGTGGTAGGTCCCACTGAAGACAAAATAGAGTACAACATTTTATACTACTTCCTCGGTCCTTAAATTATTGTCTAGGTTGACCCGGCACACGGATTAAAAAAATTCAATTGACTTAATTATTAATATTGAAATAGTATTAAAAAAGTGTGTTGTTTCCTTTAATGTCCATGCATATGTGTCCCATAATTAAAGTAGAAAGAAAAAGTAAGGGTAAAATAGTAAAAGTGATGTTCTAACAAAAAAATTTCAAACAAAACAATTATTTTGGAACAGACAAAAAAGAAAAGAAGACAATAATTTAGGGACGGAGGGAGTACAATGTAATTTTTTTATTTTTTTTATATTGACTGTGGGTGGGAAGGAATAAAACTCGAAACCTTACACTTAATGAAGTCCAACTCTATCACTAGGCCGCACCTTAAAGACAATATTTTATACGGTAGATTGTCATACTATTAGTGTAAAATGCATAAATTTGACTCTAAAATTAAACAAAACAATAATTTAGGAACTGATGAAGTATTATTTTCACTTTTATGTTCAATTAACATTACTTATAAATATTTTGGCTGAAAATAAATATGAATATATATATATATATATATATATATATTGTTCTTTACCTTTTTTTTTCTTCGCCCTTTTTTCATTTTGTTAAATTATGTTATCAATATACTCCCTCCATTTTTAATTAAGTCCTCTATTTTTAAAAAAACTAAAAAAATATATGTAAATGAGTGTCATTTTTTCTGTAAGATACTAAATTTAATTACCTACTAAGCTTAAATGAGTGTCATTTACATTACAATGGTGTGAACACCGTGGATATTCATGTACATATATCTCTAAAAATCAACTTCTTTAGGTTTCCAAAAAAAAAAAAAAAACTAAAAGGTACCTTAAGTTAAGGACAGAGGAGTATATTTAGAATAGATTGCATTTCATCGGTCTAAAGTTTATTCTTTCCCTGTTTGTTTTTTGGTTTTTTGCTTTTGTTTTTTGTTTTTTGTCTTTCAGAGGTATCTTTATACCACATTGGGTTTGAGACTGATTCTCATTTGCAGAGCATGTCACTGACCTAGGAAATTTTTGTACTTGGTGAGAGTCAATCACAGGAGTCTTCCACTAGTGTCCTTATACCATAACATTAAGTCTGAGACTAATCCCTGCTCGCAGTACTGAACATGTTACTGGCCAAGGAAATTTGTATTTGCTGATAGTCGAACGAGGGTATCTAGCTAAATGGATTGTTCCATACAAGAACTCAGTAGTGGTCAAACCATTGAGCCAACCCTTTGGATTGGTCTAAAGTTTATTCTACTTTGTTTATTTAGAAAATGCAACCGTAGTAATTCATTTACATCAGGTTTTAAATTGTTGTATGCGTGCCAATGCACAACACTTTAATCCATAATTGACTTTGTTGATAATTGAGGTATATATACCATTACTCTTTGTGTCTACTGTACAATCTCAAATTTAATCAAATAACATTCAAAAAAATAAAAATTCTTCTCTTAAAAAAGAGAATTCATTGTGTAATATATATTTTTTTCTTTAAACGTCATCATCTTAAGTAAAAGCCCAATGCCATATATCCAGTTATGAAGCAAAGATTAAAGTTTGAGCCAATTTGACTAAATTTAGACTAGATCCTAAATTATAAAATTAGAGTAAATTCAATGATTATGCTAAAAAGATGATCTTGTCACACTACAACAAAAAAAGGCCTTCAACAACGTTAAAAACATTGTAATAGGTTTAATTTTCACAACGTTTGGTAAAACGTTGTCTAAGCCAACGTTGTTATATGGTCCTTTTTTATACAACGTTTTGAAAAACGTTGTTTTAACCCTTTCTAAACTGAAATTTCATTATTTGAGTTTCATCAGACAACATTTATTAAATATTGTATTATATATATAACAACGTTTCTCAAAAAAGTTGTCTAATCAAGACTTGTCTGAAGATATGTCTCGGTTATCAGCAAAGGTCATCCATGACTTTATGTGTAATGATAAGCTGCAAGTATCATTTAATGGACCATTCTATTTTAGACAAACATCTCAGAAAAGGACATACTGCAGGCAGTTCTTGTCTACCTATTTTTAGCAAAACTGCAGGCAAA
The DNA here is from genome assembly GCA_016624345.1 of Platycodon grandiflorus. Classification (NCBI taxonomy): domain Eukaryota; kingdom Viridiplantae; phylum Streptophyta; class Magnoliopsida; order Asterales; family Campanulaceae; genus Platycodon; species Platycodon grandiflorus. The sequence goes on from CM028362.1 coordinate 57,426,762, forward strand.
AGACAGAGACCACTTGGACTGATCAGAACTTCCACTGGGATTTCAACAGAAAGACATAGGGAATTTAATGCAAGTCTCTTTGCATTAAATGCACCTAATTCAATTCAAATTCAAGTCTAAAAATCCTCCAACGGCTCCAAGAGATCTCTAGGTATAAATTGAAGACTTCATGAAGCATTGAAGATGGATCCAACAACTTGAACTTTTGCAATCTTAATCTTCATTTACGCTAGTGCATTCAAAGCTTCAACGCCTTATTCTGTCAATCATTCTTTGAAGAGCACTATACCTAGACTCCTAATCTTTTATTGCTCTTCATTGATTGCAATCCTTTGTATTTATAGCACACGAGAGTTGAATCTCTCTAGATTTTTACTCTCACCATAAACACTTGGTTAAAATCTTTTTGTACACGATCCATTAGTGATCTTTGTGATTATTTTAGTGAAAAACATAGTGCACATTTTTAAATCCAAAGCTGATCACTTTGGTAGTGGACGTAACACTTATTCATAGTGTGAACCACATCAAATATCTTGTCTACTTTATTTCCTGCACTTGTGATTTGGTTATTACTTGTTTATTCCTAAAAATTTTCAATTGCTTAAAGGACAACTGATCTTGGCTTTACAAGATCAGCCATCTTGAACTTGTCCTATACTTCATACTATTCCACTGCAAATTATTTTCTAACTCTTTTGTGAAATAATTTTATAAATCATTTTTAAAATTGGACATAGGCTATTCAACCCCCCCCCTTTCTAGCCTATTTGAGCACCTTGAGACCTAACAATTGGTATTAGAGCTTAACTCTTTAAAAATAGGTTTTTCCGAGATTAAACTCTTGAGAGATTAAAGTTCCAATGGCTGCTCATCAAATGTTGAAAACTTTAAATGTGAACCATTGTCCTATCCTAGATGAAGTTCACATTGATATCTGGAAGGACAAAGTAAAATGACATGAATTCTATTGACAAACATTTATGAAAATGTGTTACAGATGGACCAAGAACTCCCATGAACGCAAATACACTAGCTGTTGTTGATCCAATTGCTGATCCAAAAATTCCAAAGCCTGAAGAAGAATTGGATGAAGAAGATAGAAAGAATGATGCTCTGAATGGAAAAGCCATCAACATCATTACAAGTGTAGACATAAACACCTACCAGTGGATCATCAACCTGGATACAGCCAAAGAAATGTAGGATGCCATATTAGAGTATCTGGAAGGTGATGGTGAGACAGAAAACAACAAGTTATATACATGCATTCAGAAGTTTGATTCATTCAAGAAAGACCCCAAAGAAACTCTCAGATGCGCCTACGACAGATTCTATGAGATAGTAAACTCTTGCTACTCCTTGGGTAAGAAATAGAAAAGAAAGAGATAAACATGAAATTTCTTAATGCACTAGGCAGTCCATGACATGTAAATTTTACAGCCATGAAAGAATCAAAAGACCTGAATAAATTGACTCTTAGGAATCTCTATGCTAGTCTTTCAGTTTATGAGCTTTAAATTCACCAAGCTCAAGAAATGGAAAAGAGTTTTAAAAATTTATCTCTACCAGCTATGTCTGTTGAACCCACCGGTTCTAAACCTGATGAGACCACATCCACATCGATTAATGGTGATGATATTCTTTCTGACGAAGCTTTTGCTATGTTTGTTAAGAAGTATCAACGTTTTAAAAAGTTTAACAAACCTTCCTACCAGCAGTATAAGACTGCTGCTCCTGTGAAAACAATTGCTCCTTATAAAGCTGATGTTCCCTAAAAGGACAATGGGTTTGTTTGTTTTAACTGTAGGAAGCCTAGTCATTTTGCCTCTAAATGTCTAAAGCCAAAATATGAGTTTTACAAAAAATGTCCTAAATCCAAGTTTTAAAAACAAAGAGGGATGGTTGCCGAGGACATTGATGAAAGCAACATGCCTACATGGTGTGATACAGATTCTGATGAGGATGATTCCTGTGACTTTGCTAAGGAAGAAAATATTTGCCTTATGGCCAGGGAATTACCCCGGGAGTCAGTAAGATCACTGTCATTTCAATAGGATGGTAGTGATGATGATGATGAGCTAGCTCAATGAACCCTCAAGGAGAGAACTCATCAAGGCTAACGAGGACATGCTGGAAGAGTTTGCCAAATTCAAAACTGCCTATGTGAAATTAGCCAAAAAGCATGAATTAGTTATCTCTGAGAAACGCTCCAAGTGCGTTTTATTTCCAAAAAATTTCTCTCTCTAAAAAATTCTCTCTCTCGCTAACCCTAGCACTAACAAGGGCATCTCCTTGGCGGCTGCCATGGCAGCCCAATCATCTGATCCTTCTCCGACTGAGCCTCCTTTAACTCCCTCCGCTGTAAAATCTTTTGCTTCGGTTCTTATAGCCAATGCCAAACCTGTCAGCCCAATCTCGCCTATCCAACCTTCTTTGTACAAAGGAGAACCAGCACTAGTCCTCACTGATGAAATCACGGATTGTCTTTCGCGGCCTTTCAAGTTCGCACTCATAGGGAAATTCTCACATGGTCGTCCTGCTATGGAGGCCACACTACAACAAAAATGACTTTTAACAACGTTTTTAAAACGTTGTAATAGACAAAAGACAACGTTTTTGAAAACGTTGTGTAATCCAACGTTGTCGTAGGGTCCAGTTTTAGACAACGTTTTTAAAACGTTGTCTTATGTCTAAGACAACGTTTTTAAAACGTTGTCTTAGACCTAAGACAACGTTTTAAAAAAACGTTGTCTTAGGTCTAAGACAACGTTTTAAAAACGTTGTCTTAGATCAAAGACAACGTTTTTTAAAACGTTGTCTTAGATCAAAGACAACGTTTGACCTAAGACAACATTTTTAAAACGTTGTCTTAGACCAAAGACAACATTTTTAAAACGTTGTCTTTGGTCTAAAACAAAGTTTTTAAAACGTTGTCTTAAATCAAAGACAACGTTTTTTAAAAACGTTGTCTTAAATATATAACAACGTTTTTTTGAAAACGTTGTCAATGTTTTTTTTTTTTAATTTCCTGAGTAACCTATCGTGTTCTTCCCATTCCCGTCCCCGCACATCCACAAAATTACAAATTGAAGTTGGCAAAAAAAAGTTTTTGTATACAGAAGCGAGAACGTAATTCCATACACAAGCGCACAATATGATGCAAAACTCAACCATTAGCAATGGGTACTCTAATGTACTCGATAAGAGATCTGTAACATTCATTTTACAACATTCCAGTTTAACCTATCTTGCAAAGGAGATGTATACAATGGAAAAGAATTTGAGAAAGAATAAACAAAAAGAAGGAACAAAGAATTAATACTCGAGAAGTAGACTTCTTGTCGGCCAAATTCATTCTCTCCGATAGTGCTCAAAGAAGTGGATTTCCTACAACTCCTCGAGATATCTCAAGCAATACGTTTTGTCCAAGCTTTAAGGGAAAAATTGCATGACCATTTAGTGCTTGGCAACCAGCTATCAATAGCCTTATCAGATTCGCAGCCTACATGCCCCGACCCAACTTTCACCCTTCAATACGCTACTATCGTCCTAGAAAAGAAGGCATCGAAAAGATACGCCTTACATTAGAGTAACCATGAGAGAGGGAATGAGAGAGAGAGAGAGATGCAACCATTAAACATATGCATAAAATTAAAAATTAAAAACAAAAATAGATGGACAGAGAAAGAAGAAGATATAAAACCAAACAAGCAATAACCATGCAATATCTACTACAACCAGGAAATAACAAGGTCCGCTAAGTGACAGAAAAGAAAGTAGTTTAGCAAAAGAGTAATTCCAAACATAGCAAGTCAGCTACCTATTGCAAAATTGTAGCAGAACAGAAAACTATATATACAGTTCAAATTGTCGAAGGGAGAATAGGGACATGTATGACAAAGGAATGGCCTATTTTCGTATATTTACATACCAACTTGGCTACCTTAGAAACACAGTCCTTACATTAATAATTAACTTAGAATGGAAAATTTGAACTCTTAAAGCGGACTTTCTACAGAACATGCTTAAGACAAGTTCATTTTAAAAATTGTCTATCTTAATATACCATTTTCTTTCGCATCTTACTATATCAACGGCATCAACAAGCGTAGGCGTAGTGACATGAGGAAAACAAGTAATGAACCAAATTACTAAGAAGATAAACCGAGTAAAAAGCAAGCGGGCCGAGAAAGACCGACCTAATATGCTTAGGAAGAATTCATTCCAAGAAATATAGTATCACTCATGAAGCTCATGGATCTTGATAAAACAAAATTTTGGTAATTGGATTAAGGATTGCCTATGAATCGACTTCAATTGAACCCGTACAACACAATCATAAGGCCGCAGAAGCACCTATATCTGCGTATAAAGTTGTGCTAGAAAGAGTTCACTTAAATCTTAGTAGACATGGAATGAAAAGAATGTACATGAGACTCACTAGATTGTCTTGTGTTCTCAACTGCTTTTTTTTTTCCGAATGGCAACAACAAAAGCATGTAAGAAGCGGTAGCATTAGCAAAGAACCACAAGAAAAGCAGGAGCAAGAAACAACAGAACATGATAAGGGTAATTTTATTACTATAAACACCCCGCACTTTTTTATTTAATTTATTTTTAGCTGCACGAAATTGGCTACCTACGTATTATGACTTCTCTTAAGCCAACCTCCTCTCAATCTACAAGATATGTAGCGAATTAAGGGAAAATGAGTTCACTTATCCGCAACAAATTCAGGGAGAATGAGTTCAAATATGCAGATAAATAATAGTAGCAAGAATAGCCTGTCGCATAGCGCCTTGGAAGCATAGCAAGAATAACATCAACATCGAGCAAGAACAACATCAACATCACTAGCAAAGCAGCAGAACAACAACAACATTAGCAACAAAGAACATAATGAATCAAATAAGGTAGTAATGCCCATAATTTGAAACTACCACTAGTTTGTTTTAAAATCGGAATCTTCTTTACTTGAATAAGTAATTTGATGACGATAGAAGCAAAGATTTAACAAATAAACATACTATTGCCAGAAAGATAAATGATGAATATTCACAATATGAACCAAGAAAGGCCGACTCTAGGGAAATTCCAAGAGGTATAACATCTCAAATAAAGGTGAATGAAAGTAGTTTGAGAATAGAGATCTCGAAAATGTTAAGTTAAAAAGTGATAATCCCAAGAATACTTTTCGAACTAATCAATATTATGCTTATCAACATTCCAAACCTTTTAATCACAAATCGACTAAATAGTGATCTCCACAAAACATGGCATGCGAGGTGCATTGTTTACATTTTAGACCAAACTTAGTGTTATAACCTCGGTGTTTATCCGAGCCGTCCATAATACCCTTCCATATTTGATTTTTAAATCCTAATATTCAACTTTAAGAAGAGATTCTTGAAATGCCAAGATATTTAGCAAAACATGCAAGCCCAGTCCCTAGTTTCGACACAATTTCCTAAATTCGCAATAAGAACATAAACAAAAGGCATCGAATTACTTTCCACAATGACGTGTTGTGGCTAAAATCGATGCATATCGATTTAAACATAGAATGTTCTAATCGGTCAAATATGTTATTATATGTGTGTGTTATGTGTAATTATATGTGTGTTATGTGTTATTGTATGTGTGTGTTATGATATTTCTAATTTCACTTGTACCCCATCGTCCAATCGTGCATTCATAATGAAAATTCCACTCTTTAAATTTTGGACGATCGCATGTAGGCAAAACCTGTTCCATAGAACCTAGCGAAGCCAAGGTGGGGACTTTTGAAGCTAGCGTCAAGGCTTGGGTTGACGGAATTTGTCCAAAATAGATGTTCTAATATAGTGTAGGCTACTTTGTAATTGATCTTTGTGGAAGTGTTAGGTGGCTATGTATGAAGGAAAAAGGAGGCTCATGCATGATACATCGGAAGTGTCCCACTTACTCCACTCAAGAAATCTTGGGAGTTAGATTGAGGAGGCCTTAGAGAGTCTTATATTTTGTAAATTCAAGGAGGGTCTCGGATCAAGGAATCCTTTGTTGCAATCTTCTAGGTGTATCTTGGTGGTGGGAAGAATTAAACTATCAAGGACCGTAGACTTGCAAAGAAGAAATATATATTTAACAGAATCAACAAATCCAACCACAAGGAGAAATCGGGTTTAATGTGGTTTCCCAAAACAAATGCTTAGGCTACATCCACCTCTGTCGCTTGTGCATCCACCTCTAAACCGCAATGACGAATTTCAAAACTAAAACAAAGAAAGAGCTGATTAATATGAAGATGAATCCACTTGCATATTCACTTGCAAAACTTTTGCATTCTCCTCTTAGTGGACAAGCATTGCAATTTGGATTTATCTTTGTGCAAATGACCTGATTAATTTATTTTAATGTCCAACTACATATAAGCATTTTAACATGTGATATATAGAAACAAATTTTCTTTTAGGATCTTGAATAAAATTAAAATGGGCAATTAAGGTACCTTTCCGAAGGTAATCATCGAAAATGTAGTGTATTCAAACGAGTTTGTGTCAACCTTGATGGGGAAGAAATAGAGCACATAAGATATTTAGAGTAAGTTCAAATAGAAGGCTCCATGCTTACCGACACTAAAGATCATATGGAAAAGTAGCATTGGAGTGTCAAAAGCCGTATGCATTCTACGCTTTTGTTCCAAGTCCTCTTATGCTCAATAAGAATTCCCTACAGAAATGAAAGATACTCATATAGTGATGAGATTTTGTTTACAAGAATCAATTCCTTAGGAAGTTAATTAGGACAGTTCACCCTGCTTCTATGAAAATGTCTTAAAATAATTTAAACTTATAGTAATAACAACTTAATGATCGGATCTATTTCGAAAGTGCTTCTTACTTTGCTCACTCATGTGGAAGATCTCTCAACCATTCCAGGTCGAGACTTCCATGTTCCTCCTTTAAACGGCGTAGGCATTTCTGCACAAGTTGAGAATCAAATAGGAGCTGTTATTAGTCACATCGTCAACTTGTAAATCAATCAATCTTAAAGCTCTAAGTAGTTTAAGTATTTCCTTTCCGATCATGTGTATGTATAGAGGTAGCTACCTTGATTCGGAAGCAAGCTTATTGTTCATGCCTCGACACTCGATGGCTTGAAACCTCACCGAGTTCCGCACGCTTAACGCACACACGTCTAGAGCATCCTTGCTGTAATCATCAATATCCATATGGTTATCACTTGCCTCCTCGGCCTTGGTAGATGATATCCTCGTCTTTCCCAATCAACCTTGTTCTCTTCCTTTACCTTGCAGGCCTTCCCTTTTCCTGTTTTCAAATTTGTTTTTCGTCAAGATCTTCATATATATTGATCTGGTCAAATTTCCTTTTCTTTATCGTTGGACTCTCTCCATTCTCTATTTTATTCTTCAAGTAACGCTCCGGATTTCTTCACAACTCTCTTTGACCTTGTTCCTACTTCGATGGTGAATTTTTTTTGTTGGATATTTTTACGCAAGACTCATGAAGGCGGAGCTGCAGAAGGACTATATATTAGGAGACTACGTAACAAGAGCTCGAATTTCATGCATGGTTTCTCTATTTGTACTAGGATTTTTTTAATTTGAATTTTTAAAAGAATCATTTAACATAGTTTAGTTTCGAAATTGCGTAATATGACTTACCTTGAGAGATTATCACTAATATTTTGGGCGAGGAAAGCTCCTACAACCGAATCTACAAATGAACCTTTCCACGTGAGAAAGGTCTATTCCTGTAAGGATCAAGATTAATTATAATGTTAGTTTCATGTAGTAGAGACTAAAACTGTCTTTAACCTCTTAGGCGAGAGAATGGACAGAGAACATTTGATTGCGTATGTCCGCTTAAGATAGTATCGACTAATCCATGACTAATCCATCGGCACAAATTGTACAATGAAATGGACTCCATAGTAGAAAATAATAACATGAGAAGATTATTGTATCCAAAAACGTATGTAATTATCATTCACGTCGAATTTGTTGGTACTTTTTGCAAGTGTTCAACATCACAAGGCAACTGTAGATTGGGTCTTTAGCAGTAGCAAGAATCAACCTTGAGTTCTCTAGAAATTTAATGTGTGGTTTTTCCACCGCACAATATGTAGGGATAAAACAATCACATTAAGGAAATACGAATATATTAAAGTGCATTAAAATATAAAGTTAATCCAACACACTATTCCATTGAAGGTGAAGCAAACAAGTAACAATCAGATATATGAGACTTGAGAAGAACATAAACAAAATAAAATACAGTGAGTCAAGGCAACAAATCTCTCAAGTAATTACACAACTCAAAGAAGAATTATTAACCTGAGGGCTCGGTATGCTCGCCAAACTTGGAGAAACCCAAATAAAAAGATTACCTCATACATGAAAATCTGGCTCTGGATCATATGAAGACTGGAAATAAAACAATATTGTCAGAGAAATAACATAAATTAAACACTAAATTCAAAGTAGTATATGTGAACGTTGCCAAAAAAAAAATTAAAAATTGTTGAAATGAAAGCCCCCTAACTAATTTTATAGATGACGTAAGTTATAGCCAAAATTTCAAAATTGAAATTTAGGGCTTTTTATATGAATTTAATAAAAACTCACAAATCAATGTGCTTGAAAGTAACACTCATATTAAGTTAATTTGATTTCTCAAATTAGGGATTTTTTCATAGTAGAATAAGAAAGAGGTACGAGTAACATAATAGCGTGATATAGCGGAATTTGTAATAAAAAACAAAGAGAGTGGTAGATGGAGAGAAAGAAACTTAGAGAAAGAGAGAAGTAGATGAAGAAGGAGGCGATGTGCGTGAGACTGCTTGTGTATGTGAATGTGTGAGCGTGGTAGACTTACAAGGGAAGGGAGGGGAGGAGAGAAGAGATGGAAAAAAAGCGATATAGTCGTCGATAAGGACGACCGTGCAAAGAACGATCCGGAGAGAAAGAGATTTGGAGATTTTGGGTTATTGGCTTATTTGGGGATTTCCTTCAAGGAGACGGGGTGTTGTTGGCGGTAATTCGATTTTTTTGGGGGGATTTTGGGGGTTTGGCTGGTGGAGGGAGTTTCAATTTGTTGATTGAAATTTAAATGGTTTTACACAACGTTTATAAAGCAAACGTTGTCGATGTCGTGAAAATGGACAACGTTTTTTAAAAAACGTTGTCTAAAAGGGAATTTTTGACAACGTTTTTTAAAAAACGTTGTCTAAAGTGCCTTTTTTAACAACGTTTTTTAAAAAACGTTGTCGAAAGTTCCCTTTTAGACAACGTTTTTTAAAAAACGTTGTCTAAAATGCCTTTTTTAACAACGTTTTTTAAAAAACGTTGTCTAAAGTGCCCTTTTAACAACGTTTTTTAAAAAACGTTGTCTAAAGTGCCTTTTTAACAACGTTCTTTAAAAAACGTTGTCTAAAGTGCCCTTTTAACAACGTTTTTTAAAAAACGTTGTGCAAAAAACGTTGTTAAAAGTCATTTTTGTTGTAGTGCCACCAGACGTTATTTCCAAACGTTTGGCTTGAAGGCTGCTGTAACGATAGGACATCTTGATGCAAAGCACATTCTCATACAAGCCAATCATGAAGCTGATTTTCAGCGTCTATGGATCAAGGATCAATGGTACCTTGGAAAGTTCCATATGCGAGTCTTCAAATGGACGCCAGACTTCCGGCCAGACATTGAAAGCCCTATAGTTCCGGTTTGGTTTTCTCTTCCCTGACTCCCACTTTATTTGTTTCATAAGACTACCCTTTTTTTCCATTGGTGCCATGATTGGGAAGCCTTTGCTTATCGATAACCCTACGGCTGCTTTAACCAGACCAAGTGTGGCTCGTATTTGCATAGAAGTTGGTATTACTAAACCCATTCCTGAACGTATTTGGGTAATTGGTGGGTCTAAATACTGTGGGTTTTGGCAACCGATTCAGGCTGAAAAACTTCCAAAGTACTGCTCCCATTGTTTGCGACAAGGCTATGAAATTTTGATTTGCAAGGTAAAGAACCCTACAGCAGCAATTAAGATGACTCAGAAGACTAACAATCATACTCACTGGATTCCAAAGCCAAATGAATCATCCCAGGAAACTTTACTTGCAGAGGACGGCATGATTGGGGACCCCTCAAATATTGTATTGAACAACAAATTGGGAGAGGAAAGTTTGAATAATATTGTCCCTCCTACGCAGATTATGGATGAAGAAATACAAGTCACAGCTGCTCAAAATCTTGCTAAAGATTCTGACAATGTGCAAAAGCAACCCATATTTTCCCCCGTGATTGGTGATCAAGATCATAGTTCCCCAGCTACTCATGTAAATGAATCCCCAATATCTGACTTGCGAGATAGAGCTATTGTCTCTCCAAGTGCACATTCAGGATCTCCCTCTTTTTTTGACCATCGGGATGGGAAGAGCACTCATATTTCTCCCAATCATTTTGCAGTTTTGAATGTGCTAGAAGATGATGAAGATGAATCTGGAGAACAAGTTGCTCTGGACCCCTTGAATCTGGAAATTCCAATCTTGGTGCGGAAGAAATCAAAAATAATTTATCACACTAGTAGAGTGACATGATCTCAGGCCTCTAAGCCATCTTCTGATGTTCCTTCAGTTCTCTCCCATGGAAGTTAAAGTTCTCTTCTGGAACGTGCGTGGTATTGGTAATGATCCCACTGTCTCTCGTTTGAAACAGCTTGTTCGTCTTCATAAAATTTCGATGATTGCTATTTTTGAGCCGATGCTTGCAATGGAAAAGGTGGCTCTCATTACTCGAAAACTTAATTTTAGGTTCTCTTTCTCTAATGCTCAAAGTTCCATTTAGGTCTTCATTAAATCCTATTATTCTTGTCATTTAATTCAAGAATCTTCGCAGCAAATTATGATTCAGATTCAGCACTTCACTTGGCCTGTTTTAACTCATTTTACTTGTGTCTATGTGAGATGTGACACTCGAGATCGTCAGGACTTATGGGATGATCTTGTCCATCTTAATGCTCGGTATCCTGATGTTCCTTGGCTCTTAGGAGGGGATTTCAATATCATTCTTCATCCTAGTGAAAAATCTGGGGGTAATGGCTGGGATAGAGCTGGAGCTCTTGATTTTTATGCTTGTATCTCTGCTGCAGGCTTAACAGATCTGGGATTTTCTGGCAATGCTTACACTTGGTGGAATAAGCGAGAGGGCTCTTCCACTATTCACCAAAGAATAGACAGGGTTCTTTGCAACACAAATTGGTTGGATCAGTTTAATGCAACTTCAATCCATCATCTCAATAGAACTTGTTCAGATCACTCCCATCTGTTAGCATCTATCTCTCGGTCAGCTTCCTCTAATCCGAGTGCTTTTTGATTCTTGAATGTTTGGACTACTCATGCCTCTTTTAAGGAGCAGGTTCAAACTGCTTGGGATTTGCCGGTGTATGGGAGACCTATGGTTAGATTCTCTCGCAAACTTCGTAATACCAAAACCGCCTTAAAAGTTTGGAACAAAACCACATTTGGTAATATTTTTGCCCACCTTCGCACTGCTGAGGAGGATGTCCTTGAAAGAGAATTGTTATTTGAGCTTAATAATTCTGCTGATAATAGAGCAAGTCTCATGGAAGCCCAGGCTCGGTATCGGCTTTTTTTATCTCGTGAGGAGGACTTTTGGAAACAAAAATCCAAAATTAAGTGGCTTAAGGAAGGGCAGGGTAACTCTAAGTTGTTTCATGCGTCTGTCAAATAGGCCCAAAGGCGTCTTCATATCCATTCTATTCATGATGTGGATGGTACCCTTCTGCATTCTGAACAAGCCATTAAACAAGCTGTTGTGGTGTACTTTAAAAATCAGCTTCAAGCGGAGGGGTTATCTCAGGACTACAACCTGAATATGATCCCGAATTTGGTTACGAATGCTTGGAATTCCTTCCTTGTTGCTCCTCCTTCGTCTTCAGAAATCCTTTCTGTTGTTAAAAATCTAAGTGGTGATAGTGCTGCAGGTCCGGATGGCTTCATTGGGAAATTCTATACTTCATGCTGGGATATTATTGGTCATGATTTCTGTGAGGCTATTCTAGAATTCTTCTCAGGTTTCTCGCTTCCCAGAGCTTGGTCTAGTACTCTGATTGCCACGATTCCTAAAGTTGATAGACCCAATTCTTTTAAGGATCTCCGTCCGATTAGTTTATGTAATTTCTGTAACAAGGTCATTTCTAAGATCTTGTCCTCGAGACTCGCTACTATTTTACCTTCTATCATATCGGACAATCAAAGCGCTTTTACCAAAGGGCGTATTATCCAGGATAACATCTTACTTGCTCATGAAATGATGTGTCATTTGGGAAAGCGGGTGCCGAGATCTAATATTATTATAAATTTGGATATGGCCAAGGCGTTTGATCGTATCTCCTGGGTTTTCCTTACAAGGGTTCTCTGAAAATTTGGCTTTAATGAAGTTTTTATAGATCTTATTTTGCGCCTCTTGTCTGACAATTGGTTTTCAGTTTTGATTAACGGAGATCCTATGGGTTATTTTCCCTCCTCCCGTGGCTTACGTCAAGGTGATCCTCTATCTCCGAGTCTTTTTATTATTGCGGCAGAAGTTCTTAGCCATAACCTTGATAGCCTGCACTCCCAATTCTCTAATGTGATTTATTCGACGATTAGTGGCTGCCCTATTATTTCTCACTTGGCTTTCGCTGATGACATTGTCATTTTCTGTAATGGGAGCAAAACTTCTCTTTTAAGGCATAAGGAGTTGATAGCTGCTTATGAGAATGCGTCAGGTCAACTTATTAATGCAGGCAAAAGTTCCTTCTATGTTCACCCTCGCACTCCTGTCTCTAGATCCCAAGCTATTGCTTCTATTTTGGGATACCAGGCTGGCAATCTTCTTATCACATATCTTGGTTGTCCGATTTACTTTAGCAGGAAGCGAAAGCAGTATTTTGATGGCTTAATTCTGAAATTACAGAATCGCATAAATTCATGGATGAGTCCTTTTTTAAATTCAGCTGGCCGTATTGCCCTTATTAAACATGTGTTACACTCCATCACTACATACCAAATTGCATCCATTGATCCTCCTATTTCGGTTGTGCACGCGATTGAAAGGGTTCTTGCTAATTTTTTCTGGGGTCAAATTGATGGCAAGAATAAAAGTCATTAGGTCTCTTAGAAATCTTGCTGTCAACCTGTGTTGGAGGGGGGTGTCGGTATAGATTCTCTATCTGATATCATTCAAGCTTACGGCATTAAACTCTGGTGGCGAATCCGATCTCAATCTAATTTGTGGTCTAAATTCATGTGAGCTAAATATTGTGCTACTTCTCATCCTTCCCTAATTATCTCTAAAGGTTCCCATGTTTGGTCTCGGTTGCTCAAGGCTAGACCCTTTGCTGATCAACATATTTTCTGGATTATTGGTCGGGGGACCTGTTCTATATGGAAGGATAATTGGCATCGGGGTCACTGATTAGTTCGACCTCTTGATTGTGATATCTCCTTTGTTAAAGATATATTCCAGAATCATACTTCCATTAATCAAGCTGCTGCTGCTATTCTGTCGAGTGAAACCATTCAAAAAATTAAAGATCAGTGCATTACTTTGGTTGAGGTTGATGATGTTCCATGCTGGGATCTTTCATCATCGGGTAAGTTCACTTTTAGTTCAGCCTACTCCCTTATCAAGCCAGCTAATCCCTCCTTGATGTCTTCTAAGTTTATATGGCATCCTTTCCTCCTACGGCAAATCAGTGTTTTCCACTGGCAGTTGACGCTTAAGAAGCTGCCTTTGGATGAGGGTTTATGGAGTAAAGGTTTTTCTTTAGCTTCTAAGTGTTTGTTGTATTTAGTTTAGATTTGCTTGAATCCATAACCCAAGTCTAAGAACAAGGTGACTAATGGGCCTGCGTGTCTGTTAGTGTGGCAACTTGATCTTAGGCATAGCTTGAAAAGCTTAGGGTTGCCTTTCTTTATAAGACTTGAAGAAAGATAGCCTATAGGACATCGGAAGTCCTCTACAGTATAGGCAGATTTTGAATCAGCAATTCTTTCTTTGGAAATCGGACAAGCTTATGCCTGTCAAGCTTCATCAACAATGATTGAAGATCCAAGAACATCCGATAGAGATCTGCCGAAGATGTGCCTCAAATTAGAAGACCTCATTAAATGCGATACAACGTTAACCTGCAACTCTCATTTAATGAATGTTTCCATTCTCGGCAAATACTCAGAAAAGGACATTTCTCCTGCAAGCGCAGACCGCCTATTTTTGGCAACAAGTCAGGAGACAGACTGCAAGTTTCAGGTCAGCCTATCAGAGATCAACAACCAGATTAGAGCATTAATTGCTCTTAAATTCAAAATTAGAAGATCTCCAACGGCTCCAAGTTTCCTTCTACATATAAAAGAAGACTTCTTTGCTGCATTTAACACTCTTCAACAACCTCAACTCTGAATCTTCATATTCTTCAAGTTCTTAAAAGCTTAAACGTCCTATCTGTACTTAGTCATTGAAGAGCTTCACAATTAGACGTCCAGTCCATTAAAGCTCTTCATTGATTGCAACACCTAGCTTTCATAGCTCACGAGGATTGTATCTTATTGATATCAATTCTCCCACACAAACACTTGGTCAACAAAATTTTTGTACACTATCCATTAGAAATTCAGCTTGTAATATATCTAGTGGAAAAACTTAGTACACGACTTTCAAATCCAAAGTTGACCACTTTGGTTGTGGACGTAGCACTTATTCATAAGTGTGAACCATATTAAATACTCTGTCTACTTGTGTGTGATTGTGAATTATTTGTGTTGCTTTAATTTCCAGAATTCCAACCTGTTAAGAACTGCTGATCTTGTCCTGTGAAGATCAGCCGTTCCAACTTGTCCTATACTTCACAAGACTTCCGCCTGCAAAACTTTTTAAAACTTAAGTGAAGTAAGATTTTTAAATCAATTTCAAACTTTGGAGATAGGCTATTCAACCCCCCCTTCTAGCCTATCTTGAGCAACCTTGGACCTAACAATTGGTATCAGAGCATCACTCTTTGAAAACTTGTTTTTCCAAGATTAACCTCTTGAGAGATTAAAGATCATGGCTGCTCACCAAATGTTGGAAACATCAAATGTGAACCATTGTCCAGTTTTGGATGAAGTTCACTTTGACATCTGGAAAGATAAAGTCAAAAGACATATGAACTCAATTGATAAACGTTTGTGGAAATGTGTCACAGATGGACCCAGAATTCCTATGAAGCCTAATACACTGGCCACGGTAGATCCAACTGTTGAACCTGAAGTACCAAAGCCAGAAGAAGAGTGGGATGATGAAGACAGAAAGAATGATGCACTGGATGGAAGAGCCATCAACATTATTACCAGCTGTGTTGACATAAGCACTTATCAGCAGATTATCAACCTGGACACAGCAAAGGAAATGTGGGAAGCCATCCTTGAATATCTTGAAGGTGATGGTGAGACAAAGAACAACAAATTCTACACCTGCATCCAGAAGTTTGACTCCTTCAAGAAAGATCCCAAAGAATCTCTACGAAGCGCCTATGACAGATTTTATGAGGTAGTCAACTCTTGCTACTCCTTAGGAAAGAAGTATGAAAAGAAAGAAATAAACATGAGATTTCTAAATGCACTAGGCAGTCTATGGCATGTTAAAATTATTGCCATGAATAAGTCAAAAGATTTAAACAAATTGACTCTTAGAAATCTTTATGCTAGTCTATCAGTATATGAGCTTGAAATTCAACAAGCTCAAGAGATGGATAAGAATTTCAAAAACCTATCATTACCAGCCATGTCCACTGAACCTCCATGCTCAACACCTGATGAAACCCCATCTACACTTTCCAATGATGATGATGATATTCTTTCTGACGAAGCATTTGCTATGTTTGTAAAGAAATATCAACGTTTCAAAAGGTTTAATAAATCATCATCACATAGGCAGTCTTCTCACAAAACTGCCATTCCTCATAAAACAGCTGCTCAACCAAAAATTTTTGCTCCTTATAAATCAGGAGACCATCAAAAAGATAATGAGCTTGTCTGTTTCAATTGTAGGAAACCAGGCCATTTTGCCTCACAATGTCCAAAGCCAAAATATGAATTTTATAAGAAACGTCCCGAATCTAAATTTCAAAAACAAAAAGGGATGGTGGCTGAAGACATTGATGAAAGCAACATGCCTACATGGTGTGACACTGACACTGATGAGGATGACACCTGTGATTTTGCTGAAGAAGCAAACATATGCCTTATGGCCAGGGAGTCACCACATGATTCAGTTAGGTCACTACCATTTCAGCAAGATGATAGTGATGATGATGATGAACTCAATGACCCATCAAAGGGAGAGCTCATTAAAGCAAACAAGGACATGCTGGAAGAATTTTCAAAATTCAAAACTGCCTATGTAAAACTAACCAAAAAGCATGAACTAGCTGTCTCTGAGAAATCAACCTTGATGTCTAAGATCAAAGATCTTGATAGACAGCAAGCTGAAAGTATCAAATTGCAAAAAGAGAACAAAGTTTTGACGGAAAAAGTAGATTTCCTACTTGAACACATCAAGAAAATAAATTCTGAGAAAGATGACCTTCAAAAGGTTGTCAATACTTGGAATAACTCTAAAGGAAACTTTGATACCATTCTTTCAAACCAAAAATCTCTTGATGACAAAACTGGTATTGGTTTCCAAAGTGAGTTCAATGTAGGGAGTTCTTCTGGTTCTCAAAAGGATGAGACATCTGAAGTGATTGTTGAAGAATTGGCTGTAGAAGTTTTTTATGACCAGCAGTCTCCCAAAAGGCAAGGACTTGGATTTAACAAAGTTCCTTTTGTTTATCCCAAGAATACAAAGAACAAATCCAAAGGAAAGCAATCTGCCGGCAATGACTCTGCTAATAGGGAGTCTGAGCAACTTAAACTTGCTATTAGTCACCCTAAGAAAACAGGGATGACTAGTGGCAAGTCAAAGAATACTCAGCTCAAGCCTATTAAATTTGTCAAAGGCAAGACTGCTGATCCCAACACTGCCTATAAAAAGGAGAAAGGAGTGAACACTGCCGATAAAAAGCTTAAAGGAGTTGTGCTTGTAAATGCAAAATCTTTTGATAAAAGGTCTACTTATGGTAAACCTAACATCAACAAGAAAAGGCATTATCAGCCTAAGTCCTATAGGCCAGTTATCAGCACAAAGGTCATTTCAAAGACTGTTGATAGTAAGAAGCCTCAAAAAGAAATCATTACTCATGTTGAAGGTTTTCACAAATGCTCTTTCTGCAAAGGCCATGGTCATGAGATTCATGAATGCCTTCTGAGATTCACACCTAAATCTAGAGGATTTACTCCTTCAAAGGTTAAACAGGTGTGGGTCCCAAAAGGCTGCTAACCTTGAGGACCCAAATATAAAAGGGGACCATATTCTTAAATGTCTATATTTCAGGAATGCTTTATGGCTATTAATGAAGAAGAGAAAGATCTATGGTATCTAGACAGTGGATGCTCTAAGCACATGACTGGTGATCCAAATCTCCTCTCAAGCATTGTTGAAGCAAAGGGTCCCTCAGTCATTTTTGGAGACAACTCAAAAGGAAAGACTATTGGCTATGGAAGCATAGTGAGAGGAAACCTCTCCATCAGCAAAGTCTCTCTGATTGAAGGTTTAAAGCACAATCTGCTAAGCATATCACAATTTTGTGATAAAGGTCTAACCTGTCAGTTCTCCTCAAGTCACTGTCTCATAAAGGACAATGAGACATGTTCAACTATCCTGACAGGATTCAGAAAAGGGAATGTCTATGCTGTTGATCTTAATGCTGTTGGAAGAAAGTCAAATCTCTGCTTAGTTGCAAGATCTTCAAATAACAACAGCTGGTTATGGCACAAAAGGCTTAGCCATCTTAATTTCAGGTACCTGCAGAAGCTATCAAAGGACAATCTAGTTGTGGGTTTGCCTAAAATATCGACTGAACCACATAGTCTTTGTAAAGCATGTCAACTAGGCAAACTGCACAAATCTTCATTCAAAAGCAAGCCTTGCCTGTCAACATCAAGACCTCTACAACTGATGCATATGGATTTGTTTGGACCTGTCACTCTACAAGCCTTGGTGGCAGCAAGTACACACTTGTGGTAGTGGATGATTACTCAAGATTTACTTGGGTAGAGATGATGTCCTCCAAAGATGAAGCATATGACATCATTACTGGACTTTTCAGAAGACTACAAACTCAGAAGCTGGATGATATCTCTGATGTCAGATCTGACAATGGAACAGAGTTCAAGAACAATGGTGTTGCCAAATATTGTAATGACCATGGAATTGGACACAACTTCTCTGCAGTTGGCACACCTCAACAAAATGGAGTTGCTGAAAGGAAGAACAGAACTCTCATTGAAGCAGGAAAGACAATGATTACCGAAGCCAAACTGCCTATGTATTTCTGGGCAGAAGCTGTGAACACTGCCTGCTTCACACAAAACAGGTCTATCATAAACAAATTTCATAACAAAACTCCATATGAAATATGGAGAGGCAGAGCTCCTAACATTGGATTCTTTAAAATATTTGGTTGTAATGCTATGTTCTTTACAATGGTAGAGAACATAGAGGTAAATTTGACACCAAAAGTGATAAAGGAATTTTTCTGGGATATGCAAAATTTTCAAAAGCTTATAGAATTTACAATAAAACTTCACTTAAAGTTGTTGAATCTGTACATGTTTCTTTTGATGAATTTGATTTCATTGGGCCACATTTGGCTCCTAAGGTTACTAATGATTCTGATGAGTATGAGACAGGTACAGAATAGCCAAGCTCAAGATCTGCAGATCCCACTCCTTCACAAGTTCCTCCAAGAGTCAATCTGTTAGAATCCTCAAATGAGCCAACAAATGAAAACTCTGAAAACCCTGAATCCACTCTGCCTTCCACACCAGAAATCATACAACCTACTTTGGAATTAACCTATCCTTTAGAAAACTTAGCTTCAAAAACTTCTACTTCTCAAGAACCCAACTCTGCCGATGCAACAATAGGACATGTTCAACCTGCAGAAGTTAGAGAAGTAAAAGATCATCCTATCACTCAAATTATTGGAGATCTTAATGCTGGTGTTCAAACAAGACAAGCTTCAAGAAATGAATGCATGTACTCCACTGCATTTGTATCGCATATTGAACCCAAGAAGATTGATGAAGCATTGGAAGATCCAAGCTGGGTGGAAGCTATGCAAGAAGAGCTTAACCAATTTGACAGATGTCAAGTCTGGTCTCTTGTTCCTAGACCTAAAGGACAAGCTGTTATTGGTACAAAGTGGGTGTTCAGAAACAAGATGGATGAAAATGGTAACATTACCAGAAACAAGGCCAGACTGGTAGCCCAGGGATATAGACAGGAGGAGGGTATTGATTATGATGAGACATTTGCTCCTGTTGCAAGATTAGAGGCTATCAGATTATTCTTGGCCTATGCATCTTACAAGGACTTCAAAGTATATCAAATGGATGTGAAGAGTGCATTTCTGAATGGAGAACTTCAAGAAGAAGTCTATGTAGAGCAACCTCCTGGGTTCATAAATTGTTCAAGAAGAGAAGATGTCTACTAGCTAAGGAAAGCCCTTTACGAACTTCAAGCATAGGAGTGTTCCACATAACCTATAAAAATCGCATCAACAGTCTTGGGTCCAAGTTTTTTCCTTTTGTGTTCAGGGACTAACACTTTTGCAAGGCAGCCCCACACTTTAAAGTACTTTAAACTTGGTTTACGACCCGTCCGGAGTTCATAAGGACACTTATCTTTTTATTTCAGGGGTACCCTATTCAGAATATGGCAAGTCGTATTCAAGGCTTCTCCCCACATATATTTAGGTAGTCCAGAACTTTCTAATAAACTGTTGATCATATCTTTAAAGGTTCTATTTTTTCGTTCTGCCATCCCATTTGATTGAGGTGAATAAGGAGGTGTTTCTTCATGCACAATGTCAAATTTTTGACACTCTAATGCAACTAAATTAGAAGTGTACTCTCCTCCTCTATCAGACCTTAACCTTTTAACTTTCTTGCCAGTTTGTGTCTCTACTTCATTCTTAAACACTAAGAATTTTTCTAGTGCTTCATCTTTACTCTTAAGCAGATACACATAGCAATATCTAGTAAAGTCATCTATAAAGGTGATAAAGTATTTCTTATTGTCACGTGTAAGCACACCATTAAACTCGCAAATGTCTGTGTGAATCATATCAAGTAATTATGAATCCCTATTCACCGAATGATATGGTTTTCTTACTTGTTTAACAGTTACACATACTTGACATTTCTTAGTTTTATCAATAGTATGCTTTGGGATCAAATCTAAATTCATCATGCGTTTAACAGAATCTAAATTTACATGACCCAAACGACAATGCCATAAAGTAGATGAATCAAAATTCTCAGATACATAATTGAGTTCAACAAAGCCAACCATAATTTTAAATAATCCATCAGACAAGTAACCCTTGCCAACAAAAGATCCTCCAAATAAAATTACAACCTTATTGAATTTAAAATCCAGTTCATAACCCTCTCTAACTAAGATAGAACCACTAATAATGTTTCTTCTCATCTCGGGAACGTGATGCACTCCATGCAAAGATAAAACTCGCCCTGAGGGAAATCTCAAGTCCACGCGTCCTGTCCCTAGCACCTTAGCAGTACTAGAATTCCCCATCATCACTGTTCTTCCAACTGCAGGCTGGTAAGAAACAAAGAGCAATTTATCAGCACAAACGTGCACATTTGCTCCAGTATCTACTAACCACTCATTGGAATTATAAACAGTAAAAACTTGAGGGTTAATTGAAACATACCCACTGGAATTAGTACCCTCAGTCACCATGTTGACTTGAGGTCCACCAGCTTGAGCCTTGGCTTTCTTGTTAGGACAAGTCTTGGCCCAATGCCCCATCTGTCCACAATTCCAGCACGGTTTGTTTGCCTTGGGTTTCTTTGCAATTTTAGCTTTGGCTTTTAGAGGATCAGGATTATTAGGAACAACAGGTTGTTTGTTTTTAGGCTCTCTAATAACTTTACTACCAGTTACCACATGTGTCTTCGGTTGATACTCAACAGGCACTTGACCACCCTCTTTCCTATGCTCTTCTTGCACTGTAATGGCATGCATTAAACTTTTTAAAGTGATTTTTTCCATTATATGTTTAAGAGTCATCCCGAAATCTTCCCATGACTTCGGGAACTTCTCTATTATGGCCATCACTTTAAACTTTTCGGGCAATTCCATTTCAGCTTCTCGAAGAGAATGCAAGATGAGTTCTAGCTCTTGAGTCTGTTCTAGCACTGATCTACCCTCTTTCATTTCGAATTTTAAGAACTTTGAAACATAATACTTTTCAAGACCATTGTCATCAGTTTTATATTTCTTGTCCAATTCATCCCAGAGATCTTTGGCATTGCCTGGAAAGGTGCAATAGACATCGAATAATGTATTGGACAAGCCCAACAGTATCAATCCTTTGCCTATCTCATCTTTCTCGCGCCATACCATGGATCGTTGCACACTTCTGGGATCATTTTCGACAACTTGAGGACCCACAGACAGAACTACCGAGAGTAAGCCCTTGGTAATTAACCAAATCTTCATACGTTGTTGCCAACGCTTGAAGAAATGCCCAGAGAATTTCTCCGGCATTCCAGTTAAATCCACCCTTTGCGAACCAACGGTAGCGTAGTCATCCACAGTCTTAGACCCAGACCCAATTTCAGTTATAATAACATTTTCAATATTTTCGGTATTGCTTGAACCCGCCATGCTCAATAATTTGTTTAAAACAAAATTCAGCTAAACCGATTGTTAAAAACAAAGTTCGCAATTTCTTCTTCAAGATTGTTTGATAAAACTGATTATCAAACTATTGGAAAAAACAATAGATAATCAATTATCAAGTTAGCATGGCAGTAGCAGTTCAATGCACGATTGAAACAAATAATATGCAAAGGTGTATTATACCGAACCCAAGGCAGTGAGCAACATGATTAATAAAAGTTTTATGGCAATTGAGAAATAGTTTAAAAAAAACAGTTGCGAATATTCCAAGGCAAAGTCAACACAATGCAGAATTATAGTAAAAAGAACAACACAGAAACATAGCAGATTAATAGAGTAACACAGAAAATAAAAGGTAACGAAAAACTTATCAATTGCGATGGATCGTCCGTATTCCGAACTGGCCTTGAAGAAGAATTACCCTCGTATTCACTGGTGCAAGCAGTCGAGGTCAGCAAGTCTTACTCCCAGGATAATCCCAAGCCAAGGTTGAAGCTGTTGCACGAACTCGTTCAACCTTCTGCGAAAACTGCTTCAATTGACGCTATCAAAGAGAGAATATAGATGGAAAGCAATCTGGAAATCAGCCTTTGTGTCGTATATCAAGAGAGAGTCTGCGTCATAGAGTCGTATATAATTTTTATATCCATATTACAGTGAACGTTAGGGTAATTACTGAGCAAACGTTTTCCGGAAACGTCTCCATTGAGCCCCCTTATCATCACGTAACGACTCTTCCAAATCGTTTACGTTTAACCGCAATAAAAAAATTAATAATAAATGAATTTTGTTCAAAATGATAGAGCCCCCTCGACCCGAGACATTCGCCCACGCCCGGCCCAGCCGAGCGAGCGCGTGTGGTGTTTGGTTCAAACCACCTAACATGTTACTTGAACAAAGGTTCCTTAAGCATGTGGCACTATAAGCCTCACGAGGTTACTCTTTCTATCCCATGTGGGAATAATAACAAAACCCATTTTTAATGTCTCCTTTTCAACCACTTTAAACTATGGATTCCAGCCACTAAGCGGCTTTAATCCAAACATGAAAGTTGTTCATTTTCATGCACACAGAATACTCTCTAATCGTCACTTGGTCAGTAATCTTGGGGTTCATAGATGAGACCCATCAAAAATGACCATATCATCATATTTCCAACAATAAGTATGTCATCACAGCCTATGGAGTAATCTAAACTAATACCTCAGAAATATAGAGAGATAGAGCCCCCGCTAATGGAAGTGATCAACTAAGTTGGCTAGTGGTAGATTAGGTACTTCATACTCAGCTTGGGTCCTTGCCAACATAGGGCCAAATAAAAAGCAAGAGAGAAAGAGAGAGAACATGTGTTGGTCACTGTCACATAATTACTTACCGACTGTAATTCTACCACTTTTTTCTTCCAATGTCGTCGTCCACCCCCACACTGGTATCCAAGATCGTCTGCATGTGAACCAGCAACGAGAATTCTGTTGGCATTCCTATCTAATGGAAGAAGTGGTTTTTCCGGAACCTTCCCATTCTTTAGCAGAACCAATGACTTGCGAACTGCTTCACGAGCCAGTTCCCGGTGCAGCTGAAACAATCAACATTTCAAAAAAGCTATTTCAAAAATTATAAATCCAAATCCATTGACAAGTTAAAATTTGTGCATTTACAATTTAGAAGCTCACCTTGCAACCAACAGAATCTAGCAAACAACTATTTAAAAACACTTTGTCAACATCCAAACCATTAGCAATGCGAAAAACATATTCCCCCACCCACCCCCAACCTGCTTCCTTGCAAAAAGAAAATGAAAAGCACCCCCGTACTGGAACTAAATGAAAGATCATATGAGAAAACATGCTAAGGAAAGCAAATTTGAGTGAGCCATGCTAAAGTCACTATATTCACATAAAACTAATTGAACATGATGAAAATGGTATGATAAAAATGCAAGTGATTTATAACTAAAGAAAACAAACCATAGAGTAAAATGGACAAACACCAGATTACAAGTCACTTGAAAACCCTATTTTAGACTCTAGCACCCACAAAAACAATATGTATTATACAAGAAAAATAATTAGTGTCAAATTCAGCCAAAAACAGTTACACACAAAAACCAAAAAAACTAAAATATAATTTCAATATGTGAAATTCACACTAAACTCTAGCAATCTCACATTGCCAAGAACCCATGAAATTAAACACTTGAAAACCTAACTTAATAAGATCAATAGTGCAACAATATTATCAACCTTATAAGATCAATAGTTTTACTCTCTTTTCCTAAGTCCCAAGCATAAAGCAAACTGTTGGATATTGATTTATTGAGATTATATGAATCAAATTATTTTAGTTTAATTAATTAATTGGTTTTGCCTTTCTTGGTTTTACTAATTGTTAATTATATTCTTATGTGTTTTAATTCTTTTAAAGAAAGATTATTTTAGGGAGATTATATTTTGTAAGGATTTATAAAATTTATAAAGTTTAGGGTTTGGTATTTGTCTATTGTGTGCATATTACCCCATGTGAAGATCACGGATGCCTTGGATGAATTTATGTTAAGAATCTTTGTTATATGGAAAAGCCTTTATTTTAGGTATTAAGTCCTTTTTTGATTCACTAACCTATTAACCTTTTATATGGTAAGTTGTTTTCTTATTGAACAAGGTTTCTAGGGCATACTTGAAGACTATATATACTGGAGGACTCAGCCTTGAAGACTAACGAAGTACAAAGCAAAAGAGTGGACTCAGCCTTGAAAAATGACTGCTGGGTTTTACGAATAAAGTCCTCAATGTGCCTTCATTAGAGACTTCATTCATAGTTTTCCAGTGCTGTTTTTTTTGTTATTCACCCAGCCTTTGGCGTTTAGATCTGATATGTTATATCTTTAGTATTTTTGGGTGATCTATTATTCATTGATTATATCAGCTACATATTAGAGCGTTTCATATGATTTTCACTAGTTAGTAGGTTTTCATATTTGTATTAAACTACAAAGTTTTGCCATATTGGTACACATCAACAAGTTGTTTACTTATTGATTAAATTTACTCTTCTGTGTTTCATCTCATACTTCTTCCTTATAATTGTTTTTAATTATTCTGCTGCCATATCACTGTGTCCTCCAATGTGCTCTATACATTGAATACATTGGACAGTACATTGGTATTTATCTTTTACAAGTATTTGTTTTTCGTTTTAATTTAGTTTTACCGTGGCCCCAATCCCTTTCAATTGGTATCAGAACCAACACTTGACGCACAAAGTGAAGGTCCTTAACTGATTGGAGCCATGATGAATACTCAGAATAATGTCTATCACAAAATTCCCATTCTTGATGGTACTAACTATTCTAGTTGGAAGAACCAGATGCGTATTTACATAAAGTCTATTGATGAATGTGCATGGCGTGCTATTCTTATAGGTTGGTCTCCTCCAACGAGGACAGACAATAAAGATGATAATTTACATAAGTCGAAAATTGATTAGACTAATGAAGAATTAATCTTGGCCAATTATAATTCTAAAGCGATGCATGTTATAAACTCTGCTGTTGATGCTAATCTTATGAAGATTATTTCTAATTTTAGTTGTGCTACGGATGATTGGGATGCCCTTCAAATACATTGTGAAGGATCTAGAAGTGTGAGGCAAACTAAACTTAGAATGATCATGACAAAATTTAAAAATCTAAGAATGGAAGAATCTGAAGATATCTCTTCTTACAGTACTAAGATCATTGAGCTCTCTAATGAATCACAATCTCTAGGAGATCATATCTCTAATAGTAGATTGGTGAGAAAACTCATGAGATCACTTCCTGAAAAATTTAATGTTAAAATTTTTGCTATAGAGGAAGCTCATGATACTACTACTCTTGATTTTGATGATTTAATTGGGATTTTGAAAACTTTTGAATTTAATCTCTCTCAACAAACTAAAAGCAAAGAAAAGGTGCTTAAAAACTCAAACTGAAAAGGAGGATGAGTTGTTTGATATTTGCAAAGAGATGAACAATTTTGATTTAAGTGAAGATTTAGTGGCTTTGTTTATTAAAAATTTTGGAAAATATTTGAATAAAAGAAAATTTCAAAATATGTCTAGAAATATTCAAAATACTAACATTGAATTTTTTAATTCTGCCTTTAGACCTAATCCTAACATGTTTCAGGAAGCTTCTTCTACTGGTCTTGGAAATCAAAATGGACCAAGAAACATTGATACAGTTCAATGCCATGCTTGTAAGGGATTTGATCATTATGCGAATAAATATGCTAACACACTTCAGAAAAAAAGGTATGAATCTTATTGCTTCTCTAAGTGGCAGTGAAGAGGAAGAATCTAATGCTCTATATAGTTTGTTTGCTATGAAAGACCTTTACCTAAAAATCCTTTAAGACTTCTTCATATGAATGAAGTCAGTAATGTGGGCATATCCAGCAGTACATCTGCAAATCCCAATAAAACTGTTTTGCCAAAACCCACAAGTTTTGATATTTCTTTCAATTCTCTGTTTACTCCTAAGAATCTGGACGATTCTGATGGGGAAAATAATGATTTTGACAAAGACTATAAAAATATTTTTAATAATTGGAAAGAAAAATGTATTTTGGTAAAGGATCATATAAAAGAAAAAGGTTCTTCTCACTACTGAAAATAAACGTCTCTCTAATGAAAATTATAATAAAAAATGAGCTCTTGCACGTTTAGAATCCCTCCTCACCAAACATGATTTGGAACTTGAAAAAGTCAAGATTGAACTGGAAAAATCCAACGGGACTTTACATAGATTAAACACTGGAAAAGGTAAACTTGTTGAAATTCTAGAAATAGGTAATGGGAGTGGAGTTGGCCTAGGATAAAAAGCTCCTTTGTTTATTAAAGAATCTGGACAGTGTATGAATGATTCTTTCAAACACTTTAAAACCCGTCGTGAAAAATAAAAAGAAATATTAACGAAGGAAGCGAAGATATATATATATATATATATATATATATATGTCATTATTGCTTTGCTTCTGGACATATAAAACCCTTCTGTTATAAAAGAATAGCAGACTTGACCAAAAACCAAGATCAGAAGTGGATGAAGTCTCCAATGTCCTTTCCAATGAAGTCTCCTATGTCCCCACATTCAGGAGCACATTCATCATGTTCTTCAAGAACTGTCTCGTCCCAGAAATCTAAAATTCTATGCCATGTTACTTTTACTTCTTTTAAGTCTAACATTGCAGTTGCATGGTATTTTGATAGTAGATGCTCAAGACATATGACAGGTTCCAAAGATGTTTTGAAAAATTATAAAAATGTCACAAGTGGCTGTGACATATGGAGGTGGTGCACAAGGAAAGGTAATCGGTAAAGGTACTTTAAATATTTAAGGATTGCCTAAACTGTCTAATGTGTATCATGTTGAAGGTTTAACTACAAATTTGATTAGCATAAGCCAGTTATGTGATGATGATATGCATGTGAAATTTAATAAGGAAACTTGCAAAGTTTTTGACAGATAATATGTGTATCTTGTTTGGTTTTAGATCCTCTGATAATTGTTATCTAGTTCAGAATGATCTTGTTTGTCATGCATTTAGTATAAATGAAACTGATTTATGGCATCAAAAACTTGGACACATGAGTACTAAAAAATTAGAAGAACTATTAAGGCATAAAGCTGTTAGAGGATTACCAAAATTAGACACAAAAAAATATGAGAATTTGTGGCTCATGTCAAAAAGGTACAAAATTAAAGCTTTTCACAAAAGTATACAAAATTCTGCTTCTTCTAGATGTTTTGAGTTAGTTCATACTGATTTAATGGGTCCTATAGAAGTTGAAAGCTTAGGTGGTAAAAAATACACTTTTGTATGTGTTGATGATTTTTCATGTTTTACATGGATATTCTTTCTTAGAGAAAAATCTGACACATTTGAAGCTTTTAAAATTTGGTATAAAAAGATGATTAACACCTTCAATCTTAAGCTTGTGAAACTCAGATCAAAGAGTATGAAAACTCTTATTTTTCTGCTTATTGTGATAAAAAGTGTATTACACACGAATTTTCTGCTCCTAAAACTCCTCAACAAAATGGAGTAGCTGAAAGAAAAAATAGAACTCTTCAAGAGATGGCACGTGTCATGCTTAATTCAAAAGATTGTCTAAAAGATTTTGGGCTGAAGCTTTAAACACTGCATGTCATATTATTAATCTTGTGTATTTAAGATTGGGCAGTACTATACTATGACTCCATATGAAATACTTATGAACAAGAAACCTACTCTAAAGTATTTTCATGTTTTTGGTAGTATTTGCTATTTGCTAAACGATAGAGAGTATTTAACTAAGTTTGATTCCAAGAGTGATAAATGTATATTTATGGGATATGCTAACAATAGTCATGCATATCGTGTTTTTAATTTGAAAACTAGAACTATTATGGAATCTTTGAATATTGTGTTTGATGATCTCTCTAACTTAGGCATAAAAAGTTCTGAAGACCACGTTGAAGACCTTATTGAAGACATCCATAACAGGATCAGATGTAACTACAACAGAAAACTCTACAAATTCAATTCTCAAAACTGCAGAATCAAATGAAGTCTCGAATGTGCCTACATCTGGGAGCACATCGGTGAATACAGAAATTGACTTAGATTCAGAGGATGAAAAAGCTGTTGTAGATCGATCAAAGGACATTCCAAGCAGAATTCTGAAGGATTACCCCACTGCTCAGGTAATTGGTGAGGTAAGTGCCGGTATACAAACAAGAAAGAAAGATAGGATAAGCTATAAAGAAATGGTCAAACTTGCATGCATGTTAGTTGAGTGTTTAAAAGTTCATACTTGCTGCTATGTTTCTGAATCTAAACCTAAAAACATAGCTGAAGCTTTAAAAGATGAATCATGGATTAATGTTATGCAAGAAGAATTAGAACAATTTGTAAAAAAGTATGGTACTTAGTTCCTCATCCCAAAAATAGCAATGTAATAGGGACTAAATGGATATTTAAAAATAAATCAGACGAATTAGGTAATGTAATTAGAAATAAAGCACGTTTGCACTACAACAAAAGAGGGCTTTAACAACATTTTTTGCACAACATTTTTTGACAAACGTTGTTAAAAGACAGGTATAGACAACCTTTTTTTTTTTGTAAACGTTGTTGTTTTGTCTTTTAACAACGTTTTCAAAATAAACGTTGTTAAAACCACGGAGTTCACAACGTTTAAAGAGAAAACGTTGTCTTAGAATGTCTTTTAACAACGTTTGGTGAAAAATGTTGTCTAAAATGTAACTTTTAACAACGTTTAGTAAAACAAATGTTGTCTAAAATAATGTTTTAACAACGTTTAGTGAAAAACGTTGTCTAAAATGTAACTTTTAACAACGTTTAATAGAAAAATGTTGTCTAAAATAATGTTTTAACAACGTTTGGCGAAAAATGTTGTCTAAAATGTAAGTTTTAACAACGTTTAATAGAAAAATGTTGTCTAGAATAATATACATTTTTTCATTTCTAATACAACATTTTTATTATAGTGCCTTGGTTTTGACAACGATTTTAAAAAAACATTGTAATAGGATGACCATATAACAACGTTTTCAAGAAGTCGTTGTATTAGGATCACCATATGCAACGTTTTTAATAAAACGTTGTATTAGGAACACCATATGACAACACTTTCATGCAAACGTTGTATTAGGATCACAATATGACAACGTTCGTTGAATAAACGTTGATAAATACCCAAATTAATCCACGAAAAGAACGCGGAAATATTCCCCGCGCATTCTAATTTGAGAATTTCTCTCCGCACTAATACTTAAAAATTTACAGCAGATGAGAAGAGATGTGAAAGAAAACCTTAACCTCTCAGTCTCTCACCCTCAACCACTCGCATAGCCACCTGCGATCACGTACTATTGTCTTTCCCACTGTCGTTGCCGTCGCATCACAACTGTCCCAATTCCCAAACTTTCTCGGTCTCTCGCCCTTAACCACTCGCATAGCACACTGCGCTCTTCGCATCAAACTCTAGTCTTTGCTGGTAAGGAACAAGATGTGATTCTCTGTCTCCTGGTATCCTCCTAGCATACGGAAGTCTCTCAGCCTCTCCCGAACTGCTCGCAAACTGCAATTTTGTTCTGGTAAGATAGATCTCTAATTATTGATTAACTATGAACCCTAATTTTATTTCCCTAGCTAATAGTCATTGGCTTTTTTCAATTTCAACTTTTATCGGGCATTTGGACTTTTTTCAATGTTTAATTAATTGATTATTTTGGTGGATTTGAAGGTTGACCTTGACTATTTCTTTTATAAATCGGTAATTAAATCATTTAGTTTGTAGAGATCAACTAGAAGGGGAAACCCTCGAAATATCACTGCTACACCAGGGCTTCATCATAATGATGTTGGTGCTTTTCATTTATGCAAGCAAAGTCATGGGGATGGGGCATTTCTGTAATAACCTGAATTTGTTATGCTTTAGATGCTTGTCTTGTTTTGTGTTGTTTATGTTAATGATATGTGTTTAATTGCTTGAGTAGCATGTTCAATATAGTTTTGCATTAGTTCTTATGCATCTAATAGTACTAGAATGATATGCATGTTAATACCTTAGCTTAGTGCAAGCCTTTGTGGTTACTCATAAGTGTGAGGTGATTGTTGTTGGCATTGTTACATGTTGTTTAGAATGAGTTTTGGGTGTATTTCAAACTTGATTTGAAGTTGGTATCACCTTAGGGTGACTTGGGTACATTGTAGGATATTCATTTTGATGTGTTTAGAGGCCATTTTGACTTGAACCAGCCTCTATGCAGCCGCATGATGCGAGCTTGCCAAAAACATAGATATTCTGGACTCTATGCGGCCGCATGAAGCGCCCGCATAGCAACCTAAACGGCCGTATGAAGCGCCCGCATAGAGCCTATGTGACCGCATGGTGCTGCCGCATAGCGACGAATTCTGCTATTTTTGTTGTCTAAAATTTTAAGTTGTTTGACCCTCAAATGTTGATCCTATGACTGAGATGAGAACCTGGCTTTGACTTGTTGACCAATATATATACTCTCCACCCTTGTGAGAGACAAGAGAACACTTCATTTCTCACTAAACTCTTCCATGGTAGCTTAGAGAATTGTGTGGGAGACAAAGGTGTGTTTAGTGTGTGTGCATCTTATCTCCCTATTCAACCATCCAAATTGTGATCAAAGACCATCAAAGTGTAGAGGTTGACTTGGAGACCAACTTAGGAGACTTGAATTTGCATTTCCTTGGTTTGATTTCCATCTTACATGTAAGTTACTAACCCCCCTTTGTATGCTTAGAAACTATTGCATACTTGTTCTTAATTTTACATGCATGTCTTGAATACATGGTATTTTCATGTTTAAATGATATGTTGTGATGTATAACATGTCTATGTGTTATGTTTTGGAGTTAGATGATGTTGCATGTTGGATTTAAGAACCCAACCATGGGATTGAACTAGTGAACATGTTAGAGACCTTAAATGGTGAAAAATTGCATATAGCAATTATACCCAATTTTATGAACTTAATGAATTGACATCAAAAGTGGATTTTTAGGAAGATTATAATTCTCCAAATCACTAGTTAAATTACTACGAAAATTAGAGTTCATTTGGTGTGGATTTCGGTCCTCCGAGTATTTGATACTAGTGTGTTAGAGACTTGTAAAGTAGCTCTAAAGTTGTGTTTTTGTGACTTTGAACAATATGTTTGATGATTTTATGTTGTAGAAAAATATAATCCACATGATATTTGTCAAGTTCACTACTTTTGAACTTGACGGTTATTTGCATGAGTTGAGTTAGAGTACTTACTTGTGCGTGGTGTAAGTCCAGCTGGCGTCGTCGTTGTTTATGTTAAGGTGGGACGACCTATAGTCTTTACGAATTTGTTTCGTGATTTCTCTAAGTCACCGCACCGAAGTTCACAACCTCACCTGTTGGCCACAGGTGGGAAGTAACCCCACTGTTGTAGCAATACGCACGACTTTGGTTAGCTAAGTAACCCGAAGAGTAATTTCGGGAACCCGAAGAGTGATTTCGGGGAGGTCAAAACCCGATGAGTGATTCCGGGAAAGTCAATAGCCGAAGAGTGATTCCGGTGACGTTGATACTACACATATGGGTGTCGAGGCATAGTCAATTATTTGTACATTGCAGGAGTAACGCAGAGTTGGAGAAAGAGAAATGATATCCTTTATAACGTGAATTATTTAAGAGCACTTATATGTTAACCAAATTGCTATGTGAGTTGAATTATTTGTATATCAAGTATGATGATACATGTTTAGTTGTGGTATATAAATGTTAATGCCATGTTATGTTTATCGCTTGAGCATCATGCCATGCCATGTAGTTGCATTAGTAACTTACTGTGTCATTATGACTCACCCCGTTATGTGTTTATTTATTTTCCTTAGATCCAAGCCAACCCGGAAGTTCACGATGAGGTTGAAAAGGGTTCGTTAGCTTGCGAGTCGCCTACGTTTTGGGAGTTCGAGGATCTCCAACTTAGTTAATTGTTTTCTTTTGGTAAGGACGATGGTGGTGAAGTTATGTAAACTTTACTAAGGGTAGTACTTGGTGTTAATTGTATATTCTTTTGGTAGCCGACATATGTATGTCGTGCTCTTGTATAGTTGCATTGTTGAATTAGTTTCTTTTCCGAGCGTGTTGCAGCTCGTGGTTATGTTTTGTTCCGGCATGTTGTGGCCGATGTTTTTGTAGTAGTTGTCTTTCCCGAGTTGTAAACTCGTGGTTGTTAATAGTTGTATCCCGGCTTTGTTATTGCTGAAGATTGTTCATACTTGTGTTAATCAGGTTATCAGTTATGTTTTGTCATAAGTACAGGTGGTTACGCCACGTGCTCTTCTTGTCGCGTTGTTGTATTGGCGACCCGACCTTGGGATTTCGTATAGAGATCCGGGTCGGGGCATCACAGTTGGTATCAGAGCTTGTGTTAGCTATTCGCCAGGATAGGTTCCATGGCCTAGGTGGATATGGTGTTTTGT
Organism: Platycodon grandiflorus; assembly: GCA_016624345.1. Lineage (NCBI taxonomy): Eukaryota > Viridiplantae > Streptophyta > Magnoliopsida > Asterales > Campanulaceae > Platycodon > Platycodon grandiflorus. The sequence goes on from CM028362.1 coordinate 57,459,648, forward strand.
TAAGATCTTAACGTCGAGTATTGTGTGTAGGTTAATAATGGTGCGAACTAGGCTCGGAGCGAGTACTAGTCGGGTTGGTACAAGTGCCGGCAGGAATGACGGTAGAGATGAGGATGTGAATCGACCGCCTAATGTCCCTCCTGAACCGAACCAGGAAAACCAGAATGAAAAAATGATAGTTATGATGGGAAGGATGATGGAATTGATGAACCAGATGACCGAGCGTATGAATGGGGGAGCAACAACTACACCTGAAGTAAAAGCTCCACAACCAGAAGTTGAAATACCGCAACCTGAGATGAGACAGAGGAACCATACCAGTATGCTTGAGAAATTTTTAAAAATGAAACCACGTACTTTTCTGGGAGAACCAGATGCTACTAAGGCTGAATTATGGATCGAGCACATAATCAAGATCTTTGCAGCTTTGGGTTGCAGTGATGATGAGAAATTGACCTTAGCGGTGTTCAAGCTTGAGGGAGCAGCGGAACATTGGTGGCAAGTGTTACAAGGAAGCTGGGAATTATAGAGAGTACCACACAGCTGGCCTAACTTTTTAATAGAGTTCAAAGCACAGTATGTTCCAGAAGCGGTTCGCGAGAAGAGAGAGCGAGAGTTCTATGATTTGGAGCAAGGTAGTATGTCGGTGGCTCAATATTCGGCCAAGTTCACAGAATTGGCTCGTTACTGTAGTTACTTGGTTCCTAATGAAACGAAGAAGGCACAGAAGTTTGTAAAGGGATTGAAGACAGAGTACCGGAAACAGTTACTATCTCTACAGCTTATGGATTACCGTAGCGCAGTGGATCGTGCCTACGCGATAGAAGGGGACATTGAGGAACATAAAAGAAGAGGAAACATGGGCAACTCTCAGCAATCTTCACAAAATCATGGATGAGTACAGGATTTTAGTAACAGTGGTGATTACAATAATAATGACAATCGTAGAAGGAATCGGAATAGATCACAGTTTGAAAGGCAATCATGACAACAATCCGGGGGACAAAGTAATAGCATTACTCATGATCAGAGTCAGCGAAGCAATTCATTGGTATGTAACTATTGTTCAAAGTATGGGCATTCTGAAGATGATTGTGGGAGCAAGTTGGGGATCAATCCGGGACAATGTTGTTATTGTAGAGAGATCGGTCACCTGAAATGGAATTGTCCTAAACTGAAGGGTAGTCAGTCAAAAAGTGTCAATCAACAAACGAGTGGGACTAAGAGGGATAGTGAAGGTAGACCTAAGGTTCAGGGTCGAGTGTTTGCGCTTGATCAGTGCGGAGTGCCGGAGTCTACGTCGGTGCTAGGAGGTATTCCATCTAAAATATTATGGGTACACGTATTATAGTAACTCATGTTCATGCATTCATGTGTTGCATTTTGTGATTGGAAACTAGTGTAATATGTTTCCTAGTTTCATCTTGTGATTGAGGGAGATACCCCAATGAAGGATTGAATTATTGTTATCAGTATGATCAACTTGTGATAGATCAATAAGTAATCACATATTGCATGGTAGTTGTGTGACTTACCTTTACCTGGCTTGAAAATGTAAGAAGTTGTGATGTACGAGTTAATAACTGTACACTGTATATCAACCTTGTGGTAATGCCTATACATGATATTTGTAAGACACATGATATAGATTAGTAATGTGTGCATGCCATGCATTGATTGTGTGCCATCATGAAGTGAGTATGTTCTTCCCTGTGACAAAAATGCTTGGGTTGTGTTGATATGATTGTTATTAGCATGCATATCATTTCTGTTCGAAAAGTTAGTATACTGTTACCACATAATCGAGTTGAGTATTTGGGTTCATGTTATGGTTGTGAATGAAACTACACCAGAGTTAGAGGATTTTTCTATTTTATGAGAGTATCCGAAAATGTTGGCTGGTAATTACTTTATATGTCACCTAAAACAGGGATTTGAACACATATTGAGTTGATAACAAGGAATCAAAGAACCTAGGGGATTACCATTAAATGGATTAATAAGTGATGGATTTCTTAAACCATGTGTGTAAATCATGCTTGGAGTGTTATGTGAGGGAGTTACTATAGTTCCATATTCACTTTCAGTTTTAATACGAAGTGAACTTTAAAAAGAAGAATGGAGTTGTGACCTTAATAAGAATGAAGAACAATAGCTTCAGCAACGAAGAATTGATATGGTATGAGTGGAATCAATATATACACTGAGTTGAGTTTTCTTGCGTTAGTATTGACGTTACCTGAGTTGAAATACACTATTATGAAACTAAGATTGCGTTATGTATGGATTCAAATAATTGAAGTTTCTACCCTTACCTTATGAACAAAATATGAGACATTGTCGACTAGCGGAAAGACTTAGAGATCTTAACTATGTACCTTCTATTATTCAATGGAGTTTAACATGGTAATTAGTATGTTAAAGATTGAAGATTTACCGATGATAATGAGGTCATCTTGTGTATGTCAAGATTGTTATACATCATGGATTATGATGGATTAATTGTCCAAGCGATCATGTACCACTAATGACAAAGGTAAGCACATCAAATAGATTAACACCCATGCAAGAAATGAGACATCAGGGAACTACATTGAACACAGTGAGTAACGAGATCAGTAAAGAATCCAAGAAGTACTTTGAGTATATATATCTTATTTTTAAACCTTCTTCTAATTGGAGAACCATTTGTGACATACGGGGGACACTTAAACATGTATGATGGATTTCAGAGACTAGTTACTCACCACAATAATTGTCGACGGAGTATGGAAATGATATTAACTGAGAAAAGTGTGAAGTCTACTTGAGAATGATTACTAGACAAATCTAAATGGATGGAACACCGTTACATTGTTGTGATAAATATATTCATGAGAAAGCTGTCTAATCAGAATGTAACTATGAAATTGTTCGATGAGATGTTTGTATGAGACCTCGTGCAATCGAGAATGTACTTTGGGAATTGGAGTATGATTGCAAAGAAAATATCCTTAATTCGTCGATGATTTCGGACTGAATTTAGGGGCTAAATTCTTTTAAGGGGGAGAGATTGTAAAAACCTGAATTTGTTATGCTTTAGATGCTTGTCTTGTTTTGTGTTGTTTATGTTAATGATATGTGTTTAATTGCTTGAGTAGCATGTTCAATATAGTTTTGCATTAGTTCTTATGCATCTAATAGTACTAGAATGATGTGCATATTAATACCTTAGCTTAGTGCAAGCCTTTGTGGTTACTCATAAGTGTGAGGTGATTGTTGTTGGCATTGTTACATGTTGTTTAGAATGAGTTTTGGGTGTATTTCAAACTTGATTTGAAGTTGGTATCACCTTAGGGTGACTTGGGTACATTGTAGGATCACTTTGATGTGTTTAGAGGCCATTTTGACTTGAACCAGCCTCCATGCAGCCGCATGAAGCGAGCTTGCCCAAAACATAGACATTCTGGACTATGTGCGGCCACATGAAGCACCCGCATAGCAACCTAAGCGGCCGCATAGAGCCTATGCGACCGCATGGTGCGGCCGCATAGCGACGAATTCTGATATTTTTGTTGACTAAAATTTTAAGTTGTTTGACCCTCAAATGTTAATCCTATGGCTGAGATGAGAACCTGGCTTTGACTTGTTGACCAATATATATACTCTCCACCCTTGTGAGAGACAAGAAAACACTTCATTTCTCACTAAACTCTTCCATGGTAGCTTAGAGAATTGTGTGAGAGACAAAGGTGTGTTTAGTGTGTGTGCATCATATCTCCCTATTCAGCCATCCAAATTGTGATCAAAGACCATCAAAGTGTAGAGGCTGACTTGGAGACCAACTTAGGAGACTTGAATTTGCATTTCCTTGGTTTGATTTCCATCTTACATGTAAGTTACTAACCCCCCCTTTGTATGCTTAGAAACTATTGCATACTTGTTCTTAATTTTACATGCATGTCTTGAATACATGGTATTTTCATGTTTAAAAGATATGTTGTGATGTATAACATGTCTATGTGTTAAGTTTTGGAGTTAGATGATGTTGCATGTTGGATTTAAGAACCCAACCATGGGATTGAACTAGTGAACATGTTAGAGACCTTAAATGGTGAAAAATTGCATATAGCAATTATACCCAATTTTATGAACTTAATGAATTGACATCAAAAGTGGATTTTCGGAAAGATTATAATTCTCCAAATCACTACTTAAATTACTACGAAAATTAGAGTTCATTTGGTGTGGATTTCGGTCCTCCGAGTATTTGAAACTGGTGTGTTAAAGACTTGTAAAGTAGCTCTAAAGTTGTGTTTTTGTGACTTTGAACAATATGTTTAATGATTTTATGTTGTAGAAAAATATAATCCACATGATGTTTGTCAAGTTCACTACTTTTGAACTTGACGGTTACTTGCATGAGTTGAGTTAGAGTACCTGCTTGTGCGTGGTGTAAGTCCAACTGGCGTCGTCGTTGTTTATGTTAAGGTGGGACGACCTATAGTCTTTACGAATTTATTTCATGATTTCTCTAAGTCGCCGCACCGAAGTTCACACCCTCACCTGTTGGCCACAGGTGGGAAGTAGCCCCACTGTTGTAGCAATACGCACGACTTTGGTTAGCTAAGTAACCCGAAGAGTAATTCCGGGAACCCGAAGAGTGATTCCGGGGAGGTCAAAACCCGATGAGTGATTCCGGGAAAGTCATTAGCCGAAGAGTGATTCTGGTGACGTTGATACTACACATATGGGTGTCGAGGCATAGTCAATTATTTGTACATTGCAGGAGTAACGCAGAGTTGGATTGCACAACCGACAACTCTTACAATCGAATATAAGTCTGTCGGTATGAATGCAATTAGGATTGATAGCTCATCATTTTATTTAGGCATCTTCAATTAGGTTTTGTCTTCAACGGAGGGCTAGATGCTTAATCACTTGCAGTAGATCTGGAATCTTAGGAGTAGAGGAGACTTAGTCTTTCGAAGGATGAAAAAACTCAAATCAAGAACTGGGTTCTTGACTAAGCAAAGCTTCTTCCCTTATGAATTTATGAACGATCTCTCCCACAAAAAGTATGTGTTCTTACACTTGTGTTTTTCTTTCTTTTTCTAGCTCCGTATGCGCTCTTTATAAAAATAATGATGGGAGATTTCTTTTATAAACGAAGAGGTAAATGATCCATTAAGACTTGAATGGATTTCTAACCGTTGGAGTGTTTGTCTTCTAGTGCATCACTGTACATCTAGAGGACTGTTAGTTAAAGAAATCATTTTGAAGATCTTGTCTTGAATTCTGTCCGTTGAAACAGGCTGTCGATGGATGTGACTTGACGTTCAGACCTGTTATGTTCAGTGCACTGTAGCTTGTCCTTTTGATTTGTCTAGAAGATTGGGATCAAGCATGGAAGAGGAAATATCCAATGGATAGGAGTGAGAGATTGGATATTTGTTCGAATCTTCAAGCTGTAAAGTAGATTTACAAAAGGAAGACTTTTGTAAATATCTTCGTATACGTGGTAGTTGGAGAATCGTCTCTATCTTCCTATTGGACTTCAGCAGCCTCTTATAGTAGATTCATAGAAGAACTGAGCCATTGTGTATGGTTGTAAAGTCTGCTGGTAAGAGTAACTGTTTTAGTGAGATGTCTACTGATCAGACGTCTGCTGGTGCTGGCATTTATAGAGCTAATCCTTTTAGGTGGTCATCATTAATCGGTAGGACATAGACTCGAATATGTACAAAAACTTCCTATGTCACGACCCGACCCAAGATCCTATGTGGAATCTCGTCCGGTTCGTGAGACGGGACACAAAATGCACAGTTTAAAAATCACTTTTCATGCAAAAACCCCTGTAATGCAAATGTATGTTCATTTTAAAACCAAAACAGCACATCACGGCCACACAAATGCCGGAAGAGAACATACGATATAACCAACAAACCCACGAGACAAGGAGCTCGGGCTTAACATGTAACATCATCAGAGTGCGCGGAATATAAAAATAAGTAACATTTACAAAAGCCTGACAACCATGTCGGCATCTACAAAAGAATATTGAATGAACAACAAGTACGGGACTTCTACCCAACTTTACAATGTTTAAGTAACAAATGTACCCTCGGCCTCACCAAAAGAAAATACCAAGGCTCACAGAGTACTACCAAAAGACTGACTGACGGATACACCGGGCAACGAACGATCACTGAGGGTTTCTTGCAGGCTCGGGATCTAAGGAAAACAATAAACAATGGACGGGGTGAGTTATAAAACTCAATAAGCTACTAATGCAACAATATGGCATGCGAGATGTGAACAGTAATAAGATTCAAATATAATAAGGTTATCATAACATGATGGTTCTCAATCATCGTAGAAACAAATATCTCATAACACATGTCACGTAGCATGCATCTCACGTAGGAGCAATATGTAAACACATTTAAAAGGATACCGTCGAGGTACACCTCCGACATACCAACTTCCAACCAACCAACCAAATAATACCAAGTAGAAACCATTGATGTCGTACCCGATCATCGAACCAATAACCAAAACCAAAGTGAACCGTTTCCCGTATTCACGTCAACGTGAAGACTCGGTCCCCACGACCCGAGAAACAATCACGGTATAGCTTACCAAGGTCGCGTTTATTCCATACAACACTTAGCGCTATAACCCCTACCGTGGCCAATGGTAGGGCGAGGCCCAGTGTATTGGCCTTCGGCTATTACGTAGCCCCGGCTCACGCAATAACCGAGCGTCAATACACCTCCAACAAATATGCCATGGACTTAACTAATGCTCAAGTAGATGTTTACTCGACACATTAAACCAATCAACCAAATGTTCAAGTAGGTGTTTACTAAACATTAAATAAAAGTGTTATACTCCAAAGTAGGGAGTATAACGTCCATAATAACAACATACTAATGTGTGCCATAACATGCCAATATTAAATCCAACACAATACCATTATACGTGTATCGCACAACCAATCGCCCAACGGGTCTCTCGAGCATCCAAAGAGCTCACAAAACACACACGTGGTCACATTCATTATCAAACCCTAATCGACTCCGTTAGAGTCCTTTTTGGTTACTAATGATGTCGAGTTACGGAAGTGGTCTTGTACTTTAATCCTAGCACATTAACGCCCAAATTCGAGTTCCCAACAACAAATTACAAGTTTCAACATATTTCACAATCCCAAAACCACATTTCATGGCAAAATCACAAGTTCACATTTCTAGCATGGGAACTATACTCATTTGAAGTTTAAAATGTCATATGAGACATAAAAGATGAAGAAGAGGGGGTAGTAGCTTACCTCTTGTCGAAAAAAGTGGAGAGAAAGGAAATCTAATCGGTAGGAAAGTTTCTCCTCGTCAAGACCTTCGCAATGGTATGCTCGGATCGTTGAGATTCCTTCACAATCTCAAGAAATCTCTACTTTCTCACTCTAAACTCTCTCTACTCTCTCTCTATGTTTTAGGATGAAAAGGGGAGAAATGAGATGTTCTTTAAGTCTCCCAAGGTGTTTAAGTGGTCAAGAAAAGGCTGATCTCTCGGGTGATGACGTGGCACAACCCTGGCCAACCAATCTTAAGTTTTAAAAATTTCAGAATTTCATGGGCAAAGTTCTTGGGCGGCGCGGCCGCTTAGGAGGCCGCTTAGGCGGCCGCTCGGCATGCGATTTTTCTGTTGCGGCTTTTGGCGCGCGGCGCTCGGCCCGAATGTCCGATTTTTTTGTAAAGTGTTCCGAAACACTCCCGAAATGATCCTAAATGATCCCAAGGTGATTCTAAGTCTATGGGAAGGTCAAAACACTTAAGAAAAGTCCCGCGAGCGAACCGTAAAAGTGATTCAAGTTCAACACATTTAAAGTATGTCAAATCACAAGAATTAAACGATGGTTTAAGCATATAAAACACATAGAATGCAACATGAATATGCTATATATCATGTATAACATGCTCAAGAAATATTTATAGAGTTTATTCAATGTAACACGTGTAATAATCATGAATGATATGTATGACGTGTAAGATGCAAATGAAGCGGGTGTTACATTCTCACCCCCTTAGAATAAATTCGTCCGCGAATTTACTTACCAACTCCATTGAACAATGCGGGATACTTCTCACGCATCTCCTACTCGGTCTCCCAAGTGGCCTCCTCGACATTGTGATTCCTCCACAACACTTTCACGAGGGGTATAGTCTTCGTTCTCAACACTTGCTCCTTGGTGTCCAAGATTCGCACCGGTTGCTCAACATACGAAAGGTCGGGCGTTAAATCCACCGGCTCATACTCTAACACATGTGAGGCATCCGTCAAATACTTTCTCAACATCGACACGTGAAACACCTCATGAATACCTGACATCGATGGCGGTAAAGCAAGTCTATATGCCAACTTTCCAACCCTTTCCAAGATCTCAAATGGTCCAATGTACCTCGGGGCCAATTTTCCTTTCTTACCAAACCTCTTAACCCCAATCCGAGGCGAAACCTTCAAAAACACGTGATCGCCAACCTCAAATTCAAGATCCCTACGTCTATTGTCGGCATAACTCTTTTGTCTACTTTGAGCCATTTTCAATCTTTCCCGAATAATTTTCACACTTTCCGCCGATTCATGAACCATCTCTGGACCCCAAAACTTTGCTTCGCCAACCTCATCCCAACAAATCGGAGAACGACACTTCCTACCATACAGTGCCTCATACGGAGCCATCTCAATACTCGACTGATAACTATTATTGTAGGCAAACTCGATCAATGGCACATGCGAATCCCAAGTTCCCTTAAAGTCCATCGAGCACGCTCTCAACATATCCTCAAGTATCTGAATCGTTCTCTCGGACTGTCCATCGGTCTGCGGGTGAAATGTTGTACTCAAATTCAACTTAATCCCCAAAGCGTTCTGAAGTGACTGCCAAAACCGAGAAGTAAACCGCGGATCCCTGTCCGACACAATGCTCACGGGCACCCCATGCAACCTCACAATCTCCTGAATATATAATGAAGCAAGCTTCTCTAACGAATCCGAAATCGCAATAGGAAGGAAATGGGCCGACTTAGTCAATCTATCGACAATAACCCAAACCGCATCATGACCTCGTCGAGTCCTCGGTAACCCCGTCACAAAATCCATCGCAATATTCTCCCATTTCCATTCCGGAATTTCAAAAGGTTGTAACAACCCAACTGGCCTCTGATGTTCCGCTTTAATACGTTGGGAAGTCAAACACTTTGACACAAACTCGGCGATTTCCCTTTTCATTCCATTCCACCAAATATTCTTCTTCAAATCTCTATACATCTTGGTACTCCCAGGGTGAATTGTGTATTTAGACTTATGGGCTTCATCTAACACTTGTCGTTTTACTTCCTCAATTGCCGGTACACAAACTCTACCCCGAAACGTCAGAATACCATCACTATTCATAGCAAAATCCGGGGTCTTACCCCCACCTAACTCATCAATCACCTTCTTCAACTCCGGATCACTCTCTTGAGTCTCCTTAATCCGTTGGAACAACACCGGAGTAGCCCTAACATTAGCAAAAATCACCCCATGGCTAGATTCACTAGGACCCCAATCACGAATGTCCTCAAGCATCTTCCATTCCCTAGTCATCAAACATGAAACATACGCCTTCCTACTCAGCGCATCCGCCACCACGTTAGCCTTTCCCGGGTGATAAAGTATGGTACAATCATGATCCTTCAACCGTTTCATCCACCTTCGCTGCTGATTATTCAACTCCTTTTGCGAAAATAAATACTTAAGACTCTTATGATCAGTGAACACCTCAAATTTAGCCCCATACAAATAGTGTTTCCATTTATGAAGAGCAAAAATAATCGCAGCCAGCTCGAGATCGTGAGTCGGGTAGTTCTGTTCATACTGAGTCAACTTCCGTGAAGCATACGCGATGACCCTTCCATTCTGCATTAAGACACAACCCAAACCTTCTTTCGAAGCATCGCTATAAATCACAAACCCATCATGTCCATTCGGCAATGCTAAGATAGGAGCCGTAGTCAACTTCTCCTTCAATTCCCGAAAACTCGCCTCACACCTATCATTCCACACAAACGGCTTATTCTTCTGAGTCAAAGTCGTCAAAGGGGTTGCAATCTTAGAGAATCCTTCTATAAACCTCTGATAATAACCCGCTAACCCCAAGAAACTCCGAATCTCCGTCACCGTCTCGGGTCTCTTCCAACTTACCACCGCCTCGATTTTCGTCGGGTCAACTGAAATCCCCTTGCCTGAAACTACATGACCCAAAAATGTCACCTCCTCCAACCAAAAGGCACACTTGAACTTAGCATACGACTTCTTCTCCTCAAAAGTCAATACAATCCTTAAGTGTTTCTCGTGCTCCTCCCGAGACTTCGAGTACACCAAAATGTCGTCGATGAAGACAACCACAAAACAATCAAGATACGGCAAGAACACCCTATTCATCAAATCCATAAACACCGCGGGTGCATTAGTCAACCCAAAGGGCATAACCACAAATTCAAAATGCCCGTATCTAGTCCTAAATGCTGTCTTAGGAACATCCTCCTTTCTAACCTTCAACTGATGGTAGCCACTCCTAAGGTCGAGCTTGGAGTACACTACGGAACCTCGAAGCTGATTAAACAAGTCATCAATGTGTGGGAGAGGATATTTATTCTTAATGGTAACCTGATTCAACTCCCGGTAGTCGATACACAACCTCAACGAACCATCCTTCTTCCTTACAAACAATACCGGTGCACCCCAAGGCGATACACTCGGTTTAATAAAACCCCGATCAAGCAACTCTTGCAACTGAATTTTTAATTCTTTCAACTCGGCCGGCGCCATGCGATACGGTGCTTTCGATATCGGCGCGGTACCCGGTAACAATTCAATACAGAACTCCAATTCTCTATCGGGGGCAATTCATAGTCATCGGAAAAGACATCCGGAAATTCACGAACAACCGCAACATCATCCAACAACCACCCTTTTCGACTTATCCACCACACAAGCCAAGTACCCCGAACAACCACGAGATAACAACTTACGGGCTTTCAAAGCCGAAATAAGTCGAACACCACCCATACACTTATTACCAACAAACACAAAAGACGACAGATTTGGCATATCAAAAGTAACAAACTTCTTACGACAGTCAACAACAGCATGGTGAGCATGCAACCAATCCATCCCCAAAATCACATCAAAATCCCGAATAGGCAAAACAACCAAATCAGCAGGTAAATGGTGGCCATCAACAACCACATCACAATCATGATAAACTTCAGAAGCTACTTGGGACTCTCCCATCGGAGTAGACACCTCGAGCACATACGGCAATGATTCAGGCATATGATGCAAATGACAGGCAAAATGCGATGCGATGTATGAATGAGATGATCCTGGGTCTATGAGAACTCGGGCTTTAACACTAGAGACGAGTAAGGTACCTCCTATGACATTGGTGGCTTCGGGTACTCTATTCTGGTCTAGGGCGAAGACACGACCCTGGACTCTAGGGCGACCCTCATTATCTCTTTTGACGCCCGCATTCTGTTGTGCACCACCCGGTTGGACCCTTTTGTTCCTAGGGCAATCCCTCTGAAAATGCGTGCCATCCCCACAAAGAACACATTTCCCTTGCTTCTTCCAACACCTATCCTCCGTGTGACCAATCCTCAAACAAAAGTTGCATGTCATCCCCTGGGCCCGCTGCCCCTGTGTGGTGTTCCCCTGATTTCCTGTCCTCTGTTGATTCTGTCCTCCCCTACGGTTGTTATTTCCCTCTCTGTTGCCAGTTCCACGGTTATTCTGATTCCTCCACCTTGACTGTCCTGATTGCTGGGCCCCACTAGTATTTCCCCGTTGGTTCCCACTGGTGCTCCCCAATTTAGTACGGTGTTCCTCAATATCGTGTTCAATCCTGTAGGCCTTATTCACTGCTCCCTGATAGCTTGTCAACTCAAGTGGTATGAGTTGCTTCCTATACTCAGTCCTCAACCCCTTTACAAACCGGTATACCTTCTTCTCCTCTGTCAGTAGTAAGTGTGTGCAATATCGAGATAACTCAGTAAATTTAGCAGAATACTGAGCTATCGACAAACTTCCCTGCTCCAGACCAAGAAACTCTACTTCCTTTTTCGCTTGTATCACATCCGGAACAAACTGATTCCGGAACCGCTGCAAGAAAAGCTCCCATGTTCTCACCGTCTGATCCTGTATCCAGTTAGCTTCCAAAACCTTCCACCAGTGTTCAGCCGCATCCTCTAGTTTGAACGTGGCGAACTTAATCTTCTCCACATCCGTACATCCCAACGCTGCAAAGATCTTTTCTGTCGACTCAATCCATCTCTCGGCTTTCTCCGGATCCGGTTCACCATCGAAACTCCTTGGTTTCATCTTCAAAAATCTCTCCAATCGGCGGTCATTGTCCCCGACTCCCCCGACCGGTTGCATTACTCGTTGACCACCCACTTGGCCTTGTCCATCCATAGCTTGTCGATTCATATCCATAGTCTGTCTGTTCATTTCCATCATAGTCTGCATAAACCCCTGCATAGTGTGCATGAAGGCTTCGTTCAGGTTTACATGACCCTCTGATGACTGCCCGGTAGTTTGATTAGGAGACGGGTTAGACGGCCCGGTTCGACGAGTATCCCTTTCGGCCTCCGCGGCCCTACTAGAACCAGCTCCATTCCGTGTTTCAACCATGATTGTTCACCTGCAACAAACACTCGTCGTTAACGACTCAAACACTCAACCAACCCCCGCCTAAGCCAAGGATACCAAATCCCAGCGAGCTAACTTATGCTCTGATACCAACTGTCACGACCCGACCCAAGATCCTATGTGGAATCTCTCCGGTTCGTGAGACGGGACACAAAATGCACAGTTTAAAAATCACTTTTCATGCAAAAACCCCTGTAATGCAAATGTATGTTCATTTTAAAACCAAAACAGCACATCACGGCCACACAAATGCCGGAAGAGAACATACGATATAACCAACAAACCCACGAGACAAGGAGCTCGGGCTTAACATGTAACATCATCAGAGTGCGCGGAATATAAAAATAAGTAACATTTACAAAAGCCTGACAACCATGTCGGCATCTACAAAAGAATATTGAATGAACAACAAGTACGGGACTTCTACCCAACTTTACAATGTTTAAGTAACAAATGTACCCTCGGCCTCACCAAAAGAAAATACCAAGGCTCACAGTACTACCAAAGGACCGACGGATACAGGGCAACGAACGATCACCGAGGGTTTCTTGCGGGCTCGGGATCTAAGGAAAACAATAAACAATGGACGGGGTGAGTTATAAAACTCAATAAGCTACTAATGCAACAATATGGCATGCGAGATGTGAATAATAAGATTCAAATATAATAAGGTTATCATAACATGATGGTTCTCAATCATCGTAGAAACAAATATCTCATAACACATGTCACGTAGCATGCATCTCACGTAGGAGCAATATGTAAACACATTTAAAAGGATACCGTCGAGGTACACCTCCGACATACCAACTTCCAACCAACCAACCAAATAATACCAAGTAGAAACCGTTGATGTCGTACCCGATCATCGAACCAATAACCAAAACCAAAGTGAACCGTTTCCCGTATTCACGTCAACGTGAAGACTCGGTCCCCACGACCCGAGAAACAATCACGGTATAGCTTACCAAGGTCGCGTTTATTCCATACAACACTTAGCGCTATAACCCCTACCGTGGCCAACGGTAGGGCGAGGCCCAGTGTATTGGCCTTCGGCTATTACGTAGCCCCGGCTCACGCAATAACCGAGCGTCAATACACCTCCAACAAATATGCCATGGACTTAACTAATGCTCAAGTAGATGTTTACTCGACACATTAAACCAATCAACCAAATGTTCAAGTAGGTGTTTACTAAACATTAAATAAAAGTGTTATACTCCAAAGTAGGGAGTATAACGTCCATAATAACAACATACTAATGTGTGCCATAACATGCCAATATTAAATCCAACACAATACCATTATACGTGTATCGCACAACCAATCGCCCAACGGGTCTCTCGAGCATCCAAAGAGCTCACAAAACACACACGTGGTCACATTCATTATCAAACCCTAATCGACTCCGTTAGAGTCCTTTTTGGTTACTAATGATGTCGAGTTACGGAAGTGGTCTTGTACTTTAATCCTAGCACATTAACGCCCAAATTCGAGTTCCCAACAACAAATTACAAGTTTCAACATATTTCACAATCCCAAAACCACATTTCATGGCAAAATCACAAGTTCACATTTCTGGCATGGGAACTATACTCATTTGAAGTTTAAAATGTCATATGAGACATAAAAGATGAAGAAGAGGGGGTAGTAGCTTACCTCTTGTCGAAAAAAGTGGAGAGAAAGGAAATCTAATCGGTAGGAAAGTTTTTCCTCGTCAAGACCTTCGCAATGGTATGCTCGGATCGTTGAGATTCCTTCACAATCTCAAGAAATCTCTACTTTCTCACTCTAAACTCTCTCTACTCTCTCTCTATGTTTTAGGATGAAAAGGGGAGAAATGAGATGTTCTTTAAGTCTCCCAAGGTGTTTAAGTGGTCAAGAAAAGGCTGATCTCTCGGGTGATGACGTGGCACAACCCTGGCCAACCAATCTTAAGTTTTAAAAATTTCAGAATTTCACGGGCAAAGTTACTGGGCGAGGCGCGGCCGCTTAGGAGGCCGCTTAGGCGGCCGCTCAGCATGCAGATTTTCTGTGTGCTGTTTTCTGGCTTTTGAGCGCGCGCCTGGGCGGCCGCTCGGCTTCCAGAATGTCCGATTTTTTTGTAAAGTGTTCCGAAACACTCCCGAAATGATCCTAAATGATCCCAAGGTGATTCTAAGTCTATGGGAAGGTCAAAACACTTAAGAAAAGTCCCACGAGCGAACCGTAAAAGTGCAAGAAGTTCAACACATTTAAAGTATGTCAAATCACAAGAATTAAACGATGGTTTAAGCATATAAAACACATAGAATGCAACATGAATATGTTATATATCATGTATAACATGCTCAAGAAATATTTATAGAGTTTATTCAATGTAACACGTGTAATAATCATGAATGATATGTATGACGTGTAAGATGCAAATGAAGCGGGTGTTACATCCTAAGTATAATGGCCTATGTAATATTTAATGAGTTGCCACGCTAACTGGTACGCAGCCCCGTTAGCCACTCGTGTGAATATGCGTTGTAATGGTGACAAGCAAATCACAGTTTGGAAAATGCAAACATATATAGCAAATGTTGTGCAGGCATATTCCTAACAGGATGGTTCTTGTGACTTTGCTAAGGAAGCAAACATTTGCCTTATGGCCAGAGAATCACCCCATGATTCAGTAAGATCAGTGCCATTTCAATAGGATGATAGTGATGATGATGAGTTCAATGAATCTTTTAGGGGAGATCTCATCAAAATCAATAAAGAAATGCTTGAATGCCAAATTCAAAACTGCTTATGTGAAATTTTCCAAGAAGTATGAATTAGTTGTCTCTGAGAAATCCACATTGTTGTCTAAGAATAAAAACTCAATAGACAACAAGTGGACAATACCATGACTCAAAAAGAGAACAAGGCTTTAACTAAAAAGGTTGATTTCCTACTTGAACACATCAAGAAAATTAATTTTGAGAAAGATGACCTTCAAAAGGTTGTTGATGCTTGGAATAATGCTAAAAGAAATTTTGATACCATTCTTACAAAACAAAAACCTCTTAACGACAAAACTGGTATTGGTTTCCAAAGTGAGTTCAATGTAAGAAGTTTATCTGGTTCTCAAGAGAATGAGACAGTTGAGGAAATAGCTAATGAAATGGCTAAGGAAGTAATTTATGACCAGCTACCTTCTCAAAAAGAAGCAAGGACTTGGTCTTACCAAAGTGTCGTTTGTTTATGCTAAAAACAAACCAGCCAAGTCCAAGGGTAAACAAACTGTCACTATAAATGACATTGCTAATAGGGAGTCTAAACAACAGAAACCTACTGGTAGCCATCCTATGAAAACAGTGACAGCTAACAAATAGGTCTAAGACTGCTCAACTCAAACCTATTAAATTTGTTAAACCAAAAGTTGTTTACCACAACTCTACTGATGGAAAGCTCAGTAGTGTTATGCCTGAAATTACAAAACCTTTTGTTAAAAGGCCTACTGTTGCAAAGCCTAATAACACTAGGAAGTTGTATTATCAGGCTAAAACCAATAAGCTGTCATCAACAGACCAGTCATTCCCAAGACTGCTGATCAAAAGATGGCTCCCAAGAAAACAGAAATCACCATACATATTTAAGTTTTCATTCTTGTTCTTTCTGTAAAAGTCATGGCCATGAGATTCATGAATGCCTTCTGAGATTTGTACCTAAACCTAAAGTGTTCACACCCCCAAAGGTTAAACAAGTATGGGTCCCAAAATGTTGCTAACCCTCGGGACCCAAGATAAAAGGGGGCCAAGAACTTAAATGTTTTATTTTCAGGAATGCTTCATGGCGTTAATAAGGAGGTGAAAGACTTATGGTATCTGGATAGTGGCTGCTCTAAGCACATGACTAGAAATCAGGATCTTCTCTCCAATATTAGTGAAGCAAAGGGTCCCTCAGTAATCTTTGGTGACAACTCCAAAGGGAAGACAGTTGACTATAGATCTATAATTCAAGGAAACCTCTCTATCAGCAAGGTTTCTCTTATTGAAGGCTTGAAGCACAATCTCTTGAGTATATCACAATTTTGTGATAAAGGACTAATCTATTAACTCACTTCAAGTCACTGCATTATCAAGGACAGTAAGACCTGTACAACTATCTTGATTGGATTCAGAAGAGGAAATGTGTATGTAGTTGATCTGAATGCTGTTGGGAGGAAGTCAAGTCTGTGTTTAGTTGCAAAGAGCTCCAATGATAACAGCTGGCAGTGGCACAAGAGGCTCAGCCATCTCAACTTCAAGTATATCTCTAAGTTATCAAAGGACAACTTGGTTATTGGCCTACCAAAGGTACCAACTGATAATGACAAGCTTTGCAAGGCATGTCAGCTGGGGAAGTTAATCAAGTCCTCTTTTAAAAGCAAGCCTTGTTTATCAACTACCAGACCTCTACAGTTGCTGCATATGGATTTTTTGGTCCTGTCACTACTACTTGTCTTGGTGGCAGCAAGTATACTCTAGTAATGGTTGATCACAATTCAAGATTCACCTATGTTGAAATGATGTCTTTAAAAGATGTAGCTTATGACATTATAACAGCCCTCTTCAGAAGACTTCAAACACAGAAGCTGGATGATATTACTGATCAAGTCAGACAATGGCATAGAATTCAAGAACAATGGTGTCACCAAATACTGTGTTGATCATGGAATTAGTCATAACTTCTCTACTACTGGCACAGTTCAACAACATGGAGTTGCTGAAAGGAAGAACAGAACTCTCACTGAAGCTGGGAAGACCATGATTGCCAAAGCAAGGCTGTCTATGTACTTCTGGGCTGAAACTGTCAACACAGCCTGCTTCACTCAAAACAAGTCTTTGATTAACAAGTTTCATAACAAAACTTCACATGAAATATAGTGAGGCAGAGCTTCTAATATTGGTTTCTTTAAATTTTTTGGGTACAAATGCTATGTTGTCTATAATGGTAGAGAACATAGATGATTCCAAAGCTGATAAAGGAATATTCTTGGGATATTCTAAATTTTCAAAAGCATATAGAGTTTACAATAAAAGATTTTTAAAAGTTATTGAATTTGTACATGTCTCTTTTGATGAATTTGATTTTATTGGACCACCTTTGGCTCCTAACGTTTCTAATGATTCTGATGAGTGTGAGACATGTACAAAACAGCCAAGCTCTAACTCTGTAAATGTTCAAGTTCCTCCAAGGATTAACATGATAGAATTACCAATTACTAATAATGGTTCAGCCAACACTGAAACAGCTAATCCACAAGAAGTTGTTGTTCCATCTACTCCAGGAGTAATTTAGCCAACCTTGGAACTTACTTACCATCCTGAAAACCAAACTCCAAACATCTCCACTTATCAAGAACTACCAACTGATGAAACAGTCAGACCAGACCTACTTACTGAAGTTAGAGAAGTAAGAGATCACCCCATCACTTAAATCATTAGGGATCTCAATGTTGGTGTTCAGACAAGACAAGCTTCAAGGAATGAATGTAAGTACTCTACTGCATTTGTTTCAAACATTGAACCCAAGTAGGTAAATAAAGCTCTAAAGGATCCAAGCTAGGTAGAAGCTATGCAAGAAGAACTAAATTAGTTTGAAAGATGCCAAGTTTGGGAATTGGTTCCTAGGCCTAAAGGACAAACTGTTATTGGAACCAAGTGGATTTTCAGAAACAAGAAGGATGAGAATGGGAATATCACGAGGAATAAGGCAAGACTGGTAGCCCAAGGCTATAGACAGAAGGAGGGAATTGACTATGATAAGACATTTGCTCCTGTTGCATGACTGGAAGCTATCAGACTCTTTCTTGCCTATGCATCTTTTAAGGACTTCAAGTTATATCAAATGGATGTTAAAAGTGTATTTCTGAATGGTGAGCTGCAAGAAGAAGTCTATATGGAACAACTACCAGGATTCCAAGACAACATAAGATGAGAAGATGTCTACAAACTAAGGAAAGCACTGTATGGACTCAAGCAAGCTCCAAGGGCCTGGTATGAGACCCTTTCAAAGTTCTTGATTACTCAAGGTTTTGTGAGAGGTCAAATTGATACTACTCTTTTTATCATGAAACATAAAGGTCATTCTTCATTAGTTTAAATTTATGTTGATGATATTATATTTGGCTCTACTAATGAAAACCTTTGTAAAAGGTTTAAAAGCTTATGCAGAGAAAATTTGAAATGAGCATAATGGGAGAACTCACCTTCTTCCTAGGACTTCAAATTCAACAAAGCTCAACTGGTATCTTCATCAGTCAAGCCAAATATGCAAAGTATCTTATCAAGAAACTTGTTCTTAAGAATACAAACAGCTTCAACTCTCCAATGGCTACTAACTGCCATTTTGACAAAGATGAAAAGGGCAAAAAAGTAGACATGACTCTTTATAGAGGCATGATTGGTTCACTTCTATACTTAACGCTAGTAGACCTGACATTATGTTGTTGTTTGTGTTTGTGCTAGATTTCAAGCAGATCCTAAGGAGTCTCACTTACAAGCAGTCGAGAGGATCATAAGATATCTCATTGATACAGCTAACTTGGGTATTTGGTACCCAAGGGATTCATCTTTTACACTTATTGGCTATTCTAATGCTAATTTTACTACTTGTAAGGTTGTCAAGAAAAGCACAAGTGGGACATGTCAGTTCTTAGGGAGTAAACTAATCCCATAGTCCAATAAAAAGTAATCTTCTATTTCAACTCCAACAACTGAGGCAGAATACATAGCTGCTGTTCACAATTGTTGTGGATCAAACAGCAACTTGTTGATTATGAGATCAAGACTACTGATTGCCCTATCATGTATGACAACACATCAGCCATCTCAGTCTCTCAAAATCCTGGTATGCACTCCAAGACAAAGCATATTGATGTGAGATATCATTTCTTAAAAGATCATGTGGAAAAAGGTAATATCAGCATACAATATGTACCTACTAATCAATAATTAGCTGATATTTTCACCAAGTCACTTGATTCAACCAAGTTTGCCTATCTTAAAGAAGAGCTTGGTATGCTTGTCCTCAATCCTTAACCCTTGTAAATTTCAATGTTAAATTACATTTGGCTATATATCTTTATAACTGCTAATATATCTTATCAGCCAAGTATAATATTACTGGTGTCATCGAACAACCTCAGGCTAAGAAATCTTCTGTTAAAACTGTTGATGCCTCAACCTCTGCTGGTACTGCTCTCCATCAACCAGCCAAATCTTCAAGGGCTGCTGAGGCTTCTCAAAGGCCAATTGGTTGTCTTCCCAAGAGTAGCTATCACCTAGGAGTGACCATAAATGCTCAATCTGTCAAAGAGTACTCATTTGGAGTTACTCTGGTCAAGGACTTAGAAGAAATTGGACTTCTTCCATTTTTTGAATTAGGTGATAAGGACTACAGCATCAAGCTGATTGAGGAATTCTTTACTCGTATGATTTTCCCTCTTTCACCAGTATCCAAGGATGAGCAGGTGGACAAGAGCTACATCAAAGTCTATATCAGAGGCCATTTTATCAAGCTTAACTACAAGGTGATAGGAAAGATTTTGGGATTGCCTGATGAAGCTAAATTTGACTTGACTGTTGAAGAGTCAGACACAGCATGGGCCATGATGCGAGGAGTTGTTAAGCCAGAACCTCTTTCTGAGATGTACAGGAATCTATTTCCTGAAGTCCCTTACAACATCAGCCATCTGTTGACAAATGCATGTTATTTAAGAATAAATCCAGAGATGTCTTCACTTCCCACCAGCTGTTAATCACTAAAGATGTCATTCTAAGGAAGTAGTTGAGCTGGGCCATGCTTGTTTATTCCCTGCTAATTGACAGTTTTTTGGAGGTCCATACCATTCCAGGGATGAGGAGACCCTTTGTCAGGGTGATTAATACACTCCTGAGGGGTCACAAGGAGGTTGAAGACACCATAGCTGCTGATGAGGTTATCAAGGTGACAAACACTTATGTGCTCACCTCCAACAATATTAAGTGTTATAAGGAGGATGCAACACAGAGAGCTGCTACTGCTGATGCTGGGTCATCTACCCAGTCCAAGAAAGGCAAGAGGCATATCACCTACACATCTGAGGGGCTACCATCTCAGGAGGAGCAACCCAAGCCCATAGCTGCAACCTTTCCTGAGGACTTTGACCTTAGTCGTCTTGACCACGGCCCCTTTAAGCCCAAAACCAAAAAACTAAAGCAGATAACTCAACCTCTTTCACCTCTACCTTCAGCCAAACCCTCAAGGAAGCATGCCTCTAAAAAGACTGCTGAGAGGGATACACATACCTTTGAACCAGTCATTCTTCAACCTACCAGCCAACCCTCTTCTCTACCTCCTAAACCAACCACGACAACCACCAAGGCCAAAATCAAAACCTTCTTCAAGCCAACCAATGAAACCTTTGGCCTACCCAAACCTACTTCTCCAACCACCTCATCTATCCTAGTTGAACCCATACCAGTCGTTCCTAGACCAGCCATCCCTACACCATTTGATGTGTGATTTTTAAATTAATCACTAAATCTTACCGCAAGCGCATCGTTTATCTTATAGTATTTAGGATGTCAATCCCACAGGGACTTTGAATCAAGTACCGAAAAATTCATAACTTAAATTATCTAGACGAATTGATTTCAAGGTTTTTGTAGAAATGAACTAAAATTAAACTAATTAGACTAAGTTAACTAAGTAAACACAAAATTGGATTTTTGATTGAAAACAGTAATTAAAAGCTTCTAGGATTTCGGTTTACCACAACGACAAATTTATAAACTCTGCAACGATCTTCCCTTTACAATGAATGTCAAGTTTTGAAGGCGAATTGCATAAATATAGTTGATTGTATTCTCTCGAACTACTCTCAACCGTGCCTAGGTTAATTCAAATCCGATGTCTCGCTCAAAGAATTAAACTAAACCCATTATGTCCTACAATTCAATTAGCCTCTAAAAACTCAATTAATTGTCGTTCTCATGAATTTCTAGTTCGATTTTAGGGTTCCATTACCTACACTTCACCTTTTGGTTCTTCGCTTTAGTAATTGAGATTATCACATAAACGTAGGAGTTTCACCTCTAGGTTCATCGCTACCACATATTCATGCAATTATTAACAAAACTAAAATTGAATCAAAATGGGTAACATTCATATAGTAAACGGAAAGATCGAAACTTCATTTTCATAAATTCATCGTGTGCCACACCTAATCCTAGAAATAGGAAACTACTCACACATGATTGAAGAAATCAACAAGAACATCATGGCATGCATCATGAAGCAAGACAATAAAAATAGCAAAATTAGAGAGAGAGGAAGAGAAAGATGTTTCCAAAATGTTTTCCAATGATGATTTGATAAAAGAAATCTACAGCCTTGTGCTTACAATCAAAAGCTCCTCCAAATTGTATCTATGTCTAGTTATTGTAGGGGAGAAAAAAGGTAAAATTTCTTTGTTGAACTTGGAGAAAAGGAGGAGGATTGCGTGCGTCTCAATTGGAGATATATATATATATATATATATATATATATATATGTGTGTGTGTGTGTGTGTGTGTGTGTGTGTGTAAATCCTTTCTTGCATTTTCTTCTCCTTGTCTTCCTAAGATACATCAGCTATTAAGGTGATATAAAGGTAAGACTCTTGGCTTTCTTCCTATTCAAATCAGTAAAACTGCCAGGAGCTGCTCCGATCGCAGGTACGAAATAAATCGCGGCAGGGTGCGAACACTGCGGGAAAAACTTCATTTTTTAGCACTTGACATCAAAATTCCACCCGCGAAGGAAACCGCAACCTGCCCATGAATGGAGCTGAATTTGCAACTCTTCTTTTTGCCATTAATTCACCAACACTTGTCTTTTCACCAAAATGCTCCAAATCAATAAGCTCAATAGTGGTAAAGTGAACCAAAACAACTAACTTTGCTATGATAAATGCATGATTAAGTGGCAAAACAAGTCTAAAACATCCTTAAGATGTAGTCAAAATATACTTTAATCACCAGTCGATCCTGAACTAGTTAAACCTACCCCAACCAAAACAAGGCACGAAAAATGCCTAAAGAAGAGTGCCAAGAAATCCAAGTATGTGCCACCTGCCGTTCAACCTTCCCTTACACCTTCTCCTACACCATCTGACCTACCTTTACCTGTCCCAGTTGACCCTCCAGCTAAGCCTGAAGAGCTCGAAGCTTCTGCTAAGAGTCCACCTCTTACCCGCACCAAAAGGAAGCCATCCTTACCCATCAGCCAACCTGAACCCAAGAAATCAAAACTTACCCCTACGACCATCTACACCCTGATGTCTAAGAACTATTTCTCTTTAAGGACAGTCGACCTGTCCCCAACCCAGTCAATTTTGACCCTATCCTTTCCATCCTTGAATACCCCAAGAGACTTGCATGTGAACCCATGTCTGCTGGAGATATTCTCCTGCAGTGGGGTAATCTCTATGAACCTCAACCTCCTGCCTGGTCCCAACAATTCTACATTCACAACAGTCGAGTTCAAGACTTGCTTGTTCTCATACAATAGACTCGGATCCATAGGGACCATGGCCTACCCCCTCCTAAACAGTCAGATATCACCCATTTCCTTACCATTCTTAAACCCACACCTTTACCAGTACCTTCTTCTTCCTCTACTCCATCCGCTAAACCCCTTTCCCCTACCAAACCCACTTCACCAGCCAAATCTACTCCCACACTAGCCAACACCAAAACTTTAACCAACTTACCTCCACCTTCTCCACATCCTTTCTACCAGCCCTCTTGCAAGACATTACCTCCAACCTACCTCCTGCCTCCTCTTCTCCCCCTCCACCAGTTTCTGATGACTTCTTAGCTGCTGCCCTAGCCTTCCTTGTATAATTTTTTGGGCCAGTAGTTCCTCGAAACCAGCTGGTACGTTACCCCTCCATTTTTTCAACCCAAAAATTCATAACTTTTTTAACATTTTTATATGTTTCAGTGAATTTGACCCTCGTCGTTTTCCCTATTTCTTTCAAGTCCTCACCCTATTCAACTCAACCTTTCTCGTGGGTGTCAATATCCAAACCCATGCTGCTTTCCTCACTTCCGACAGCTGCCGCTCCAGCACGTTGATCCTCCCCTCCAAGCCCATCTTGGTCTTGGCCAGTTCCCCCTGCGCGGTTAACATTCCACCCTTAGTCGTTGTAATCTCGGTCTATAGTTGGGCCTAGGTTGTCGTGACTTTGTTCAACTCATCTCTCAGTCTGTGGGCCTCCTCCACCTTATCGGCGGTAAGGTCTTGGCTCAGCTTAACATCGCTTCGAGCCTTTTCGATGACTTCCTCCAGTTCAGCCACGTGAGCACGGCTTCCTCCAGCTCAACCTTGCTACCAGCATCTTGATTTGCCTTCTCAAGCTCGGCAATACGAACTATGAACTCCCACCTCTCCTTGTGAGCTGTGGCCAATTTATGAACATAGGTCTTGATCCTGGTAGCAATCAGCAAAAAGAAATCTAATGTCAAGGAGAGGAAAAATGCTAAGGAAGCAAGGAGAGAAAGGGAAGAGTCCTTACGTAACTGAGGTCGCCCCCCAAGAGGCCCGCCAGGTGCACCGGTGAACAGTCCTTAAAAGACTCATTCAAAGTATTGTTGGAGAGATCGAGGATGACCCTTTTACCCAATTCAATGGCGCAGATAAAAGGGCTTAGAGCAGCTTCAATTTTCTTCAGGGTGGCTGAGCTGGAGAGGGACCTCTCCTCAGGCAATTGACTGATCACGCTCCGAACACTTTTCTCCTGAGCAGATCGTATAATCACAACATTAACAATTGGCTCCTCAATTCTCAACTTCTTAATCGGACCAGATACCGATGATAATTTGGTTCGTTTGGCAGGGACCTTTGAACTAGTAGTTTTTTCTTTCCCCTTACCGGCAGGGATGACCATGGTAGGGAGGACTTCAGCAGTCGCAGCCAAGCTCGCTGCTAAGCGAGCTTTCCCCAACTACTCAGAACGGACGGACTTATCCTTGGCACGCCTTGTCGAGCTCCTCTTCAAAGCATCAATATCTTCCATATCTGCAAGGACAAAAGGAAGTCAAAATAGTAACAAAAATACAAAGGCATAAAAGGTCATTTAGAGAACAACCACTCAGAAGGTATCCCATCTCCGGGTCACTCCAGCAATCAGGGCATAAAGTGTTAAACAAAAAGTCTTTATGCAGAAGCCACCCCGGGAAGCTTTCAAAGGCGGGGAAAGTGCACATCGGCAAGAGACCATCGACCTTCTTCGAGGAAAGCCCGGCAATAATAACAGGTTCTCATCCTTGGTAATCCCTTTGTAATCATAGAACCTAACCTGAGAACTACCTCAGACACCCAGAGGAATCTCTAGGGCCTGATTGGCCGACTCGTCGTAGTCGTCCAGCGTGGTATGATGAATTAAAGTGTATGGATTCACGGAAGGCATGGCGAAGTTCCACCCACGCCTACTCTCTACCCTTATCACCTTGTCAACCCAGTTGGCAACCTTTCCAGGAGGATCAGAAAATAACTTAACTCCATAATTTTGGTTCTTGGCATGTGGCCGGTTATTACCTCGATTGAGGTAAAAATAGTGGCAGAATAATGTCATCGTCGGCTCAAAGTCGAGCAAGTGGGTACAAGCAATAAAGCAGATCAAGACTCCCATGGTGTTCCACGAGAGATCGAGGGGGACAGTAGAGGTTGCATCTAAGAATTCGCAAATAAAAGGGTCTAAAGGGAAGCGAAGCCCCAGCTCGAAAAAAACTCAAATAAAAACCTACTCGACCCTTCGTGGTCCTCAAACTCCAAACCAAGCTCTAGGTCAGACACACAACCCTGATAGTCCTCAAGGTTGCAAGGATACTTTCTCATCCAGTCATCCAAGTCGGCTACGGTTATCTTATTCCTCCAGTCACGGTAAGCTTGCTTAGCGACCTCATCTTCGTTAGTAGCACACTTGGATCTTTTCCTCTTCTTTCGTTGAGCCCGCAAGGCATGGTTGACCTCAAGAGGGTATGAGGAAGAGGTACAAGTAGCCACTACAGAAGTGCTCGCAACACCGCGAGCTGGCCAATTCTTATTGAAATACAAATATAACAAGTCGGACATAGCACAATCATATTTTTCGATGATATTCATCGAGGTCCCGTAGAGAATGTCAACAACCTTGTAAGGCTCATCCTCGGGAACTCCCAAATCATCCAAATTAGCCCCCCACGTGAGCAACAAATCCTTTGCCTCACTTGGCAGGACGACGTTCCAGTCGTCATCCTCAGATTTATAGATTGTCTTCCCTTTCTGCGGCCTGGCAAACAAATGTCCCTGGCTGGTGCGTTTAACCCTCATGTTTGCGACTGGGGAACATGAGGAAGAAGAACTTAAGATAGAAATGGCTAAATATTGGGGCCCTACAACCTAGACAGTAACATTGTAAAGCGAGCTCCTCCGTCGAAACCCTAAAAGCACCAGGTCACCAAAACCCTAATTTCTGTCTTGCTGGAGCCCTTCCCAAAAAATGAACGGTCGTCGAAAAACTGAGGTAACAAACAATGGAAACCCAAAAAATGTACTGAAAATGGAAGGAAATGGAGTAAAGTGAAAAGGATACTAACCTACGGTTTGGAATTGCGGAAAAACACTGAAAATCACACACTTGAGGACGGGTGCTCGCCAAAAATCGCCTAGGTTGCCGAAAGGGTTTGAAATTTTTTGGTAAAAATGAGAGATGGTAAAACCACCATTTATATAACGAAACCGATGTGGGTGGGTTGACCCATGCAGAAAATACGCGAACCTCGGCACGACGTCGTTTTGAGGATTTGATATCACTATTTTTTGAATCTTAAAAGACACGCTGTTTAAATCTACCTCGAGTCCCTCGTCAATGATTACACACGCAGTTCAAGAAAGACACGTATCTTCCTAAGATGGTCATTAAAAGGAAGCCGAGCTGATATTAAGCGACCTTATGTTGAACAGCTCGGCCCCCTAATGAACAATTTATTTTACACCTCAAGGATGAATCCTCTCCTTGAGAAGTAGGGGGCTATAAACGGGCTCCGCCCAAACCCTCACACGTGGCAAAATCATTGTAACACGAGACAAGCCAAATGGACAGTGCCGAGGTTACCTCGGAAGCGAGCTGGCGATAAATTCCTGCGAGCTCGTTCGTGATGACCTAGGGACCATGATCAACCAAATCGCTTGCGAACTCTACTAGTCAACACTGCCAAATTCATCGACCTTATTATCGCACTAACAGTGTGACCTAAGTATATCCTAGGCCGACCACGAGTAGCCCGCGGCATCGTCGGCCACTGCTCTACATATCTTTCATATGGCAAAGGTTTCCGTCCTGGAACTATCTCTAACTAAGTAGAATCTACTACAACACAATCTTCACAGCAATCCTTGGCGGACACGTTACCATGACCCGTAGGTTACGGGATTTCACCACATCTACCGGACCCGAAATAACCTAGGGCTACAAGCTATTATCTTATAAATAGTAGCACTGGGAACATATAAAGGTACGTGCAAATTATACCCAAAGATATACTCTGTTGAGCATTATTCTCTCTCTGAAGAATTTGTTGATTCTCACGCCGGAGGGTTATAGTTGGAATACTCTCAGCCCCCCTAACGGTGTTTTTCTGTCGATCATAGGCCATTGTACCCTCTTTCTTCAAGAACACCGCAACATTAAGGCAGAATTCTACTGGACTACACACTTGGCATCTACGTGAAACGGACGTGGTCACAATACCTTTTCAGCGTGATCAAATAGGCTTGTTTTTTATAAAGAAATCTATATCTTTTAGTCATACTCCATTTATAGAACATTTGAAAAGAATTTCTATATTTTTAAGTCATACTCCATTTATAGATCATTTAAAAATAAATCTATAGCACTTTGAATCATTTCGATCGGGTGAACGAGAAAAAAATTATGCTAAAAAAATCGTCAACGCTACCCTGACGATATTTTAGGTATAGTTTCTCGCCCGTTCACCCAATCAATATGATTCAAAGGGCTATGAATTTTGTTTTAGATGATGTATGTATAAAGTAAGACTTCATAAACATATACGTACAATATACATATACATATAATACACACACATTAGTACATACCTATATAGTTCACGTGTAATATACATACTCACAAATTGAGAAAACAAAATTGTTTATGCCACTTGTGTATATGCGTCATTGTGTCTAATAAACAACATTAATATATGCTTTAGTGAAACTAGGTTAGTACCCATACAACGCACATTTTTAATAAAAAAATATAGCAAATGTTGTTTATAATAAGAGGATTTCTAATTACTTTTTTTACGTTAACACTATCCTAAATTTGTAAAAAAAATTATTTATAATTTTTATAATTACTATTTTGGTTAGTTAAGTTCATTGTATTTAAAGTAATCGGGATAAATTTCTATAGGATATTAGTAATTTAAAATAAAATATATAAGGTAATATAAATAGAAGAAGAGTTTATAATATATTTTTTAAAAACAAAAAAAAGGTTGCCACGTGGACATCAATAAGAAGATGTTTTTGCCAAGGTATGAGAGAGAGAGCGAGAGAGATACTATGGAGATCAATTGAAATAAGAATTGATGAGAGAGAATACGAAGGGTGTTTGGAAATGAGAGAGAAAGAGAGTAGATTAGACCGGAAACTTTTAACACAAAACTGTCATGTTGCAGCTTTGGTTTTTGTCTTAGTAGTAATAGTATAGATTTATTTAAAATTTTAATTGAAATAATTTTTTGTAATGTTTATTTTTATTTGATAATTTTATGTTAATGTGTAAATAAAAGTCCAAGTCCATTTATGATCCACTCATTTATATCCATGTTATCAATTAAGTACTTACTTGCTCGCCCATTAAGACCTTGAACTGACAATGGATTGGATTGGACCAGTTCAGCCCAAACCCATCGTGCTAAGCCATACAATCGGGTCTGGCCTGGCTAGCCCAAATTTACATCCCTCCACATAAGCGCTACACATACTCACTCAACCCGCCCCTCTGTCACGTCTAGACACCTGAGCAATAAAAATAAGATAAAGTATTAAAATCGTGTTATTATGGGAGATCATTTTTGTGGACGAACTTTGTAACAGAATCCCAATAGAAGCGGGGGTAGGTAGTTAAAAGCTTTCTCATTAATTATTAAGAAAATCCCCTCCAAAAATGGCTTGGAGCATCTCGCCTGCTGCTTTCGTCCTGGTTCCGGTTCCTCCTCCCAAGTCATCGTTCTCACCCTCGCACTCTCACTCTCACTCTCACTCTCCTACCATTAGGGTTTCTCTCTCTTTGTTTTCATCATCAAAATCCCGCATTTCGAGCTCAAAACCAGCGATTAAATGTCAGGCCGCCGGAGAAGGCTCACCGAATTCGTTCGACTCGACGGTTTATCAAGGAGTTTACGGTCCATGGACTGTCGATTCCTCCGACGTCCGTGAGGTACTTCTCTCATTTCTCCCTATTTTTCTCAATCATTATCAATTTTATATTTCCTCTCTCTCTCTCTCTGTGTATGTGTTGGTTTATACACGAACCGCTCGATAAATTAGGCATCTGTAAATTTACTAGTTTCTTATATTGAATATGATGTAAAGGACTGAAGTGTGAATTGTTTTCACCGTAAATTAACTGCTCTTTCTAAGTGACGTTCATATGGTTATTGATTTATATGTGTGTTGTCTTAATCTTCTTACTGTTTCTTTGTACTTCCCTAGTAATTGAAACTTAATGGAAATGAGCTAAATACTTTTTCTGAGTACCTTGAGAAGCTACTGTTGATTTTGTAGTTTTTGCTAGGAATTTAAGTATGACTCAGTTTAGCCTACTAGTGAAATTCGTTTGGAAATAAAACAAACACTCAAAAGTTACTCTTTAAGGAGAAAATAATAACTTACAACTGACACTCTTTAGGAAGAAAATTAATTTTTTTAGAATGACATGCATTGAAAGGATGGAAGTAGTGCCCCATTGTTCATTTTTTGCTTTTAGTGTTGTAGTAACCGATAAACGAAGCATCACACTAAATGAGTCCTTTTTGAAAATTAAGCTAATAAAAGTTTATGGGTTTCCATATTTATCCTTATTATGTTCAAATTATTAGAAAAACTAACTTTATCCTTGATATTAGGGGTAGGAAAATGATAGGGGATCCAAACTTTTCTACATATTTCATCCTAATCTAGGTGACAATCATGTAATGGGTTAAAGGGTGACATCACTTAGGTGGCAATCATGTAATGGGTTAAAGAGTGACATCACCTATCAAGTAATGTGATATTTAATCAATCACATGGTTGGCACCTAAATTGAGATGTGAAATTTGGACAAAAAATTTGGAGCCCAAATTGTTTGATTGTCGAACATGGACTCTTTGAGCGGAATGGAGGGAGTATAACATAATTACTGTTTGGAAGATGGATAATGCAGACAATGGTTGATCTTCCAAGTGTATATATAAACCTTTATTTTTCTTTTCCTTTTCTTTTCTGGTTCGAGTTCCCATCTCATCTATGTCTTCCTGCAATTTTTACCATCTTGCACGTATGGGAACACTATTAGTATTCATCATTTCCAATTTTCTTAATGTTCTAAAATTACGAGGCTTCAACCTGCGTATACGAAAATAGGTGGCAAGTCTATTGCAATATTATCTAAATAGTGTCCTAGCTATAGTCCCTGTAATGACGAATGGACGCCTGGACTTCTTTGATTTTGAAACCCATATTTCTTTTGGAATACTCTCGAGATAGTGTCCTCAGAAGCCTTCTGCCATGGTAAGGTTTTTCAGCTGTGGCATGGAGGATACAGTATCAAATTTCGTAAACAGATCATTATGCTTGTACTGGAAAGCTGCAGATATTAGACCCTTCCCCAACACCACCATGTGAGCGTTTTGTGCACAGAGCATCCTTATTTGCTGGGTGTTAGCTGACTAGAACACAATAAAATCATTAAACTATCTCAAGTTCCTATCGCATCAGGTCTATCAGAAGGATTGCTGTCATGGCATAGAGTGATGGTGGGAGGGCATGCTCCAGCTTACTTACTGTCCTTGACATTTCCTCATGAGAAAGTTTGCATTTTGATTGCCTTCTTTCTTCCTATGGAATGGACAGTGCATCTCTGCAGCAAATGGTTGCAGTCTTTCACAATTGTAATGCCGAGATAGCTGCTATCTTTCAGTGAATTTGTAAGTGCACTTGCCCTCTCCAAGTTGTACTCAACCACTGCATCCTTCCTGCAGAAGATTTTTGATCTATAATAGACCTTCTATTCCCTGCCTTAAGTACTTGATGGAGGCTATCACATAACAAACCTTTCACCCTTCCCTCCCCCCACCCACCCTCTCTCTCGTAAGAGATGCCATCAAATCCATCCTTTTTCACGCTTTCAGTTGGTACTCTGCTTCAATCTACCTGTAGAGAAACTTATCTAATGAGCATCAATGGAGAGTATGCTAGGAATTTATGATATACGGTGGCAGAGCAGATATCTTTTGCATGACAAATGAATTCTAGAGTAGTCTTCTCCTCTGGAGGTTCCTCAGCAATCATTCCTTTCCTTCCACATGGGCCGTATAATGCCAGGAAAAGTGACATCAGTTTAACATGTCAATTGTGCACCTAGTAAATGGTTCATATGTTGGATCTGGTAGGATTAGCGAAGTCCTCCCAGATGGAAGACCCCTTAGGGGAATCGCACATTCTGTAATCCTCTTATACGCTGTCATATGTGCCATCAGGCATTCATGCTCCATGTGATCCGTATTTGGCATTTTAGTACGACATGAATTGGCTGGGTCTGACTAAAACCAAAGTTGAGCAACTGACTAAGATGGGCCATATGGCCTATAGCACTTGACTACACCTTGTGATATTAATATTTACTTATTTAGTTATTCTCTTCTAGGTCTAAATGGCATTTAGGAATTTTGAATCTTAGTAGTACTGTGAGGTGTATCTTAGGTTTGGCTTTGCTCTTATCATGTTCCTCAGATAAAGTTGGGTTCCCATCTTGAATGGGTTATTTTGCACAGTCTTTTCAAGCTATATTGTAATCTCTTCTTTACAATAAAAAGCCACTTCCCTGAAAAAGAAAGAATAAAGAACTCCCTCCATTACTCTTGCTCAGAGGTAAAACATTTGTAGCTTAAGGTTTGACTTCTGCGCCTCACCCAATAGCTCATTAATATCATCACTAATATAATGTTAATTTCTATTGATTTGTGGCATTGTTCTTAAAATGGTAAGATTTTGGTGTAATCAGAGAAACTCAGTAAAAAGTTTTGTTGTTTCAGGTTATCCTATATAGATCGGGATTAGTGACAGCTGCAGTATCATTTGTTATTGCCGCCTCTTCTGCTTTATTACCCGATGACTCTGCAGTGACAGATCTAATAAAGCATAATATTGATGTGTTTTATGCACTGGGAGCTGGGGGATTAGGGTTATCTTTGGTGTTGATCCATATCTATGTTACGGAAATAAAGCGCACTCTTCAAGCATTGTGGGCTCTCGGTGTTTTTGGATCTTTGGCAACATATATGGCCCTTGCTCAGCCAGCTGGTCAGACCTTGATACAGTATGTTACCGACAATCCAATAGCTGTCTGGTTTGTTGGTCCACTCTTTGCAGCGCTGACAGGATTAGTATTCAAAGAAGGTACTCAGCCAGTCACGAGTGATTTAGCTATCAACCTAAGAATTACATCCATCCTTTATACCCTGTATAATATTCACATGCCAAAACAAATTACTAAATTATGCCAACGTATAATGAGTAAAAAATAACAGAAACTAAACTGCAAATTAACCATAACGCAGAAGTTGAAAGACACATTTTCCTATGAACTCGTTCACTTCTACCAGGGGACTGAATGTTAGAAAATGGAAGGAATGTCCTTGACTCCTTGTCTATTCTTGTTGAAGGGACAGAAGTTAGTGTGGTCATCCTTATTCTTAAACGTCTTGTGGATCAACTCAATCTTTCATGGCTCGAAAACATAGAGCGGTCCCTTTCTACATTTAAATATTTGTTCCTTCTTTTATAATACCTCCATCCATAAATCAGTGTCTTGTTGTTTTTTTTTTTTTTCCATGGAAATAAGGAAGTTAACATATTGCCTAGGAAATCAAGTTGTAATTACCAATTTACTTTAAAAGTGACACTTGTTTAGATACCATATTAAGACTCAAAAATCACATTCGTTTTTGGGGACAGGGTAGTCCCATTTTGTCTTTATGTTGTTTTTTGGATTTAAGTGAATGGTTGAGGAGTGGGAGAGTTTGTCTATATTTGATTTGGATTAGTAATAGAGTTTTTATACACTTCTACCCTAGTGAGATATTCAGAATTCTTCTAAGCATGTCAAAGAATATCTCTAGGACTCTAACCTCCCAGAAGAGGATGCCATCATATGATCTCCACTCATTAAAAGCTATTGTGAACACCTTTATTTTTCGGTAAAGTCTAGTGAAAAGGCCCTAAATATGCTTTTTCTTTCAAGCTTGCTTACATATGATTTTGTCAATTTTCCACGTAGCATTGATGTTTAGCAATATATATATATATATATATATATATATATATATATAAAATACTATTTAGAGTACCAAAACTGTAGGTTTAATTAGTTAATTCGGAATAATATAACCAAGACCTGGAATTGAAGCAGTTTGGTTTTGGGCTCAAATTGGAGTACCGGAAGCCCTATTTTGATTCCTATAGAGGGATACTAAACATGGGCTAGTTGTATCAGGGCTATGGGAATCCTACTTTATCCGGTTTTTGAGCTTACCCAAACACCTCCTTGGTGTGGGAAAGCTAGTGAAACAATATCACCAAGCATCCTCCGGCATCAAGTCTTTGCCTTGTTAGTCGCAGTGGTTATGTTATTAACAGAATTTAATGGCCTTCAAGTGGATCCACCTGAACTCACCAAGTACTAATGGATTCAAGAATCAAACTTGCTCAAGTCAACTATATCCATTCAGCTATATTTAGGCAAAAAGCTAGTTTAGTGTAATGTTGTAAAAAAATTTGGGAGGAATAATGAAGTTATTTAAAGGTATTTTGCCCTTTATTCCAGTTACTCGGTTTACACACATAACTAAGCACTAATTTATTCTGATTTTCCAATAAGTCAAACAAAAAAACCTAAAATAAAAAAATAAATAAAATAAAACCACAACACTCATAATTCTGATTGGAAAATACAGAAGTCCTTGAATAAAATTTCTGATGTAGGGAGTAATATATAAAGGAAAAAAACTTAAATCTAAATCGGAGTAAAGAAGCATTAGGAAAAAGAAATGTTGTCATTACATTTTACTGTAGAGATAAGTAATTTTCGAAGAAAAGGAAGGTCATCAAGTTTTTTTTTTTTTTTTCTCTTTTGGAAAATATAAAGAGACTGGAAAGGGAGGAGGGAGAGTTGGGAGATGACAGATTTTATGAAATGACAAGGGTAAAAGGTGTCAAGAAAAAGTTCACTTTTGGTACTCTTTTTTGTTCATCGAGTTTGTTTATTCATTTCTGATTCTGATTATTTGTAATCATTATGGCCTGAATTATTATGGCCTAAAAAAAGATCACTTGCTAATTAATTATATTAGTCTCTTAGTTTTAATTTTAATCAAGTACGTAAACTTTAGGTAATTAGCACTAGAAAGTAACTAAAAAACATGAAAATACTACATCGAATGATACGTATTTTTCTTTTGATTTTTGTCGTGTACCTTAAAATTCTTTATACCTTTAAATACTTTTACAAGCACAATAATTTAGCGCATATATATCGGGTCAAGTAGTATTTCTACACATTTACTTTCTAAGCCACAGTATTAAGCTATTGTTCCTCATGCCGTAAAGGATTTTTAGTATAGGTACTAAAAGGGGTAGCAATTGAAATTGAATAAGATGGTAAGTTCAAAATTGACCCAATTAATCTTTCAAATGATAAAAAGTGCCCTGACTCATAATGAAAAATATCTTTTATATGACAAGAAAGACAATTGAAAAAGAATAACATTGTCATGTTTTAAGAGCTTTTTTAGTTGAATCCTTTTCTTACTAAATTTTTGTAGTTTACACATGAAAATGACCAAAAATTGCCTTCTACGCTTTATTGCTGTAACGTTTTAATTTTCAACCAAATTTCTAGCCCATACTTTTTACTCTCTCTCTCTCTCTCTCTCTCTCTCTCTCTCTCTCTCTCTCTATATATATATATATATATATATATATATATATACATGTATGCATACATACATATATGCATAAATACATGTATGCATACATGTATGCATACATACATGTATGTATACATGTATATATACATGTATACACATATACACATATCATATACACATATCATATACACATATACATATACATATATACATATATATACATACATATACATATATATATATATATATATATATGGGAAAGTATTTAATGGTTACTTTTTTATTTAACCATCAATGGTTACTCTCATTAGCAACCATTGGATTAAAAATTAAAGGTTGAGATTTAATGGTTAGTTGGAAAATACAATTAATGCAAGTAGGTGAGTCATTTAATGCATTAAATCTCAACCTTTAATTTTTGATCCAATGGTTGATAATGAGAGTAACCATTGATGGTTAAATAAAAAAGTAACCATTAAATACTTTCCCATATATATATACATATATATGTGTGTGTGTGTGTGTGTGTGCGTGTGTGAAAGATCATGAATATCATCAGTCATGGATCCTCACATCAGATTGCCTATCTTTAACAGGGCTATGCTATGGCAAGTTGGAAGCTGGTATTCTCACATTTGTCATTCCCTCAGTTCTTCTTGGGCACCTGGTACCCTTCTCTTCTTGCAATTGTGTAGAACAAACGAATGCACACTCTCGTTTGATGTTCTGACCCACAAACTTGGCCATGCTTTTAAAAGTTTCTGAAAGTCTCTTGAGGACTAGACTGGGTTTTCAGAATGCATAAGTGGGAAAATTTAACTGGGGGTTTTAGTTGACTCCATGTAGCAAGGAGAAAGGTTGACTTGGGTTGAGTCTATTTCAGTTATATCCAAACAAGTGAACGACACCATATATGCAAATATGTCAGTCAGATCCTGTTGCCCTTGATACTACCTCCAGTCCCTACATTGGTGCTTTACTTGCAGTGGATTCATCCAGTTTTATGAATATGGGGAGAAGAAAAGGAAGTCTTGCCTTCTAGTTCTAGTACTCCCATCCCTTTCAAGCAAACTACTATTTATCTCTTTTTTCTTCTCTTCTCAAAACCTGAAAAACATATCTGGCCTTCTGTTCTGAAAACATGTCTGGCCTTCTGATCTTTTTTTCCGTTTCCTAGGTTTTGAGATTTCAAATAGAACTTTTGAAGCTCCTAGTGCTCGATTGGTATGCAAGAGTAGTCATTCCATTGGATGCCATTTTAGCATAAATTTTGCATAAAATGGAAAAGAATCATTGTTCTTGCATACCAAACAAGCACCACGAGTTGGGATACTATTTTACCTATACTTAATTTGTTACACTAAAAACTACTGATGTCTTGAAACCCTATGTCTGTTTTGGACCAGAGTGGTTTGATGGATAATGGAGTAAAAGTTACGTTGCTGGGCGTGTGGATGGCGCTATTTGTTATATTTGCTGGAAGGAAGTTCACTCAGCCTATTAAGGTATATATCCTGCCTATCTGACTGTGTGTGACATTCCTTCAATATTTTAGCATTTTCTGATGATCTGCAGTGCACTTCCCTTCCAGGATGATATTGGAGACAAATCGGTTTTCATGTTCAATGCACTGCCGGAAGAAGAGAAGAAGGCTTTGGTTGAGAAACTAGAGCAGCAAAAGTAGGCAGGAAAAGAAGAAACTGCCTGATCGAACAATATATTTTTTCCACAAACAGGTAATTTATGTATATATGCTTGGATTCAGATCAAGATATTTAGAGTGAACTATGGACGAGTCACCTGTACATATTTTTTTTGTGGAGAAAGCAGTAAAACCTCTTGGCTTCCGTCTTGTGTATACATTGGCCTTTACCTTTTTATTTGATTGTGGGAAAAGAGTTGAATTGGTATTAATACATTGGTTTAATTCATAAAGCACATAATTAGCAACTCCTTTGGGCTCCTTCTTCCTAGTACATGTCCCGGGATAATCACCTCGATTGTTCTTAAAGTTGATAGTGATGTATGCTATGATCCACACTCACACACACACACACACACACACACACACGTGTGGACCTGTGTTAATGAGGGTGCAAGCTTATAATCTACTTCTGAAAATATGGCACCGACTTCCTTATGCGCTGGTGATTGTTTCCCAATCCTTGTTCTGGTCAACCAACACTGCAGTTGTGGAATGGAGATGAACTCATTTCACTTTTATTTAGAATTCCAGCTAGCTAATCATACATATACAGAAAGCTGCAAGTTAAAGAAATGGAAAAAAAAAATCATCAAGGGTTTTTCTCTTGGTTTAGAGGATTTGATTATAAAATGAAAGAGAAGCCCCAAGAAAGTTATAAATATTAGTGTCGCATGTCAGGAACCTTTTCTCTTTTAGTACTAAATAACTGAAGAACTTTTAAGCATTAGATTCTTTATCCTAGTTCCCTTTCCCCGCAAAATCCGTGAACCAATCAATTTGTAGAAGGCCATAAAACTGCACAATGTCAGCTAAAAAAGTGTGCCCAAGAATGTAATGTTTTGGTTAGTATAGAAACGAGGGTGCCTAAACATGTCATCCGATTATCATTTGACCAATAGAAGTTGAATACTTCATCCGTTTCAAGTAAAGAGTCCACTTTCTTTTTTTAAAAGTCAACATGGGATTAAATTAAATTAAAATGTTACATAACTTACTTATATTTTAGGAAATAATATATCACTAATTAAAATTTATATTAAAATATTATGAATTACAACTTTTATAACTTTGTAAATATAAATAAATTTATATAAATTATTGGTTAAAATTTAACTAAATTAACTCAAAAAAAATCAAAAGTAAACTATTTACTTGGAACAAAAGGGGGAGTATATTGCAATGCCTAGCAAGATGCGACCTATCAACTTTGGTATATATTACAAACTTAGGTGGACAATAACGTCAATAAATTAACATTTGAAATGTACCTTTCATATGTTAACATATACTCCCTCCGTCCCTAAATTATTATCTTTTTTGATCTAACACACGGATTAAAATAATGAAACAATTGATTTAATTATTAATAATAATATAGTGTATAATTTCCTTTCATGTCGATGTACATATAACTCATAATTAAAATAAAAAGAAAAAATAAGAATAAAATGATAAAAGTGTTGTTCTAAAAAAAACTTTCATACAAGACAATAATTTTAGAACGAACAAAAAAAAAAAGAAAAACAATAATTTAAAGACAAAAGGAATAACATATACTCCCTCTGTCCCGGATAAATGTTCCTACTTTCTATTTTGAAATATCACAACTAATGTTCCTAAAAACTTTTGATCTACCTATTCTTTACCATTTTTCTTAATATACCCTTAAAGCTTTATTTAATATAACACATCCCAAACAAACTCAATTATTTAAAATAATTAAACTTAATTAATGTTCATGGGTATTATGGTCAAAACACATTTTACAACACATCATTAATTATATTTCTTAATTCCTGTGTTTTATTCACTAGAACATTTATCCAGAACGAAAAGAGTACAAACTACTAGAGCCATTTGCAAAGGATAGCTGAAAAAATAAAAAAAATACCATATTGGCATATGGGAACTTTAGTGCCATAGGGGTAAAGTTTGAAGAAAAGGTGGAAGTTCCAATAATACGTTTGAAACCATATTGGATTAATCAGATAACCCAAGTTCCACCTTGTTCACAAAATAGACTTTAGTACCCTACCAAAAGAACCCTGTAAAACCACCTGTCAGACCCAAAAAAGGCGGCTGTGCAATCCCCAGATGCCAAATTTGTTTACAAGTTTACAACCAACCAACGGGATGTTGTAGACTCAGTCAAAAACTGGGTTGAGAAACGAAGCAACAACAAAAAAAAAAAAGCAGGTCAGAAGCTTCAACTGATCAGAAAGTTAAGCAAAGTCATCGTCAACCTCCTGCTTGGACTTTTTGCTTCTGGTCTTAACCCCTCCTGCATCACCTTCCTTTGTGCGTTTGGAAGTTCTCCTCGGTTTGCCACCTTCCTCAGCTGTCTCTACTTCTTTATTGTCAGGAATTTGAGCTTCAATGGGTTTCACTTCTGTATCATCATTCTTCATAGTGGCAGGCTTCTGGACAGGCTTCGTTTCTGGTACATTGTCACCATCATCTGCTTTCTTCTTACGAGTTTGCTTAGGCTTTTTCTCTGGTGAAGGCTTTTTAGTGCATTCTTTGTCATCTTTATCCTCTGTAATGACATCTGTAGTGCCAACCACCACATCAGATTTCCCATCTATTCCATCAGTTACCTTGCCCTTGTCTCCATCATTCACAGTAGCAGGAGTTTGACTGCATTCCTTTTCTGGTACAATGCCACCATCATCTGCTTTCTTTTTCTTGTTAGCTCGCTTGGGTATTTTCTGTGGTGAGGGCTTTGTTATGCCTTGTTTGGTGTCTTTATCCTCCACTAGATCTCCAGGCTTTGGGTCACAGATATCAGCAACTTCAGCCAACGCCTCAGATTTCTCATCTATGCCATCAGTTTCCTCACCCGTCTCTTCCTTTTTCTCATCTGAGTCAGATGATTCTTCACCAATCTCTAAACTATCATCTGCTTCATTGCTTTGGCTCTGAAGCGATTCTATTACACTCATCAACTCTCTATTAACCTGTAAACAGTTGATACCGACAGTGGTTACTGGAGTATTCTTTCTGCTAAGGAATACAAGGAGTAGAATCATGTCAATCAAATAACGATTCTTTCTAGCTCCTGCATCTGTACATGGATCCTCAATAGATCTTTAAAATACAAAACACAAAATATATTCATTATTCCTTAGCAACTATTCTCCTCAGTACATTCACATGGGTCACATAAGCACATTTCAGATTAAATATTTGACCCTGCCCTCCCACAAGGGGAGCAAGTTGCACTAAATATCAACAGCCATACCTGTGGATTCTGAAGAAATTCGGAAATGTCATTAGAGCATGACGGACATTTCATTACATTCTTTTGTGCTCTCAATGTCCGTCTGCCTTCACATGTCCTCTGCCTCACAAAAGTTTGACCAGCAAAGGCACCCTCCAAACAGGTCTTGCAGAAGTTATGAGCACATGGGGTAGTAAGAGGGAGAACCATCACTTTGTGGCAGATAAGGCAGCTGAATTCTGCAGGAAAAAGTGGCTTGTGTCATTGACATGTTCTTAACATTACTAATAAGAATATAATGCAGTCGGTCAAAATAAGCTCATAGGAGCATATACCAGATGATGGAACAAGTTAATTCATATGGACATGCATGTTTTGAAGTTGAACTTCTGAAGGAACATACCTTTCAAAAGCCTCTCACTTACGGACATCATTGGTGTTTTACGTTTAACTCTCTTTACACTAGTTCCATCCACTTGAGTTCCGTAGTCTCCTCGTCTTCTACTTTCTGGTGGAGGTAATTTCCACAGCCAGCAACCTTTTACCTCCTGGTTGAGAAAAATTGGCAACATCTTTAGTAGTAGAACTAGTACTATATCAAAACACTCATAAGGAAACAGAAAATAGACATTAGAGTTTCGTGGTAGAGACCATGGCTCTTAATGCAATCAAAATGCTCTGAAGCACATGTATAGAACAAAATGATCCACAACAAGTGGCATTAACTCACATCATAATCCCAAGATGGCGTCTTTTTCCTTTCTGTAATATCAGTTGCCTTCTTCAACTCCTTCATGACAGGCAAAGGCCTTGGTTTATCACCATGATCATCACTGCAGATTTAGTTAGCAAAAAGAGAACATTCATATCCATTCATATTCACATACAGCAAGAGTATTGTAAATATTATTATCACAGCAATAACAAACCTAGTCCATGGAGCAGGATCATTATCGCAACGAACAAACAGATACCGGCATACCTTGAATCCCTAAATAGACTAGGACTATCAGTATACATATTTAGCAATAGCAAACGACCTTTGACTCTATGATGTAACACCATTTTTGTTATAAAAAAAAAAATTCAGTAGCACGGTATCTTACTTGAATCCCAGGTTTGCGCCAGCATTTCTCTATCCTGTAAATCCCATCATATCTCACTCCTTTTTCCGGTGCATAAGAAGATCGCTTCTCCTTGTGAGACCTGCCCGTTCAAATGATCAAAATATGAAAATGGTTCATTTACGACAAAAGGTTAACACAAGCAATAAAATGGTTCAAGCCATGAGCAAACCAAAGAGAAAGCTGCAAACACTTTGGCAAGTAGTTTTGCCATCACCCTGTTGCGTGGAAGCAATCTAGGTTATACTATAATGACTGCACAAACATAGTCCAGAGCTAGATTGAACTTATTGCTAGCATTTTAATACAACAGTACACAAACTGATTCATAAATAATATAGGAGATTAAATGAGAGGCCACAGGGGGGTAGAGGAACTAAGGGGGGATAACAGAGCATATCCAAGTAAACTTCAAGCTTATACACACCAAACTATTTTATTAATTACCAATTAAGGATAATAATGTAGTTATTACTGTTTAATGATCAATTTGGTGGATCGAGTACCAATGTCTGAAGTAAACGCAAGCTTGCAACCTTGTTTAGATGAAGATCTCATTAATATATATATATATATATATATATATACAGCTCTTTCTCGTAATATAACCATCAGATGCTCAAATCTGTTCCAAGAATAGTAAATCAATACTGAAACTTGTAATCAACAAACTTTTAGCATGCAATCTCAGTAAACAGGAATTGTTGACAATACTCTTATAAAATAATAGGGGGAACACAGTACAAATACCCCAAGCAAACTCCAAGCTTAACAATTGCCAATTAAGGATATTAATGTAATTAATACTGTTTGATAATCAATTTGGTGGAATATAGCACGACTGTACGAGTGTCTAAAATAAACTCCAAAATCTTGTCACACCAAGGTCTTATTAATTATCTGGACTTGAATGCTATATACAGCTCTTTCTCATAATCATAAACATAATAATTGTTTACAATACTCTTATAAAATAATAGGGGGAATACAGTAAAAATACCCCAAGCAAACTCCAAGCTTAACAATTGACAATTAAGGATATTAATGTAATTAATACTGTTTGATAATCAATTTGGTAGAATATAGCATGAGTATCTAAAATAAACTCCAAAATCTTGTATACACCAAGGTCTTATTAATTATCTGGACTTGAATGCTATATACAGCTCTTTCTCATAATCATAAACATAAGATGGTCAAACCTGTTCCAAGCAAAAGTAAGTCAATATCTAGCATCCTACACAATGAAACTTGTACAACAAACTTGTAATACACAATCTGCAGTTAACAAGGACTTGTTCACAATACTCGTATTATCTTATACAATAATACAACCATCGCTTGAGAGCACAGTAATACAAACTAACAAGTTCTGTCACCATATGGAGAAGTTATAAGAAATTCAGTTTATTATTACTAAACACATTCAACATATTAAGGAAACTTACCTCACAACTCGCACAGGATAACCTTTTTGACAACTAACCCGCAAGGCCTCATTAGATTTCTCAAACTTCTGATCAAATGACTGTGTCTTGTTCGTCCTTTTATTTCCGCTCAGGTCTCTTCCACCACTGTCAACCAGCCACATAGACAGAGGTAGAGAAATAAACAAGTGGACAGTGCAATGCTTCTGGGGAGAAAGGGCAAGATGATAACAAGTTGAAAGTGCAATGCTTCTGGGGAGAAAGGGCAAGATCTTAAAAACTAAAATATGAATAATTATGCCTATTATCATGAAACTTTAGCCACTGCCCATATCAGCCATCCTACCTTCACTTCCACCTCTGTGCAATAGATACTGATAATCTTATAAAAAAGTGCAAGTTACAGAATCCAACCAAATAGGTAAACTAATGCAACATAAACGGCAGTCACAAAAAACTAGACACTTGGACTTCAATTACAATATAACATGGTGAGCCCTAACTCACTATCTAAAAGTTCAAGATACTTTAACTATCAGTTATTCACCCTAATGAATGTCACAGGTATAGCATCAAAATTTAACACTGACCCCCCAAGTCAAACCAAGGTGTTACCATTGCAAGAAATGGCATACCTTCCTGTATAGAGGAACCACTCGCCGTGATCCTCATCATCTTCATATCCTCCAGAGAGTGCCACAGACTGGGCACCATATTCTGACTGTCCAGAAATTCCAGCAACGTGAGGAAGGTGTGCCCCCCACTGTCTGCATTCCATTCGATCCTCCCAGGTCTCGCCAACCAAAACACCCATTCCCCTCTCTGGGTCATTCTCTGCAAGAATGGGTCCAAAATGATCTGGCGGGACAGTGACAAATATCTTTCCACTACAAGCATTAGCCTTTCCGGCTTTCTTAGCCCGCTCAGTGGTGTATGCTTTATCAGGTCGGTTTTGGTTGAGGACACAATGGTATGCCTTAGTTGGACCAGCAGCAGCATTCGACTTTGTCATCTTGGCCATTCTAATGGCAATAACCAGAGAGGAGTTAATTCGAGGCTGACTTGCCATTTTTGGTGGGATTGCTGTACGACAAATTGCACATGTGCGCTTCCCCTGCCCAACCCACTTCTGAAAGCACTTTAAGCAAAAATTGTGACCGCAAGGTGTCTGGAACACAAATAAAGAGTTGTTAACATGTGTGAACCCTCTTCTACACATTGAAAAACTTAATAACTGATATGCACTAGTGCTTGGGCATTGAATAAGTTTACACAGCATTATCTTGTTCAGTGTCATTCTGGATCGTATTAATCAGCATAATACCAAAAATAGTAGACACTCACAAGTAGGTTTGCTAAAAAGGAGTATGAACAACCATCCCTACTAAAAGGTATAAATGTTAAGCTAGAATCCACAGAATCACATGCTATACAAATCCATATTCAAACATCGGATGTACGAAAGACAGTCATAGTCAACTGGGTGAGCTGAAGGTCTATACATACAGCTTTAGACGCATACTATGGGCGATACTTGAGACTCAGTTTATGAGCTAAACATTCAAAACATACGACTGCAAGCTAATATAGCAACAACGCATATAGCAAATGGAATTTTAGTCACATGTGCGTATACTTGCAAGAAAAAACACACGAGTACCAAAAGATGCAAACAGTAACATATGTTTAACAATCAACTTATTTCAATATCAAGGAGGTAATAGACCTCGTGTATACCAAGACCTGGTCAATTTCTTCTTATACATGATGAGTAAAGAGTGGCCTATTCCATTTAATGCTCTTACATTTTCAGTTAAAAAATAAAATCCTGTGTCATAATATTGAAGCTCGAATGCTAATTGATGACGATTAGAAAAGAACACTATAAGAGTTTCTTCAATAAATTGAAACAATGCTTATAGAACAAATCATACAAAATAGAACCAGACAGAATAATTACAAAGAGATTTACAAGGCAAAGGCAAAATTAAATTTCAAAAACTACTATTGTGCCTAGTCTCAGGCTGAATCGCTGTTCAGTGAAACCTAGAAATGCAACTACAAGGCAAAAGCTGAATGTAGACAATACAGTAGTTCTATTGCATGTGAGATTTAATCTAACTAGCGAAAATGTCTACAAATCCCTAATCTAGCCATCGATTAAGCT
This sequence comes from Platycodon grandiflorus, assembly GCA_016624345.1. Classification (NCBI taxonomy): domain Eukaryota; kingdom Viridiplantae; phylum Streptophyta; class Magnoliopsida; order Asterales; family Campanulaceae; genus Platycodon; species Platycodon grandiflorus. The sequence goes on from CM028362.1 coordinate 57,504,243, forward strand.
GAAGAACAACTATAAACGAGTTAATACTTTTCTAGATGATAATAACAGAGCAATGTATATCGCGAGTGAATAGAGTAAATTGTTTATACCGTGACTGGTCTCTCAGGCAGCTGCATGCAAAAGGAACAGTTGAAACTCCCGGCCAATAGCTGTAGAACGTCCTTGCTATCACCGTTGACCTCCTTCTTCTCGGCCGACTTCTCACCTTCTCCGCTCAAGAGCTCCTGCCGTTTTTTAGCCTTCTCCTGGTCAGTAAGCGAAGGGTCGGACTCAATCGCACGAATAGAAGCAATCAGGCTAGAGGAAGCCTCAGATCCAGCAGGAGCAGTAGACGCACCGGTGCCGACGCCGCCGGAACCACCGGCGGCGATCGGATTGAGATCGGAGCAGTCAGGACACTCCCATTGGGGAACATCGGCTAGGGTTTCGGGACGGGAGGATGAGGAGGAGGAGAGACAGTTGAGGTGCCAGGGAGTGACGCATGTCTTGCAAGTGAGTGTCTCCTCCTCCGGTGGCTTCTGCTTGCAGATCATGCAGATGCCGTCGCCGTCGCAGGGGAGGTTGCTATCGTGCGCCATCGGTGGTGCAGGATAAGTGGAGGCGGAGGATTAGGTTAAGAAAATGATGATGGAGATTAATACTACTACTAGTCTACTACTACTACAACTACACTCTACTCAAACAAGTTTAGGGAGAGAGAGAGAGAGAGAGAGAGAGAGAGAGAGAGAGAGTGATAAGACAGGTTAGTGACGTTTGTGTGGGATTTGATTTTGCAAGAATACAAAAATTGGTTTTTAAAGAGGGAGGGTAATGGGCGGGGTTTCGAAATTGTTGGGATTTTTGAGGAGTGGGGGAATAAGTGGAATGGAATTTGAATTTCCCTCTTCTTCTTCTTTGCTTTAATCCAGAAATGGAAAAATATTTTACTAGCACCATTCATGGGGGTCCTCGTTAGTCAAATATAGTACTAATGCTATGGTTATTACCAAGCATGATTTTGTGAACCCGTAAATAGGGTCTATTTGATTTAACTTTTGGAAATGTGTTTTTATTTTTATTTTTTTTAAATCATTGGGAATGTGTTTATAATTTATAACATACCGTAAGTTATTTTTAAAATGTTTGATTTGACTTATGAAAAAATATGTCATAGTAGTAAGTCATAAGAGCATCTCCAGTGAATAAATCTTTAAAAGCTTTATAACATGGACTCACTATTAAATATTGTATTTTATAATAATATACATATAAAAGTAATTACTTTATTTTCAAAATTAAATATATTATTTTAAAATTAATTAATTAGTTTTTAGAAAAAACATATTATGTCTACCAAATAATTCATTTATTCTATTTTTATTTTTAAAAAATATTTTTTAATCCAATAATATTTATTAAAAATTAAAATACTAATAATATATACTTTATTGAACAAAAATTAATACAAAATCATAACGAACATAATTGAAAATGCATATAAAATTAAATTACAAAGTAATAAAATACTAATAAGAAGTACTGAATTGATACAACTTAATTTTCATTGTTATTATATCCGAAATATTCTCAAGTATGTTCCACCAAGTTGGATCGAAGTTTTTGATGTACTTCACGGTCACGTAGTTCCCCATACCTGTGGAGGTATTGTTGAAATCTTTGAATAGATCCTTGAGACACATGTATTGGAGGATCTACTTCTTCGTCCGACCAACTACTTGTTGCATTCCCTTCATTCTCTACAATCATATTATGCATTATGATGCACGCGTACATTATATCTTTCAATTTTTCCTGATGCCAAAATCAAGATGCACCTCGTGCAATTGCCCACTGAGATTGGAGGACTTTGAATGTCGTTCGACGTCCTTTCTTGCAGCCTCTTACATTTCCTTGAACTTCTTTCTTTTAGGGTCTTCCAGATATACGAAGCTTTTGACCATTGTATCCCATTTCGGATAGATATCATCTGCTAGATAATACCCCTTTGTATATTGTAATCCATTTACCGTAAATTGAACCTAAGTAGAAGTAGAATGTCCTTGCAATACGTCATTGAACAATGGAGATTGGTTTAGTACAATGCTTCCTAGCATACCGGGAAAGCCATGGACGTCAAAATGTAATTGAAGTAAGCGTTGGATATCATTAGCATTGGGCCTTTTCAATTATTCATTTCCAAATACCTCAATCACACATCGACAGAATTTCATTAAACAATCAATTGCAGTGGTTTCACCGATTCGTATGTACTCGTCATATTGGTCAGCAAGTGTGTCGTATGCCAATTGACGGATAGCAGCGATGCTTTTTTGAAGTGGGGAAAGTCCCTTATTTCGGGCTGCATCAACCCTCATTTGAAATACTTTGAATGATTTGAGAGAGCTTCTACAATTCGGAGGAATAACTCCTTGCTCATTCTGAACCTTCTTCTGAATGTATCAGTCGAGTAAACCGACTCATCAAAGAAATAATTGTTAAAGAGACAAGCATATCCAGCTTTATGCTCTCGATTTAAATACTTTCGATTGCGTTTACGACCATTAGAACTTTCAGCTTCTTCCAATATCATCATCATTTAGTCATCCATACCATCCATCAATTCATAGACTAAGAATTGATTGAACATATTTATCGGAAGGAAGAAATTAGGGTCTTGAGACATTTTTAGATGTGGAGGTTGTAATGTATGAAATGAGAGTGGAGAGGAGAGGAGGGAGGAAGCATTGACAAATTTTACGGTGATAAAACACAGTTCTGGCATATTTATTGCTTTTGTCTTCCCACCATCATCATTAATGCTCCTCTTCCTATCAATCTATCTATCTATCATCATCATATATTTCTTGAGAAATGCATTGCAGTCCTCCCCTATCTCTTCTCTTTCCTCATACTTTAAACTTTAATAGAATGACAACAACGGCTAGTTTATATTTTATAATTGTTCGTTTTAAATTTCTTATATTTCTCCAAATACAATAAAATTAAAACAAAAATCAGCCAAAAGCTAAATAAATAAATAAAAGATTACATTGATTGAAAATTGCATAAGTAAGAGGAGTACATAAATTAAAGATTACAACAATTGAAAATTATCAAAATTAATAAAAAAATAAAAAGTAAACTAGTCAAGATTATGTTTGGCTCTAATAATGTTGTAGCATTTTTTATGGAGTTGTAGTTGCTCCTCTGTCATGCCAGTTGTATCCTTAAAAAGGATAACATAATCAGTTCCAATTGTATTATTATTTATAGTTGCTTTCATTTCCTTCATCACATCCATTTTTTCGCATTGATTTTGCGATACTCCTTCCACTTTTTGTTAACATTTCCATGCTTTTTCGATGTTTTTTTGTTTTATCTTTCCTCTTTGTTGCCTTTTGACCCATCGGACGGACTCCGACTTCATCGTCGTCGATGTCGATACTCTGATGCGCATCGGATGATGATGTGTATGCCTTAGATGCGGATATCTTTGTCTTTTTCGAAGAATGTTCAATTGAGCTCCCACCTTTCCATTTTGGCTCGTCTTTGGCCATCGTCCACACATGTTCGTACCTGAAATACTTTTTACGCGTCGAGTAAAATAGCTCACGTGCAGCTTCCATCACCGTGTCATCGGACAACCCACTGTGATTTTGCTTTTTGATTTGAATGAAGCATTGGTTAAAGTCATTAGCCAATGGAGCAATAGTGAACCAGTGCGACTTCAAGATGCTCGTCTTTTTTTTTAATACCCGTCTTTATATGCTCGTTGTAGTACACGGTGATTCGTTTTCGAAATTCTTTAATTTATTGTGAGTTTCCCTTCACGCTATCGGTTGAAATGACGAGTCAAGCACTTGCAAGCATTTTATCCTCTTCAGTGCTCCATGGCCTTTTGGCGACTCTTATCCGCTTGGTTGCTCGCTTCTTCATCAATAACAATATTATCCAACCCTTATTGGGTGGAAAATGGTAGAATTTCAGACTCCCTTATACTATCTCTTCTTGTCTCAGTTGGTGTTATTGGAATCCTACCAACCATAGTCGGGTTAAAATATTTGGGCATATATTGATTTGGCATAGCCGGATTAAAATATTCATGGTGTGGATACATGGAAAACTGAAAATTTGGAGGATATGAAATTTGAAGCACCTTGAATATTTTGACGAACTTGGAAATGTGGAGGAATTGAAAATTTTGGATACTGGAAATTTGGAGCATTTTGTGGATTTGTAGTTTGAGGATTAGAAGAATCTTCAACATTTGGAGTGTTTAATAAATTCATAAAATAATTGTTATCCATAATCGAAAAGTGAAATGAGAGAATTTGTAGAATTTAGGGAGAAAATATTATGGAATGAGTTAAATAAAAAATGGTTGAGAACTAATTTATAGAAAAAAATTACACGATTATTTTTTTTATTTACATAAAGTTGTTTTAAAACGGCTAAATTCATAAAATACCTGTTAATATTACCATTGCTAGCTTGCTTCCTTGCATGTCTTCAATTTTTGCCTTTGGAGTGTGTGCCTTCTTGAAATGGTAAAAAGACAACAAACATCAAGCGGTTGGGGCAGATGCACTGCTTGATGCCAGCTCACCAAAAAAAAAACTGATCCCACTACGCTGGAAGAGCTCACCAACCGGGTGAACATGTGACAACCTGAAGTCATCACCTGCTTCTCAATACAACCAAATCAATACTCCAATAGCAGCAGAAAGAATAAATACTCAGAGTTCTCAAAACATCTATCTTATATATCAAACCAACACAGTTACATTAGAAATAAAACCCAAAAGATACACCAATCACTTCTATCAATCAATCACTAGGCCTGCTCTATACCCAACCTCGCAGCTAGCCACGCTTCCGCTGCGCCACTCCGATCAAATCACCATGCAAAACTCAAATAACTGATGGGGGTGCGCTTGTGAGCCCAGCAAGGGAGAGGATACATAATACCATAGAATAGAACGGAAGCATACAATTCAAGTAACACCTTGCCCATGAAGTTAAACTATGGACAATAACTCATGCTCAACGGCAAAACATACTTTTAAAATGATATCATGCTTGCAGCAACCAAATAATCATGCTTTTAACCAAATCATATCTCATTTATTGGCTCCTAGTCCTCTAGGCAACCAACTAAACAACTGTAACGGGGCGCACTGAGACCAAAACACCGACTAGTATCACTATACTATTCCATATAATCATGCTTTTGACCAAATCACGATAAACACAATAAACACACTCTTTTCAAAATCCATTTGGTAAACAAGATGAAAAGATAATAACAACTCATATTTGAAAACCGAATATTTTTAGAAAGACGATCACGTGATCAAACTGACTCAGAATCAGTACTGCATTGTAATACCCCACTATTTTATTTTAATAGAATAAAATTTGTGTTAATAATAATTCTAAAGACAAATTATTTTTGGGCTAATCTTGTTAATTTTATCATTGGGCTTGGCCCATTAATTGGAAGGTTTGAATTCAGATTTTTAGCCAATTTGTAGTTGGACTGATTTGGACCAATTGGTATTTCTTGGATATTATTTTTGTTAGGCTTAGCCCACAACAGAATATTAGTTTCAGCTTAAAAAAAAATTTATTTTTTGAGTTAAGACGTGCGCCGCGAGGAGTCGGGGGCGTAACAAATTGAACGGCAAGTTTGTTACACAGGGATAAGGACACTCGTTGGTTGAAGTCCTTTGAAATTAGCAGAGTTAGACTAGTCGCAATTAATTACTGAGAGAAAGAAAATTAGAGGGAGAAAAGAAGCGGAAGCGCAAGACAGAAAGAGGGACGGCTGGGAGAGTTTTTGGGCGCATCACACCGCGAAGAAGTCCAATCGAGGTAAGCTGATTACGTTTCCTTCTCCAAATTAGATGTTCCTGTTAGTTTTGTTACAAAAAAGGAAATTTTTGGACGTAGTTGTGTGCTGTATAGAAGAAAGATTTAGTATGTTGTGTATGGAGTATTTTCCTTTGGTTGTTGGTGTTGTATTAAATTTAGGTGTAAATTAGTAGTGAAATTAGTATTTGTAGCTAATATTAAATAGCGTTCTTGTTGCGTTTCGGTGACTTGTTGTTTGGGACAACACATTAAGAGGTAAGGGATTTCGCCTCTATTTAGGTTATTTTATAATACACCTTGATGTTAGGTTTCTCGTACATATTTTTATAATGCCGTTTTTGATATCATGCCCGACCTTGTGTCGGTATTTGTTTTGACTCCGTCGTATGCGTTTCTTCGTACATTCGAAATTGTTTATTTTCGTAAATCTCATGTGTTAGTTTTGATAATACATGCGATCCCTTTTGATTTGAAAAGTTTGTTTTGATTCAGTAAATTGTACCGTGTTCGGTACCATTCTCGTTTTGAATTCCGTATGATCACTAAGTATGAATTACTTGTCACTAGAAATTTAGTGACTCTCAGACTTTATTAGAAATTTTGCACCACTTGGCATGTGTGTGCGGTAATCCGGATTTACCATTTAGAACTCAGAATTCAGAACCCCCGTTAGGGGCCAATTGTTAGAACTTTGATTTATCCGAACATATTTACTTGATCATATTTCTTGTGAATATTTTGTCGTAATTGACTGGTATGGGACGGTCAGTGGCGATTGGAATATTCCGTTTCCTTGGTTGTTTAATATCGTCCTTGAAATTCCCTCTTTGGAAAACTTTTGAAATTATTCGTTTTGTATTTGAAAGGTTAATGCTAAACTTCAATGATATACTGTTGGCAATTATATTTGTTCATACTCTCATTTGGACTTCTTTGTGTGTCCACCCTCCTTAGTAACCGGAGGGGTGGCGTTTGATCTTACTGGGCATTGTTCGCTCACCCTTTCACTTTTTCTTCTCTCCAGGTCACAGGCGAGAGAATTAAGGTTTATAGTTGAAAGTCGTATTTTCGAGACCGGTCTAGAATGGATTGTGATTTATTTTCATTACAATGAACTGTGTAGAGGATTTTAAGGATTTATTAATTTTGACTAGTCCTGCGAAACTATTTTATTATTTGTTTGAAGTTACAAAGGTTGTAAGACTTGGGATTTTATTTTCTGATATGGGTCGTGGTTTGAATTAAGTTAATTTGTTGGTACACAATATTGAGTTAAGTTAGATTTCGTAGTAACGTGGCTGAGCTTGGGCCATATGGTTGGGCCCAAGTTTGGGGCGTTACAAAGTTGGTATCAGAGCTTAGGCTTTAGGTCCTGAAGGTTTAGAAACTTAGAAATCGTTAGATTTAAGAAATGATTGCATTATTAAGACTGTGTATCCCTATAATTCATCGGGACTGACAAAAGTTATTGTTTACTTGTGGAAATGGTGAGAACCAAACAGACTGCAAGGAAATCTTTCCTTCACCTTTATGTACCTAGGTGGAAATGGCTAGCAACCCATAGAGAAATGGTACTAGCTAAACAGGAGATCCAACGTAGGAAGAAGTGCGAAAATAGACTGATCGAACAATTAAGAACCCAGCTCAAGGCAATGAAGAAGGCCTTGGCACAGCCAGAGGAAGCGAGAGAAATCCTAGCAGAAGTAGTATCTAAAACACCAGGCCAAGAGTTGGGAGCAGTGTTAAATCCTGTACTCTTAGAAGATTAGGCTAGAGAGAAAATTTTAGCAAATTAGTTTGTAGTGGGGGAAAACCCTAGGAAGTTTAAACTAGTATTTGTTCCTTTGTAATGGAATGGTTTTACAATTTTGAAAAATTGAATTGTCGGTTGGTAATAAAGTCTTCGTTTTGATTGATCTATGAAATTTTGTTTCGTATATAAGTTCTTAGAATTTGATTTGATCTAAATACTCACGAATTATTTCCTAAGATTTTGGAACTTGTGAATGAGCTCTGTTTGGGTCGGTCAATATGTATCATTCTTTGTGAATTTAGACATGGATTTCGTCCCTTATATTGTGGTGTAATGTTTCTTGGATTTGTCTCAGAACACAATGGCCAGAGGTAGTCGTGCTGGTGTTCGTGGCCGTGGGCGCAGTCGAGGTAGGAGAGGGGATAGGCTAAATGAGGTGGCCGAGGACTCTACTTCGGGGGTTGCAGTAAACCAGAATGGTCCCCAACCTAACCTCAACACCAACGCAAACGTGAACGCCAATGTTAATGTCCCTCCGCAAACGGACCCTACATTGGTTGCGCTCTTGCAAACTTTGACACAAACTGTTACTGCCTTGGGTCAAGTTACTCAGGGACTCGCTGCTCAGGCACAAACTAGACCTGAACCTCAACCTCAACCCCAACCCCAACCTGTTGCTCAGCCACAAGTGGTGACTAAAGATCCGCTAGAGAGTTTTCAGAAGCGAAATCCTGGTAAGTTCACGGGTGCACCAGGCACAGAGAAGCCGGAAGATTGGCTGGATAACATTGAAAAGATTTTTGAGACTATGACATGCTCCAGTGAGCTGAAGGTTAAGCTCGCCACTTTTGTACTTCAGGGCGAGGCAAGCCAGTGGTGAAAGGCAGAGAAGAGGGCGATAGAATCAAGAGGTATTCAGGTGATAACTTGGGAGATATTTTTGGATGCCTTTAATAAGAAGTTCTTTCCTCCCAGTGTTCGTGAAAAAAGGGTGTCAGACTTTCTTGACCTGAAACAAGGAACGATGACAGTGAATGAATATGATGTCAAATTTATAGAACTGTCAAAGTATGCCCCAAATTTCTTTGACAATGAGGAGCAGAAAGCCCGGAAGTTCGAGAGGGGGTTTAATGATAGAATCAGTTACAGGCTGAAACCTTTGAAATTGTCATCATATGCTGAAGTGTTGGATCGAGCAAGGATTATTGAGGAGGATTTGACAGACTATCGGAATAGAAAGGAGGAAAAGAAAAGAGGTGCTGATGACCAAGGGGGACGTTATCGGGGACAGTCTCATGGTCAAGGTGGGACCAGCAGTGATAATAAGAGAAGAAACACAGAGGAAAATCATCCAAAAGGGACAACTCAATGGGGCCGAAATCAGAACCAAGGTCAGAATCAAAACCAAGGTCAACATCAAAATCAGGGCCGAAACCAGAACCAAAGCCGAAATTATAACCAAGGTTGGAACCAGAATCAGGGTCGAGGTCAAAATCTTGGGGTTAGTACTAACTGCAAAACTTGTGGGGGAAAGCATCAGACAGAATCGTGCTATTGGGGAAAAGGTGCATGTTTTAACTGTGGCAAGACTGGGCATCGAGTTAAGGATTGTCCGGACCCACTCAAGAAGACTTTCACTAATAAGGCTGGTGGTGAAGATAAAGAAAAGCCTAGAGAGCAGGGAAGGGTCTATGCTATGACTGCAAGAGATGCCCGAGCTACTAATGATGTTGTGGCAGGTACGGTTCAACTATTCTCTCGTAATGTTTATGCTTTGATCGATCCGGGTGCAACACATTCCTTTATGTCTAAAACATTAGCGCGTCGTTTGAAATTGTCACCTCAGAATTTAGACACTGAATTAGTGATTGATACGCCGACCAAGGAGTCTATCACAGTGACCTCGGTATTTAGATCTTGTTGTTTAAGTTTGGAAGGTAGGGATATGCCGATAAACTTGATTCCGTTAGACATTCAGGATTTTGATGTGATTTTGGGTATGGATTGGCTGGCTGCCTTCCATGCTAAAGTTGACTGTTTTCGAAAGGAAGTAGTCTTTGGTGGTTCAGGTAAATTTGAATTTCGGTTTAAGGGGTCTAAGCCGGTGGCTCTATCAGGGTTCATTTCATCTTTAAGAGCTTGGCGATTGCTGAAGAAGGGTTGTTGTGGTTATTTGGCATACATTAATGATACTCAGAAGGAGGAGGTTAGCATAGTGTTAGGTCTCAGGGTGCTCAATATAGGCTAGAAGGGGGGGTTGAATAGCCTACGTCCAATTTTTGAAATTGATTCAAAAACCTACTTCACTTCAGTTAGAAAGTTTTGCAGGCGGAATGATAGTGAAGTATAGGACAAGTTGAGAATGGCTGATCTTCACAGGACAAGATCAGCAATTCTCAAAACTGTGGAATTCTGGAAATTAAACAACAATAGCAGTTCACAATCACACAGAAATAGACAAGGTATTTAATATGGTTCACACTTATAAATAAGTGCTACGTCCACAACCAAAGTGGTCAACTTTGGATTTGAAAATTGTGTACTAAGTTTTCCACTAGAATCTTTACAAAATAAATCTCTAATGGATTGTGTACAAAAATTAGTTGACCAGTGTTTGTGGGAGAATTAGTATCTATAAGATATAATTCTCGTGAGTTATGAATGCTAGGTGTTGCAATCAATGAAGAGCTTATATGGACTGATCGTCTTAGTGTGGAGCTCTTCAATGAATGATATACAGATAGGACGTTTAAGCTTTTAATGCACTTGAAGAAGAAGAAGAAGATTTTCAGAGTTGTAGTTGTTGAAAGTGTTAAATGCTTCAATGAAGTCTCCTTTTATATGCAGGGGAGGCCTTGGAGCCGTTGGAGATCTTCATGAGTTGCACAATTTGAATTTAAGAGTATTCAATGCTCTAATGTTGTTGTTGAGCTCTAATAGGCGATTCTGCAAAATACAGTCTGTCTTCTGTCACTTTGCCAAAAATAGGTAGACTGCGTTTGAAGGCGGAATGTCCTTTTCTGAGTTGAATGCCTAGAATGGAAAGCTTCATTGAATGCGTTTTGCAGGTTAACGTTACATCGAAGTCAATGAAAGAGTTTGTTGATGTCTCAAGACATGTCTTCGGCAGTTCTATATCGGACGTTCTTGGGGTCTTCAACTTGGCTGATGAAGCTTGGTTGAGACGAACTTGTCCGATATCTCGAGGGACTCTGCTGATGCTCACTTTGGCTGATGTGTAGAGGACGGCCGAAATCTTTACAGGCTATCTTCTTCAAGGCTAATTACAAAAAGGCAACCCTAGGCTATTCAAGCTATGTCTAAGTACAAGTTGCCACTCTAACAGACACGCAGGCCCATTAGTCACCTTGACTTAGACTCAGGTTATGGATACAAGCAAATCTATATTAATTACAACACATAGAGTCACTTCCTGTAGTGAAGGAGTTCATTGATGTTTTTCCCGAGGAATTGCCGGGACTTCCATCTGAAAGAGAGGTAGATTTTTCCATTGATTTAGCACCAGGGACAGCACCAATTTCGAAAGCACCATATAGGATGGCTCCGGCAGAACTTAAGGAGTTGAAAGAGCAGTTGCAGGAACTATTAGAGAAACAATTGATTAGGCCTAGCGTGTCACCTTGGGGCGCTCCTGTGTTATTTGTGAAGAAAAAGGATGGAACTAGGGGTGGGCATCGGGTCGGGTATCGGTTTTTCGGGTAGTTCGGGTTCGGGTTTTCGGGTTTCGGGTATGAGAAAAAAGTATCCGAACCCAAACAAGTTGACTAGAAATTCGGGATATTTGGGTACCCGATATTTTCGGGTAGTTCGGGTTCGGGTTTTCGGGTATCCAAAATACCCACATAGCAGGCCCAGCACTATGCCAGGCTGCCAGCCCAACAGCAGGCCCAACCGCCCATAAATCTGTACACAAATTGGGCTCAAATGCCAACATAAATTTATAAATAAAAAAAAATGCTGCTGTTTGATAAAATGGGACGACAGCAGAATGCTCTAAAAAAGAAAACAACATTTTGGGTACTGCCTACCCAAAACTGAAAAACTGCTCTAAAAAACTGTCCAAAATGCTCTAAAAAACTGTGCAATTGCATTAACAAAACAACATTGCACTTCCAAGAAAATCCATTAAAAACCATTAACATTGCACAAGAGACCTGTTTGAAGCAACATTAATACTACATCAGTACATCACCATTAACAAAACAATCACCCTTAACAAAACAACAAAAGTCTTAGAAAATCCAAGAAAATGTAAACATCCAAGAAAATGTAAACAAGACATTGCACTTCCAGGAGGTTGCATTGCACTTCATATTTTCATTTCCGTCCAAAAGCCTCGTCATACGAAGTAAAGAAATTCTGCAAAAAATCATGTTGAAGATGAAATTTTGTTAACTTACACAATCAAATTTAACAAACTATACTAGTAATTAATTGACAAGCAAAATTGAAATTTTGTTAACTTACACATAAAGATGATAGTAACATACTAAAGTGACTCAATCACACATCAATGATTGTTGAATCAACCCCCAACTTTGTTAATTCTACAAAAACAAAATATACAACAAATAAGCAATAAAGAATATTATTGTCATTGTGTAAAGTAACGACAAAAACTAAAAACATAAAATGTAATATACCTTTATCAAGCAATTCAATTTCACCCAAATCCTCTTCCACGCATATAGGTGAAGAGTCCAAACGAATCCAATCTTGAGCACAAATAAGAGCTTGAGCTATTTTAGGAGATAAAGAACTCCTAAATGCATCGAGGACACGCCCACCGGTGCTAAATGTAGCCTCCGAAGCAACTGTGGAAACTAGAACCGCTAATATATCACGAGCTACCTTAGAGAGAATAGGAAATCTTTGAGAATTGACTTTCCACCAAGCTAGTAGATCAAAGTTTTCCCACTCATCTTCAACATCCTCACTTAAATACTTCTCCAACTCCGATTTAGCATTCTGACTCTTTCCTCCACACTTGTATCTATTAAATCCATCAATCAAATCTCTAAATGGCATCGTAGACGACATAGAGCTATTCACACTTGCCTTAGATACCGATGAAGATGACGAGGTGGCTTCACTTCTCTCATTTGATTTTAACCCATATCTCAATTTATAATCTTCAAACAACTCTTCCATCCCAACTTTCACATTATATTTCAACGTCATACTCTTCTCCAAATCATAAACACCATATAATGAATCAAATGAAAACTCAAGGAATAATAATTTACGACGTGGATCAAGAATCACAAAGCATAATAAAAATCATGTTCATTTTATCAATTGAACCCCAATATTTGTCAAATTTTTCTTTCATCCTTATTGACATTTGACTCAATTCAAAGTCATTACTCTCCAACCAACTTTTAAGAAGCATTTCTACTCGACTAACTTCATTAAAAACATTGTTGCTTGTGACATATGATGAGCCAGAAATGCACAAAGTAAGCTTATAAAAATGAGCTAAGAACTTCAACAACAAGTCAGCCCTCTCCCAATCATAATGCGGAACCCCATCATATGGTTGCTTTGAAAGATCTAATGCATAACCAAGCTCTAAATCATGATAACAATCAAAAGCTCTTCTAAGGCATGTCGCGGACTCCAACATCAAGTAGGTGGAATTCCACCTAGTAGGTACATCAAGACTTAACAATTTATTTGTTTCCAACTTTTACATATCAACACAGTCTAAGAATTTTTTTGTACCTAGCTGGAGAACTCTTTACATACCTCACTGCTCCTCTAATAAGACTGATCGCCAAATGTTCATCCTTGTTCTTCAAACCATCTTGCACAATGAGATTGACAATATGTGCAATACATCTAACATGCAAATACTTACCACCCAAAACATTTGTACCCCAATTATCAATTTTTTTCGACAAGTATGCAATTGCACCATCATTTGAAGAAGCATTATCAACTGTAATAGTGAAAACTTTATCAATGTTCCAATCAAGCAAACATTTTTCCACTCCTTTACCTATTTCCTCACTCCTATGTCCAGTAATTGGGCAAAAGTTCAAAATTCGCTTTTGCAAATTCCAATTATCATCAATAAAATGTGCAGTGAGACTCATGTAGTTAACTCTTTGAATTGATGTCCATGTGTCTGTAGTGATGCAAACTCTTTGAAAGTGATTCTTGATAAAGTCCTTCAATTGTTTCTTTTCCTCTATGTACAAACTATAAATGTCTCTAGTTACGGTCCTTCGTGATGGAACCGTAAACATGGGACATACAGCTGACATAAAAGACTTAAAACCCTTATTCTCAACAGTTTTAAATGGAAGCTCATCAACAACCAACCAACGACCCAATGCTTCTCTTGATTTTGCTTGATCAAATTTCCATGAAACAATAGATGCGTCCTTATCACCTACCCGAGTTTGAAATACAACTTGAGGTTGACTATTTTTAACTTGTTGGGGTTTTTTCTTGCATGACTCATAGTGATTCTTAAGAGACCCAGTCCCATGTTTATTTTTATCAGCCTTAATCACCTTCTTACAATATTTGCATTCGCCTTTTTGAATTTTTTCAACCTCACAAACAAATTTATTAAAATGAGCCCAATATGGTGACCTTGGTTCCATTTCTTTTCTTTTTTTATCATTCCCTTTCTTGTCTGAATCATTGGAAACCATACCATCTTTATCTACATTCACATTACTGCTCGCATTAGTACTAACCTGAACCTCGTCTTCTCTTCGATTAACTTCATTCTCTTGGGAATGGGATACGGCTGGTGACTTGGAGGTGGACATCTACATTCAAAAGCAAAAAACAATTATATGGCAGTTCTAATATGACAAAAAACATTCTCAACTATACAACCTATTTAGGCAATAGGCACTAGTTTATTTTAAAAAAATGGTCTATAAGCCATAATGAACAATAATCCAAGGCAAATAGGATGCTCAAAATTAAATCAGTCAACAGCTATGCAAGTTAAAATGTCCAATAAGTATTATAACTACAGAATCATAAACGTAACAAGGAGAAGCACAAATTAACGCATCTACTAAAGCATTGAAAATGGCAAAAGCTTTATGTAAGGAGCTGATGTAAGTTGCAGTAGATTAATTTTTGGATTATGTGGACATTTTATATGGTTTTTCCCCTTATTGTTCACTTCCTTTTTATTCCTTTTGTTTTTTCTACATTTCTTCTGTGTGCAATGGATCCAATCCTTTATGTCTCTGCCTACATTTCTTGTAAAGCTGTATGGATGTTGTATTGAAGGAAATCAATTGTTGCTAGTGTATGAATACTTGGAAAATAACAGCCTTGCTCATGCTTTGTTTGGTAAATATTAGCCTCTTGATTTACTAACTCCTATTTGCACTATTGCAGCTAAATCCGGTGTCTAATACTTTTTTCACGTGGTGATTTTTAAGGCCCGGAAGAATTCCAGTTGAAATTGGATTGGCCTACAAGGCAGAAGATCTGCATTGGTATAGCAAGAGGTCTGGCTTATCTCCATGAAGAATCAAGATTGAAGATAGTACACAGAGACATAAAGACATAAAAGCGAATATGGAATATCTTGATCTAAAAACGTAACAAGGAGAGAGCTTACCATGCCAATCGATTGTCGTCGCCGTGAAGGAGTGAACTGAAGGGTTTGCTTCAATTACTTGTAATTTGGGGGAGAGACAGAGAAAATGATTAATTGAAGACTGCGGACTTGCGGTCGTGCTGTCGTGCTGGTCCTGCTGGACGACTGGCCGGAGGGGCGGAAGGCGGTGGTCGGTGGTTTTCTTGCGGTGGAGGAGCCGGAGGAGGCTTTGGGAAGAGAGGTTGTTTTTCCCCCTAATTGTCGCTGACGAGTGACGGCGAGAGAGCGAAGTGAGAAACAGAGAGAGTGAAAAAAAAAACCCTATCTTTCTAAAAGTCTAATTTAAGAATACGCTTAATGTTCGGGTACCCATATTTTTTTCGGGTAGTAGATTAATTACCCGATAACCGAACCGATATATACTATTCGGGTTCGGATAAAACCCAAAACCCAATATTTTGCAAAATAACTCGAACCGTTCTGTTGCAACCCGATCGGGTCGGGTAAAAAATCAAAACCCGAACCCATTTGCCCACCCCTAGATGGAACGATGAGGTTGTGTATTGACTATCGTGAATTGAATCGGGTTACGGTGAAGAATAGATACCCATTGCCCAAGATCGACGATTTGTTTGACCAGTTGCAAGGTGCGTGTTATTTCTCTAAGATTGACCTTCGCTCGGGGTACCATCAACTGAGGGTCAAGAAGGAGGACATCCCTAAGACTACTTTTAGAACTCGATATGGTCATTATGAATTTCTGGTGATGTCGTTTGGTTTGACAAATGCCCCAGCTGCATTCATGGACTTAATGAATAGGGTATTCCAGAAATTTTTAGATCGGTGTGTAATTGTTTTTATTGATGACATATTGATTTACTCCAAAACTCGTGAGGAGCACGAACAACATTTGAGGGCGGTGCTTCAGATTTTGAGGGAGGAGAAGTTGTATGCCAAGTTTAAGAAATGTGAGTTCTGGTTGGAGGAAGTAGCCTTCTTGGGACATGTGGTATCTAAGGATGGAATCTCGGTAGATCCAGCTAAGATTGAGGCGGTAGTAAATTGGGAGAGACCAACCACCGTCACTGAGGTTCGAAGTTTTTTGGGGTTAGCAGGGTATTATCGCCGTTTTGTTGAGGGATTCTCAAAGATAGCAGTGCCCCTAACTCGGTTGACTCAAAAAGACGTGAAGTTTGTTTGGACAGCAGAATGTGAGGATAGTTTTCAGGAACTGAAAAAGAGACTGGTATCAGCCCCAATTCTTACCTTACCAATTGAAGCAGGAGGATTTATGGTTTATAGTGATGCCTCGCAGAAAGGCTTGGGTTGTGTATTGATGCAGAATGGTATGGTGATTGCTTACGCTTCGCGACAGTTGAAGAATTTTGAGAGGAATTACCCGACTCATGATTTGGAATTGGCGGCTGTGGTGTTTGCTTTGAAAATTTGGAGACACTACTTGTATGGAGAAACGTGCAAAATATACACTGATCACAAGAGCCTGAAATACATCTTCACACAGAAGGAGTTAAATATGAGGCAGAGGAGATGGTTAGAACTGTTAAAGGACTATGACTGCACAATTTTATATCATCCTGGTAAGGCCAATGTGGTGGCTGATGCATTAAGCAGTAAAAGCAGGGGAAAGTTAGCCGTGATGTTAACTAAGGAGAAAAGGATTTTAGAGGATCTCGAATCCTTGGGTTTAGAGGTTAGAATAACAGGTGGTAGAGGTTATTTGACACACATGAGTTTTCAACCGTCCCTATTAGAAAGAGTTAAAGCAGCACAGAAGGATGATCCAGAGTTAAACAAGATTTGTGAAAGGTTGAAAGACGGTGGACAAACTGATTTTCGAGTGGGCGATGATGGAATTTTGCGATTTGGGACTAGAATTTGCATTCCTGTTAATCCAGAATAAAAAAGGGAAGTATTAGAAGAAGCTCATAGTTCAAGGTTCTCGGTGCATCTAGGAAGTACGAAGATGTATCAGGATATGCGGGATACCTTTTGGTGGGAGAATATGAAACGAGAGATTGCGGAGTTTGTTTCCAAATGTCTTGTCTGTCAGCAGGTTAAGTGTGAACATCAAAAACCAGGCGGTTTGCTTCAATCGATGCCCATTCCCGAGTGGAAGTGGGAACATATTACCATGGACTTTGTAGTTGGGCTGCCTAGAACACTTAAGAAAAGTGATGCGATTTGGGTGATTGTGGATCGGCTGACTAAATCTGCACATTTTTTGCTTTTCGAATAAATGACTCCTTGGAAAGGTTAGCGAAGATGTATGTGGATGAGATTGTTAGACTCCATGGGGTACCAGTTTCAATAGTGTCGGATCGCGATACTAGGTTCACATCAAAGTTTTGGGGTAGTTTGCAGAAAGCTTTGGGTACAAACTTGAGTATGAGTACGGCTTTCCATCCGCAGACTGACGGCCAGTCGGAGCGGACCATTCAGACATTGGAGGACATGCTTCGCTCGTGCACATTGGATTTTCAGGGTAACTGGGATGAGCACTTGCCGTTAGTAGAGTTCACCTACAATAACAGCTACCATACGAGCATTGGTATGGCCCCGTATGAAGCACTGTACGGGAGGATGTGTCGCTCGCTAACTTGTTGGGATGAAGTGGGAGAACGAAAGTTGTTGGGACCGGAGTTGGTTCAGATCACCGCAAAAAATGTACAACAGATTAAGAAGAGACTCTTGATGGCCCAGAGTAGACAGAAATCATATGCAGACAATCGTCGTCGCGAGCTCGGTTTTGATGTGGGGGACCACGTATTTCTCAAGATTTTGCCTACACGTGGAGTTATGAGGTTTGGTGTTAAGGGATAACTTAGCCCTCGATTTGTTGGACCATTTGAGATACTTGAGAAGGTGGGAGAGGTCGCGTATCGACTTGCCTTGCCGCCTGTGCTTTCGGGGGTTCATAATGTGTTTCATGTATCGATGTTGAGGAAATATGTCCCTGACCCGAGCCACGTTGTTAAGTATAGACAGTTACGCCTAAGAGAAGATCTTACCTATTTAGAGCAGCCTATTAGAATTGTGGATCGCAAGGATCAGGTTCTTAGAAGACGAACCATTCCATACGTCAAGGTGCAGTGGAGCAATCATACGGAAAGGGAAGCTACTTGGGAACTCGAGGAAGAGATGCGAGAGAGACATCCTGAACTTTTTGTATGACTTAGTACCTTAAGTTTAGAGGACTAAACTTCTTTTTAGGGGGTGAGAGTGTAATACCCCACTATTTTATTTTAATAGAATAAAATTTGTGTTAATAATAATTCTAAAGACAAATCATTTTTGGGCTAATCTTGTTAATTTTATCATTGGGCTTGGCCCATTAATTGGAAGGTTTGAATTCAGATTTTTAGCCAATTGGTAGTTGGACTGATTTGGACCAATTAGTATTTCTTGGATATTATTTTTGTTAGGCTTAGCCCACAACAGAATATTAGTTTCAGCTTAAAAAAAAAATTTATTTTTGTGTTAAGACGTGCGCCGCGAGGAGTCGGGGGCGTAACAAATTGAACGGCAAGTTTGTTACACAGGGATAAGGACACTCGTTGGTTGAAGTCCTTTGAAATTAGCAGAGTTAGACTAGTCGCAATTAATTACTGAGAGAAAGAAAATTAGAGGGAGAAAAGAAGCGGAAGCGCAAGACAGAAAGAGGGACGACTGGGAGAGTTTTTGGGTGCATCACACCGCGAAGAAGTCCAATCGAGGTAAGCTGATTACGTTTCCTTCTCCAAATTAGATGTTCCTGTTAGTTTTGTTACAAAAAAAAAGGAAATTTTTGGACGTAGTTGTTGCTGTATGAAGAAAGATTTAATATGTTGTTCATGGAGTATTTTCCTTTGGTTGTCTGGTGTGTGTGGGCTGTAAAGAGAGAGAAGGGGCAGGAGAAAAGGAGGGAGACGGTGGCAAGGATGTGTCAATTTGTTGGAAATTTTTGGACGTAGTTGTTGCTGTATGAAGAAAGATTTAATATGTTGTTCATGGAGTATTTTCCTTTAGTTGTCTGGTGTGTGTGGGCTGTAAAGAGAGAGAAGGGGCAGGAGAAAAGGAGGGAGACGGTGGCAAGGCTGTGTCAATTTGTTGGTGGGGCCGATTGAATAGAAACAAAAAGAAGGGGGCGTGAAGGGTGTATGTGTTGAGTATGTGTGTAACATTGTGTGGGTTGGTGTGTGCCTGACAGTGTGCATGGTAGTATGTGTGATGTGAGTATGGGAGGTTCCTTTCCTTTGCTTTTTGACAAGTCAGTGAGAGAGAGGTAGTATAGTGGACGTGTATTGTGTTTGTGTTTGTGTATGTTTAGTATAGGAGTATTTGTGTAACTTATGTTAGAATATATATATATATATATATATATATATATTAATTTTATGGTTATTTTTGTTAAAAGTCAGTTTAGTAATTTAGGTGTAATCTGGTATTAGTATTTTGAAATTATGAAATTAGTATTCGTATTAGTTAGTCAGCTAATATTAGCTAATAGTTACGTTCTGTTTGGAATATTAGATTCGAGCAAAAGGAGTTAGCGCTTCGTTGCGTTTCGTTGACTTGTTGTTTGGGACCACACATTAAGATTCGCCTCTATTTAGGTTATTTTATAATACACCTTGATGTTAGGTTTCTCGTACATATTTTTATAATGCCGTTTTTGATACCATGTCCGACCTTGTGTCGGTATTTGTTTTGACTCCATCGTATGCGTTTCTTCATACATTCGAAATTGTTTATTTTCGTTAATCTCATGTGTTAGTTTTGATAATACATGCGATCCCTTTTGATTTGAAAAGTTTGTTTTGATTCAGTAAATTGTACCGTGTTCGGTACCATTCTCGTTTTGAATTCCGTATGATCACTATGTATGAACTACTTGTCACTAGAAATTTAGTTACTTTCAGACTTTATTAGAAAATTTGCACCACTTGGCATGTGTGTGCGGTAATCCGGATTTACCATTTAGAACTCAGAATTCAGAACCCCGTTAGGGGCCAATTGTTAGAACTTTGATTTATCCGAACATATTTACGTGATCATATTTCTTGTGAATATTTTGTCGTAATTGACTGGTATGGGACGGTCAGTGGCGATTGGAATATTCCGTTTCCTTGGTTGTTTAATATCGTCCTTGAAATTCTCTCTTTCGAAAACTTTGAAATTATTCGTTTTGTATTTGAAAGGTTAATGCTAAACTTTAATGATATACTGTTGGCAATTATATTTGTTCATACTCTCATTTGGACTTCTTTGTGTGTCCACCCTCCTTAGTAACCGGAGGGGTGGCATTTGATCTTACTAGGCATTGTTCGCTCACCCTTTCACTTTTTCTTCTCTCCAGGTCACAGGCGAGAGAATTAAGGTTTATTGTTGAAAGTCGTATTTTCGAGGACGGTCTAGAATGGATTGTGATTTATTTTCATTACAATGAACTGTGTAGAGGATTTTAAGGATTTATTAATTTTGACTAGTCCTGCGAGACTATTTTATTATTTGTTTGGAGTTACAACGGTTGTAAGATTTGGGATTTTATTTTTTGATATGGGTCGTGGTTTGAATTAAGTTAATTTGTTGGTACACATTATTAAGTTAAGTTAGATTTCGTAGTAACGTGGCTGAGCTTGGGCCATATGGTTGGGCCCAAGTTTGGGGCGTTACAAAGTAGTCTTCTTTACCTCAAATCAAGATAAAATCCAATACCGAAAATCATCGGTCCAACATCATGTTCCCCGACAGAATCGATCTACACCTCGAGCATGTCGACCCTACAGAGTTGGTTCGTCAAAACACCCAAGCAACACGAACCAAATCGACATTATACCCAAAATATAAAGTGTTGGGTTTAATATCAGAGCGAGGGGCGAATGTATAAATGATTGTATGAAAAGCCCAAGGAAATTAGCCTTATTTATAGGCCTAGGGTTTCTTAGTAATTAGGTAACTCATCAGGTGAGTAAATAGTCCAAGCACGAGGTGGCAATGCAGGAGATTACACCAAACGATGACTCATCAAAATGAACGATGAGTCAGCACCTACGCACGAGATGTCATTCTTATCCACTCGTTCGAATTTATCCAATCGTTCAATCATATCCTCTTTTGTTCTTACCTAATTTCGTTCTTATCCATTTTCGTACTTATCCACTTTCATACTTTCCACTTTCGTGCTTATCCACTTTTCAATCTTATCCAATCTTTGATCTTATCCAGTCTTGATCTTATCCAATCTTGATTTTATCCAATCTTGTGATGCTTATCCAAGTTAATCCTAAAAAGTCCTTAAATAATATAGGATAATTCTAATACCCATTCAAAGTATTAACACATTTAACAACTCAAGATAAAAGGTACGGGGTCTCACAGAACAGCATGATAAACCCTTGCAAAAGGGTCCCTTGGAGCTGCTCTAAGTCATGTACAAGTCACTTAAAGCATATATAAGGCTATAAGTTATAAGCACTAGGTTTTATGTTTATTTCTACTTTTCCAAAATACGCAAGCATTCTTCTTTAAAGAAACTTTTTATATTCCAAGATTAAGCTTAATAATAATAATAATAATAATAATAATAATAATAATAATAATAATAATAATAATAATAATAATAATAATAATAAAATAATAATAATAGTAATAAATAATATTAATAATATAAAATAATAGTAGTAAATATAAAAATAAATAATAATAATAATAATAATAATAATAATAATAATAATAATAATAATAATAATAATAATAATAATAGTAAATACTCCATCTGTTCCACCCAAAATGTAATACCCCGACCCAACTTCCTTCCTAGTTCACTCATGGTCACTTAGTATCGACCTTGAAACCCTCAGAATATTAGATATCATACTTGTTAAGTTGTGATCCGTGTTCGGCACGTGATTACTCTATGTTGAGTTGTGCACTGTTTCCGTATTCGTTCGATACTATTGTCGACATCGATTAGTTTTTGTATACTCTATATATTCCTCACGTTTAAGTGACCTAGCCTTGGTTTAGACTCATTCAAGATTGATGAGCATGTTGATCTTGTCGTTGACTCGTATGTCGAGTCAATTCGAGCGATGTTTCGCATGTTTATCTTCATGAGCAATCGGGACTTGTGTTCGTCATCATTCATGAATTAACACGGGGTGAGTTGGTTGAGTTTCCAGAGTGTTTCGAACTTGATTGGGGGATAGGATTATTTGAGAATACTTAGTAAACATTTTGTTTTGACCTTAAGATAGAAAAATATACACACAAAAGCATGGATACATGCTTAAACTCGGAATTCTGTCCATCCAAATACCTTGTAGTAATTTGGCTATACATTGGTATAAAAAACTCAGATTCGCAAACTGTTTGATTCTGTGTAAACTACACTTAAAGAGCTTTCCAAAGACACCTTATTTGCAATTTTTAGACTAGTGGATCATCCTAGACATGTCTTTAAAGTTGACCCAAAATTACAAAATTTTATGCTAACAATTGACCAATGTTTTAATTAGTAGACAAGTTGACTATTTGACCCATTTGCTTTGACTAAAGTGGGCCACAAAATTGACCAGCCATTTCACTCCCTTAGACCATAAGAGATGCCCCAAAACACTCTCCATTCCATCATCTTCAACCTTGGACACTAGAGAGAATGTAGAGAGAGAGTAAGAATGTTCTAGAATGAGAAAGTGAGATATCATGAGTTTGGAGAAGACTCTCAATAATCCAAGCATACCATTTTGAAGGTCCTCACTAGAGGATCACTTTCCACCAATTGCATGTTGGTTTTCTTGGAGTGAATTCATCAAGAGGTAAGTAGCTATAATGTTTTGTATGTTTATGAGTTGAATAGGAAGAATAAAGCATGTAGGATGTGTAATTGTTCATCTTTGTGTAATTTCTTGAAAGAAATAAGTAATTGGTCATTTCAAATGATATTAGTTAGTTGATAATCAATGGTTATGTGTAAAGGTTGTCATGAGACTTGGTGAAGTGTTGGTAACATGTTAGAAAGTGAAACACATGAATTTCAAGTTAGTTGCAGTCCCTATTTTGGGCTATTTTTGTAAATATTTTGGTACTAATCTACTATTGGGAATTTGATAAATTTTGGATATGTTATTTTTATATATGTTAGGTTGTTCTCTGTAAATTTTTATAAATTTTAGAGGTCGTGAAGTACCTCGTTTGGGTTGTGTTTTATCGTTGCGCCGAGTAAACTGTTGCTGGAAATTCTGGGTATTAGATCTAACTTTAAGTGACTGGTTCTTGATGAACATAAGTCCAAATGAGGCAATTCAAAGTGGTAAAATATAGTTTCAGATGTCTAGTTTCTAAATATGGAATAATTGTAATATTTAGATTTTTGTGAAATATTTGGTGAATTTAACGGTACTGTTGCGCAGTGCTGAAGAAATCATGTTATGTTAATAGACTTTATATAATAGCAACTCGTTGAGATTTTTGTCGTTAGTTTACTCGCTATGAATTTGTGAGGTTGTTTTGGGTAATATATATTACCGAATAATGGTGTTGATGATAGAATGGTTATTTAGGGATGAAACTACGGTTCATCCCAATGTCTTGAATATTGGTAACAACTCAAACGGAGTCAATAGAATATAACGTTATAAACCGAACCTTTATGCGAATTGAATACTAGTCATGATTGACTCTGGCAGAGTCGAATAGGATGTGACCTGTAATGAGTCGTGATATACATAGTACACGATGATAACGATATGTGATAGGTTATACTTTACATGAGTAAGAGTGTCTTGAATAATTATAGAATCATGTATAGATCTTAAGTTGAGAGTAATGGTTATGTATTGCTTAATGGTTGCAAGTTCGTGTAGACTTACTTATATTGTGATTGTGAAGTCTAGCATTAGTGGACTTAGACAATTTGGTTGAGTTGTACAATAGACCTATTTTGCCTATTGTCGAGTTTTGTTTATATGTTCGGTGATATCGAACATGATGTGATTGTTCTAGTATGTGATAGGACAATCACCATACTTGATAATTGATTGTGTGTTTAGTATTTACAAGCACTCGTTGGGAAATTTGATTACACAAGTTGTGTTTGTTGATATTACGTTAATTGTCATAATTTTCATGTGTTGGTTAATTTGGTATTGTAGGATTATTATGACCTCTTTGAGACATTCGTATTGTTATTGAATGTTGTTGTTGTAGTATACTCCCAACTTTGGAGTATGACCGTTTATTTTAAATATCGAGTAAATATTTTACTTGTGCATTTAGTTTAAGTCCATGGCATGTTTGTTAGGGAAGGGTATATTTACGCTCGAGCAGGGGCTACGTAATAGTCGAAGGCCAATACATCGGGCTCTCGCCCCCTACCATTGGCCGCGGTAGAGGAATAACGCCAAGTGTTTGTAGGCAAAAATCGCAACGTTGGTAAGCTATTATACCGTGTTGACTTTTTTGGGTTATAGGGACCGGTGGCACCAGTTTATTGTGAATACAAATAAAATGGTTCACAGGTTCTTTGTTTTGAGCTCTTGGTTTTGTTATGGTTCGAGCACGTCAACAATGGCTTTGAATTCTTGATTTAGTTTATTGATCGTGCACGTCAACAACGGCTTCGATATTTGGTATTTTATTGGTTGGTTGATTTGAACTATTGGTCTGGTTGGAGGTGTACCTCGACGCCGTATCCTTTTAAACGTGTTTACTAACAGCTCTTATGTGTTTTCTATACAAGCGAATGTTGGTCACAATTTTCAACTGGTATGGGACGGTTAGCGATTTTTGAGCCTCTCGTTAGTATAGGGTTGGTTGCCCTTATGTGCTACTACATGTTTATTTTTCTGTTATATTGTTGTGCATAATGCCATGCCATATAGTCGCATGTAGTAACTTGTCAATTAATGGTTAAGTTGGATTTATTACCTAGATTTACCGGTTTATAGTATGTATGTTAAGAAAGTTAGAATTGCTACCTAGATTGGTGCATTTAGAGTCTTGGTTTACTGTTGCCTTCATACTCATAGCACATAATACTTTATAGTGGCTTATGGGGTCTTTTAGACTCACCCAACTTCCTCAGTTTGCAGGTTAAGAGTCCCGGCGCTATAAGACTAGAGACTTGGAGATTAGCAAGCTATATTTATATTTTTTTACAGTATTATTTCTTGTATTGTGAGATCGTGGGTTCAACTAAGTTATGTAAACTTAGTGTGTTGGGTAGAAATATTTGTATTCTTCAAGTTTGTATTTAGATGCCGACTTGTGAGGTCGTGCCGGTTGTAGTACTTTACGATTTTGGATTCCTGACTCGTGGTGTTTTAGTATCGTTGTTTCTCCGGTTCGTATTTTTAGCCATCGAGGTTTTTTATTATTGGGTTTATCTTAGTGTTATTCTCCAGTATATGTTTAGCCATTGAGGTTTATTTAGTTATGGTTGTTGTTCGAGTTTTTGTAACTCACGTTTTTAACTTGTATTTCGCTGCATAGTTTTGGTTTTGAGCTTGTGTAGCTCGTTCACATCTGTGGACTTTATTTGTTTTCTTTTAGTTTGGTGCACCGAGTTGGGGTTCAACAACGGATCCCGGACTCAGGGCATCATACAAAGAGTCCCCTTTGAAAAGTCTAATTATCAAGGGATCTATTAGTGTCATTGAATTTAGTCATAATTACAACAATACTTAAGCACAACTAAGATGATTACAACAAAAGTGGGGGGTAAAGATGAAGGATTATGTGTTTTCTATACAAGCGAATGTTGGTCACAATTTTCAACTGGTATGGGACGGTTAGCGATTTTTGAGCCTCTCGTTAGTATAGGGTTGGTTGCCCTTATGTGCTACTACATGTTTATTTTTCTGTTATATTGTTGTGCATAATGCCATGCCATATAGTCGCATGTAGTAACTTGTCAATTAATGGTTAAGTTGGATTTATTACCTAGATTTACCGGTTTATAGTATGTATGTTAAGAAAGTTAGAATTGCTACCTAGATTGGTGCATTTAGAGTCTTGGTTTACTGTTGCCTTCATACTCATAGCACATAATACTTTATAGTGGCTTATGGGGTCTTTTAGACTCACCCAACATCCTCAGTTTGCAGGTTAAGAGTCCCGGCGCTATAAGACTAGAGACTTGGAGATTAGCAAGCTATATTTATATTTTTTTACAGTATTATTTCTTGTATTGTGAGATCGTGGGTTCAACTAAGTTATGTAAACTTAGTGTGTTGGGTAGAAATATTTGTATTCTTCAAGTTTGTATTTAGATGCCGACTTATGATGTGACACCCTAGTTCTCTTAATTGCATAATTTGCATGTTATATATCTTGTTTGCATGAATAGAAATGCCATGTTATTATAATGTATTATAATTTGATAATTTCTGCTTGTTTTAGCTTTGTTTACTTGTGTTGCTCATACAAAAATGATTTGGTATGATTTTTAGTAACCAAAATGACTTTGTACTCAGTGAGGTGCATACTGGGTACAAAGCGATCGCCTTGTTTTTGGACAGAGCGATCGCTTTGTAGACAGAATGTACTATTGAGAAACTGGGTACAAAGCGATCGCTTTGGTCCTTAACAAAGCGATCGCCTTGTAGGCAGAATGTCAAAGCGATCGCCTTGCTTCGTGGGAGGGCGATCGCCCTGTTACGCTGAAGCTTTATTTTTAATAATTGTTGACTTGTGGACTGCTTGTTTAAGTTGGGACACGTCCCTAAGTGAGAGACCAGCTCACTCATACCTTCCTTACTGCCTCAACACCTGGGTATGACCCTCCACTTCACCCACTTCACCTAAAAACAACTCTAAGAACAATTGAGAGAGACGTGTGTGTTCTTGGTGAGATCACTGTGTGTTTTCATCTCCTCCATTTCCAACCACTCAAACTTGCATGCAAAGCCATATTGGTGTTCCTTGAGACTAGAGAAACAACTTGGGAGGCTTTGATTCTTCTTTTGTTGGGTTAAATTGTGTGTTTGAGGTAAGTACCCAATCCCTTGTCTTGTATGCTCAATATCAAGTATGCTCCCTTCATGATAGTTTTAGTTTACATGTTTAAGAAGACATGCATCATGTTAAAAACTTGAAATTCCTTAAGTAAATTTTCTGTGAATTTTGGGTTAATGACTCATAATTGATAATTTGGATTTGTGTCAAGTATGAATAATGTTCTAGGATGAACTTGGAATAACTTTTGTTCTTGGACTTGTTATAATTCATCACTTCGAAAATTGATGGACATGTTAGGGTTCACAAGTGTGGAACTTAAATCTTGATGGACTAAAAGTCACGAATGACATATAGTCTAATTGCATATGAATCGAGAACTTAGAAAAGAGCCATGAATTGCACATAGCATTCATTCGCTACTTAGGAATATTTTAGCAATAACTCATCGGAGTTGCGTTAGAGAGTCATCGAACAATACCGACTCTACAAATAAATCCCTACGACGTTTAGAGTTCAATTGAATTGTAAATTATTTCTTGGGAATTATTGACATGATTGATCTATTGCTTGACTTGTACATAGTAGAATAACATGCCTACTTGATCGAACGAGTCGCTCTTGTCGACCTCGCTCCCTTACTTGGTTTATTACGTGAGTAAACATCTACTTGACTCGGACAAGTTCGCTCTTGTCGAACTTGCTCCTTACTTGATTTGTATGACAAGTAAATATCTACTTGACATACCATTAGTCCAGCTGGCATTAAGTGAATTGTATCGATGGTCAACGATGCATCATAGTCATGAATCATGAGGTTCATGATGATGATGGGTCGCCATACCATAACTTGCACACACCCTTCACTACGATCACGGTGGAGAAGAGTACCATGTCGTAACCAAAGGGCGCTTGGAATAATACTAATCGTGGTCGATGTATCTACACGTGCATCCGACAAATACAATCGTTATAACCTTGTCTATTTCGGGGACTACGGCGGCACCGGTTCTATAACATATCCTAATCCTATGTGATTTAATTACGCACCTATGTGAAAACAATGTGCATCGCGACATGAGAACTACGTGCTAACATGATCTTGCTTGATACGTGCTATGTATGCCTTGCATTATATCTGTCATGCATATTGGTTACTTACAAAGTCTTTATGACTTACCCCTCCCTTTTATGTTTTAGATCCTAGTCGTCCAGTCCGTCTTCTCGAGGTTGATCGTCTTCTCGTGCTCGTGATTGTTCACCTAGAGGTGGTAGCGTTGGCTTTTGGTTTCTTCTTTTGCAAGGACGTTGGGTTTAAGCAAGTCATTTAGACTTCGCTTGGGAATGTGTAATCATAGTAACTTGTACTTGTTGTAGACTAAATGAATATTCTACTTATGTCTCTTGTTATTTGCCGGCACTTGTTGGCCGAGCCTTGTTTACATGTATATGGTTCACTTGTTAAGACTTCCGCGAGCATCCCTTTAGCTCTTGTTTATTGATGTGGTTTTCTCCGGCATGTTTAGCCGTCGAGGTGTTTATATATTAGCATGACTTGTTAGTGTTGGGTTCCTACTGTAATTTCGCCGATGACTTGGTTTACTTGTTATTAATTGTTATATCGGGTTTTGAAGTTTTATAAATATTCCGGCTTTGTAATGCCGAGTTTTATTTCGTGTCCAATGTTGCGTCACGTTAGTTGTGATAATCGAGTCCTTGCATGATTGTAGTCCTTATTTGGACGGCTTGACCCGCGTTCCCATCTCGGGGTCGGGGTTGGGTCGTCACTTGGTATCGAGCTTTATAGGTTAGCTATCGGCCGGATAGGTTCCATGGCCTAGTTGGGTTAAGTTCTTGTGTGATGTTCTAACGTCGAGTGATTTCTTATAGGTGTATCATGGTGCGACCTAGACCGGGGCTAGTAGCAGTGGAGCCGGTATTGGTCGAGGTAGAGGCGGGCCTAGGAGGGTTCTGCCGAGCCGAGGCTAGAGTTCCGAAGAACCCGAAGTTGAGGTACCCCACCTCGAATCGGGGTGATGAGAATGCCCGTATGGCGGGCTTGTTTCGTAGAATGATGACTGTTATGACCGAGTTGGCACAAGAGGGTCAAGCAGAGGTGTACCACCTCCACCACCACCACCGCAACCGAACCGAGGCGGAAGTTTCACCACCTCGTAACGAGGCACCGCCGAACCTAGAGCTAGAAATAATACTACTTTGGAGAGGTTCTTGAAGATGAAACCTCCATCTTTTGAGGGAGAGTCCGATGCTAGTAAAGCAGAGTTATGGCTGGAGGACTTGGAGAAAATCTTTGCAGCTCTAGACTGCACGGAGGAAGAGAAGGTTGTCTTAGCTGTGTATAAGCTGAGAGGGGCGGCGAATCATTGGTGGAGAGTATTGTTGGCAAGCTGGGATCTTAACCGGGTTCCAAAGATTTGGTCTAATTTCGAGAAGGAGTTCAGGGCTTCTTATGTACCCATGGTGGTGAGGAGAAAGAGGGAGAAAGAGTTCCAGGATCTAGAACAGGTTCTATGACGGTGGCTCGATTCACCAAGTTCACCGAACTGTCTCGTTATTGTGCACATCTTGTACCCGATGAGCCCATGAGGGTGCTCAAGTTCGTTAAGGGTCTAAAGACCGAGTATAGAAGGCAGCTCTTGTCATTGCGGTTGCGACTATAGGGGTGCGTTGATCGCGCCTATGAGATCGAGAGAGATATAGAGCACAGGCGAAGCTCTTGTGCGATCCTCGCATCAGATCATCGCAGCTAGTCATCTCGGGTGACCTCGCAAATTCGGAAGGGGTCGGTTTCGGGTAATCGGTGCGGTCATCGGGGCAACCGCCGTAACGGTGGTCGATCTAGGCGGCGATCGGATGGACAGCCTAGGCGTACTTCGATAGTCGTGATAATCGTACTCCGGCCTTCGCAAGGGCGCAAGGCCGGCGGAGTGACGTTGAGTGTTCCTTTTGTCACAGTGGGGCATTCGTACAATGAGTGTAGGGTCGACTTGGGCGTGTTTGGGTTGTGGAGATACAAGTCACCGAGTGAAAGATTGTCCCAAGTTTAAGACTACTCGGTCCGTGGGTTCGGTTCGTGATCGGGCACCAAGAGGGATAGTGATGGGCGTCCTAAGGCCCAAGCTCGTGTTTTGCGCTTGACCCGTGGTGTTCCGAGTCGACCTCGTTATTGGAGGTATTCTCTCGTCTTCGGCCATAGGGCTCGAGTTCTTATAGATCCGGGTCTTCTCATTCCTATGTTGCATCGCATTTCATTGAGCATTTGTGCGTGTTACCTTCTCGGTTGCCTTATGTGCTTGAAGTGTCTACACCGTTGGGTGATCAATTGTTGGCGTCGGAAGTTTATAAAGCTTGTGATGTGCTTGTATGTGATCGGGTCTTGCATGCGGATCTAGTAGTTTTGCCTATTCGGGATTTTGATTTGATCTTGGGTATGGATTGGTTGTGCACTTATCATGCTCTAGTTGATTGTCGTCGTAAAGAGTTACTTTTGCCATGCCCGGTATTCGAATTTGTGTTTACGGGTGATCATGCCATGAATAGTATACATATCATTTCGCTGCGGGCTAGGAAACTTCTATCTCGGGGTGCACGGGGTATATTGCTTGTGTGCTTGATACTAGCATGTCTACTGTTAATATAGAAGATGTACCGGTAGTTAATGAATTTCCGGATGTCTTTTCAAATGATTTTGCATTACCTCCCGACCGAGAGTTAGAGTTTTGCATTGAACTATTGCCGGAACTTCACCAATTTCTAGAGCACCTTATAGAATGGCCCCACTGAGTTGAGGGAGTTGAAAGACCAATTGCGGAACTTCTCGATAAGGAGTTCATTAAACCGAGTGTGTCTCCGTGGGGTGCACCGGTATTGTTTGTGAAGAAGAAGGATGGTAGTTTGCGGTTGTGCATTGACTATCGCCAATTGAACCAGGTTACTATCAAGAATAGGTACCCTTTACCTCACATTGATGATCTCTTCGATCAACTTCGGGATCCGTGGTGTATTCCAAGCTAGACTTGAGGAG
Organism: Platycodon grandiflorus; assembly: GCA_016624345.1. Classification (NCBI taxonomy): domain Eukaryota; kingdom Viridiplantae; phylum Streptophyta; class Magnoliopsida; order Asterales; family Campanulaceae; genus Platycodon; species Platycodon grandiflorus. Next base: position 57,535,449 of record CM028362.1, read on the forward strand.
TGGTTATCACCGGTTGAGAGTTCGGGCGGAGGATGTCCCAAAGACGGCTTTTCGGACACGTTATGGCCACTATGAGTTTGTGGTGATGCCGTTTGGGTTGACAAACGCTGCAGTTTTCATGGACTTGATGAATCGGGTGTTTCATGATTATTTGGATTGCTTTGTTGTGGTTTTCATCGATGATATTTTAGTGTACTCAAAGTCACGAGAGGAACATGCTAACCATTTGAGAGTGGTTCTTTCCTTGTTGCGAGAAAAGAAACTTTATGCGAAATTTAGCAAGTGTGCATTTTGGCTCGAACAAGTATCTTTTCTTGGGCACGTTGTTTCTAGTGAGGGTATTGCGGTGGATCCTTCTAAGGTGGAGGCTATTACTAAATGGAAGACTCCTAGAACGGTAACCGAAGTTCGTAGTTTCTTGGGCTTGGCGGGTTACTACCGTAGGTTCATTGAGGATTCTCCAAGATTGCTACTCCCATGACTAATTTGACTCGAAAAAGTCTACTTTCATTTGGAGTGATAAGTGCGAGGCCGTTTCAAGAGTTGAAGAAAAGATTGACCACGGCTCTGTTTTAGCATTGCCTAGTGGATGTGATAACTTTGTGATATATAGCGACGCTTCGTTAGAAGGCTTGGGTTGCGTGCTTATGCAAAACGGGAAGGTGATTGCCTATGCTTCGAAGAAGTTGTCACCATATGAACAATTACCCGACTCACGACCTTGAATTGGCGGCAATTGTTTTCGCTTCACAAGTGGAGACATTACCTGTATGGAGCGAAGTTTGAGGTGTATACAGATCATAAGAGTTTGAAGTACCTCTTCTCGCGAAGGAGTTGAATATGAGACAGAGGCGTTGGATGGAGAAGCTTAAGGATCATAATTTTACTATTCTTTACCATCCGGAAAAGCGAATGTTGTTGCGATGCCTTGAGTAGGAAGGCTTATATGTCTTGTATGATGATGAGGGAATGGAAGATGCTAGAGGATGTCCGGAATGGAGTCCTATTGTAAGTGGGCGTAGTGTTCTATTTGCTAATGTTCGTGCTACGCCGCTTTATTTGGGTTGATTAAGGAGGCTCAAGTTACCGATCCCGAATTGAAGAAGATTATTGATCGATTGGGAGAGAATGCTACACCGGGGTTTGCGATGAACAGTGATGGGATCTTGACATTTCGAATAGGGTTTGTGTTCCTTCTTCCGATGAAGTGAAACGTATGGTCCTTGACGAGGCTCACAAAGCCAAGTACACGATACATCCAGGTAGTACTAAGATGTACCGTGACTTGAAGAGGCGTTTTGGTGGAACGGTATGAAGAGGAGATAGCTGAATATGTTTCTAGATGTTTGACATGTCGGCGAGTTAAGGCGGAGCACCGAGACCCGCCGGTCTACTTCACCACTTGAGATTCCGGAGTGGAAATGGGAACATATCACGATGGATTTTGTCACGGGGTTGCCGCGTACTCGTAGAGGCTTCGATTTGTTTGGGTTATTGTGGATAGGTTGACGAAGTCGTCCCATTTTATTCCTATTGCGATGACTTACGGTTTGAGTCGGTTAGCGGCATTGTATATCCAGGAGATTATCGGGCTACATGGTGTCCCCGTTAGTATTGTGTCGGACAGAGATCCTAGATTCACCTCGAGATTTTGGCATTCATTACAGGAGGCCTTGGGTACCAAACTTAACTTGAGTACAGCTTTTCATCCCCGATGATGGACATCGGAGAGATTGATACGATATTAGAGGACATGCTTCGTGCTTGTGCTATGGATTTCAAGGGCAATTGGGATTCACATCTACCGTTGGCGAGTTTGCATATAATAACGCTTACCAATCTAGCATTGAGATGGCTCCTTATGAGGCTTTGTATGGGCGTAAGTGTCGTTCACCAATTTGTTGGGACGAAGTTGGAGAAGCTAAATTATGGGGTTCGAAATGGTACAACAATCGGCCAAGGATGTCAAGTTGATTAGAGAGAGATTGCGTACGGCTCGAGTAGGCGGAAAAGCTATGCGGATAACCGGAGACGCGATCTTGAGTTCCAAGTTGGAGACTTTGTGTTCTTGAAAATATCGCCGGGTACTAAGAGATTTGGTAAGAAAGGGAAACTTTCACCAAGGTATATTGGTCCGTTCGAAATTCTTGAGAGGGTTGGTTCTTTAGCTTACCGGATTGCATTGCCACCGTCTATTTCGGGTATTCATGATGTGTTTCACGTTTCTATGCTCCGCAAATATATGAAGGATGAATCACATGTTCTTGCCTATGAAGAGATTACCTTTGAACCCGATCTTTCCTATGTTGAGAAGCCGGTGAAGATTCTTGATACCAAAGAACAAATCTTGAGGACTAAGAGGATACCACTAGTGAAAGTTTTGTGGAAGAATCATTTGATGGAAGAAGCCACTTGGGAAACCGAGAGTGAGATGCGAGAGAAGTATCCATACTTGTTTGATTAGATGGTAAGTGAATTTAGGGACTAAATTCCTTTAAGGAGGGAGGATGTGACACCCTAGTTCTCTTAATTGCATAATTTGCATGTTATATATCTTGTTTGCATGAATAGAAATGCCATGTTAGTATAATGTATTATAATTTGATAATTTCTGCTTGTTTTAGCTTTGTTTACTTGTGTTGCTCATACAAAAATGATTTGGTATGATTTTTAGTAACCAAAATGACTTTGTACTCGGTGAGGTGCATAGGGTACAAAGCGATCGCCTTGTTTTTGGACGAGCGATCGCTTTGTAGAGAATGTACTATTGAGAAACCGGGTACAAAGCGATCGCTTTGGTCCTTAACAAAGCGATCGCCTTGTAGGCGAATGTCAAAGCGATCGCCTTGCTTCGTGGGAGGGCGATCGCCTGTTACGCCGAAGCTTTATTTTTAATAATTGTTGACTTGTGGATGCTTGTTTAAGTTGGGACACGTCCCTAAGTGAGAGACCAGCTCACTCATACCTTCCTACGCCTCAACACCTGGGTATGACCCTCCACTTCACCCACTTCACCTAAAAACAACTCTAAGAACAATTGAGAGAGACGTGTGTGTTCTTGGTGAGATCACGTGTGTTTTCATCTCCTCCATTTCCAACCACTCAAACTTGCATGCAAAGCCATATTTGTGTTCCTTGAGACTAGAGAAACAACTTGGGAGGCTTTGATTCTTCTTTGTTGGGTTAAATTGTGTGTTTGAGGTAAGTACCCAATCCCTTGTCTTGTATGCTCAATATCAAGTATGCTCCCTTCATGATAGTTTTAGTTTACATGTTTAAGAAGACATGCATCATGTTAAAAACTTGAAATTCCTTAAGTAAATTTCTCGTGAATTTTGGGTTAATGACTCATAATTGATAATTTGGACTTGTGTCAAGTATGAATAATGTTCTAGGATGAACTTGGAATAACTTTTGTTCTTGGACTTGTTATAATTCATCACTTCAAAATTGATGGACATGTTAGGGTTCACAAGTGTGGAACTTAAATCTTGATGGACTAAAAGTCACGAATGACATATAGTCTAATTGCATATGAATCGAGAACTTAGAAAAGAGCCATGAATTGCACATAGCATTCATTCGCTACTTAGGAATATTTTAGCAATAACTCATCGGAGTTGCGTTAGAGAGTCATTGAACAATACCGACTCTACAAATAAATCCCTACGACGTTTAGAGTTCAATTGAATTGTAAATTATTTCTTGGGAATTATTGACATGATTGATCTATTGCTTGACTTGTACATAGTAGAATAACATGCCTACTTGATCGGACGAGTCGCTCTTGTCGACCTCGCTCCATTACTTGATTTATTACGTGAGTAAACATCTACTTGACTCGGACAAGTTCGCTCTTGTCGAACTTGCTCCTTACTTGATTTGTATGACAAGTAAATATCTACTTGACATACCATTAGTCCAGTGGCATTAAGTGAATTGTATCGATGGTCAACGATGCATCATAGTCATGAATCATGAGGTTCATGATGATGATGGGTCGCCATACCATAACTTGCACACACCCTTCACTACCGATCACGGTGGAGAAGAGTACCATGTCGTAACCAAAAGGGCGCTTGGAATAATACTAATCGTGGTCGATGTATCTACACGTGCATCCGACAAATACAATCGTTATAACCTTGTCTATTTCAGGGACTACGAAGCGGCACCGGTTCTATAACATATCCTAATCCTATGTGATTTAATTACGCACCTATGTGAAAACAATGTGCATCGCGACATGAGAACTACGTGCTAACATGATCTTGCTTGATACGTGCTATGTATGCCTTGCATTATATCTGTCATGCATATTGGTTACTTACAAAGTCTTTATGACTTACCCCTCCCTTTACTGTTTTAGATCCTAGTCGTCCAGTCCGTCTTCTCGAGGTTGATCGTCTTCTCGTGCTCGTGATTGTTCACCTAGAGGTGGTAGCGTTGGCTTTTGGTTTCTTCTTTTGCAAGGACGTTGGGTTTAAGCAAGTCATTTAGACTTCGCTTGGGAATGTGTAATCATAGTAACTTGTTCTTGTTGTAGACTAAATGAATATTCTACTTATGTCTCCTGTTATTTGCCGGCACTTGTTGGCCGAGCCTTGTTTACATGTATATGGTTCACTTGTTAAGACTTCCGCTGAGCATCCCTTTAGCTCTTGTTTATTGATGTGGTTTTCTCCGGCATGTTTAGCCGTCGAGGTGTTTATATATTAGCATGACTTGTTAGTGTTGGGTTCCGGCTGTAATTTCGCCGATGACTTGGTTTACTTGTTATTAATTGTTATATCAGGTTTTGAAGTTTTATAAATATTCCGGCTTTGTAATGCCGAGTTTTATTTCGTGTCCAATGTTGCGTCACGTTAGTTGTGATAATCGAGTCCTTGCATGATTGTAGTCCTTATTTGGACGGCTTGACCCGCGTTCCCATTTCGGGGTTGGGGTTGGGTCGTCACATATGAGGTCGTGCCGGTTGTAGTACTTTATGATTTTGGATTCCTGACTCGTGGTGTTTTAGTATCGTTGTTTCTCCGGTTCGTATTTTTAGCCATCGAGGTTTTTTATTATTGGGTTTATCTTAGTGTTATTCTCCAGTATATGTTTAGCCATTGAGGTTTATTTAGTTATGGTTGTTGTTCGAGTTTTTGTAACTCACGTTTTTAACTTGTATTCCGCTGCATAGTTTTGGTTTTGAGCTTGTGTAGCTCGTTCACATCTGTGGACTTTATTTGTTTTCTTTTAGTTTGGTGCACCGAGTTGGGGTTCAACAACGGATCCCGGACTCAGGGCATCATACAAAGAGTCCCCTTTGAAAAGTCTAATTATCAAGGGATCTATTAGTGTCATTGAATTTAGTCATAATTACAACAATACTTAAGCACAACTAAGATGATTACAACAAAAGTGGGGGGGTAAAGATGAAGGATTATTAAAATTGTAAGCATAATATTTTGAAAGTAGACTCTTTAAGTGAAACATTCCAAAATAGTATAGTGGACTCTTTGTCTGGAATGGAGGGAGTATAATAAATAATAAAATAATAGTAATTATAAATATATTAATAAAATAATAATAATAATCATAATAAATAATAGTAATCTTGAGAGGGTGTGTATGTGGTTGGTCCTTCTTTGTAATAAGTAAAGTAGGATCTATATTCCTTAAATTAATAATGATACAAAATGGCTTAGATAGTTAATACTTAATCACAGTAAAACAAACTGTTTATTCAAAATAGTTAAGATGATAAAATGGTTTAAATTAAGTATATTGAGTTTGCACAACGAAATTTGTAATTGCAAAATTGACTTAAGTGTTCAAAACAAGTTATGATCTTGTTTGTTATGAAAATCAACTAGAAGTTTGATATGAGAGAGGTCATATGTTTCTAATGAAGGTTAACTATTTTGAGAATATTTGATAAAGTGTTCACAGATAAACAACTAGGTAATATAAAAATATACAGAAATGTATTAAGCAATAAGTAAAGAGTGAGGGATAGAAAAATTGACACAATGATTTAAAGTAGTTTGGATCTCAATATCCTACATCCACTCCTCACACCCCTCTGACTCTTATGAGGCAATAATCCACTATAATTCTTCCAATTACACAAATTAAAAATAAGGAGTTAAAAAAAAAACTGTAATCTCACCTACAACTATTGACTTTAAGTTGGATGTTGTTTGCACAATTCTCTTTTTAGTTTGTTGGTATTTATTCATAGTTTAATAGAGGTACCTTTTGGTTCCAACTATTTTATTTAAATTATTTTAGTAGTTTACTTGTTTTGTTGTTGTTTTTTTTTTTTGTTTCATTTTTCACATACTTTACGCTTAGTTAGTACTTAATCTTTACCAATTGGCCTGCGGTTGAGTGGTGCTGCTTGTCGTCGTCCTTCATGGCCTATAGAGGACGAGTTCAAACCCTGCGGTTGTAGCCTTTAAAGAAAAAGTACTCAGTCTTTACATTTTCTTTCTTTTTATACGTTTATTCATTGCGTTATTAGTGCTATTCCACACCACAAGTCCTGTTGGTCCTTCAATGATTTACTTAAAACCATTCTAACTTATCTGGAATCACTTAAGATCAGCCAACGTTATAGTATCTTAAGCTGGCGACTGATTTATCTCTTTAAATCAGTCAATTGATTCCGTCAGGAATCAGTGACTTATAAAGATTTAAATATTTTTTAAGTCAATGATTGATAAATTGGCATAAGAACAGTAGACTGATAATGTCCTTGGCTTATCTCTTGTATAAGTCTACTGATCTTCAAACGGAAGCTTCCTTGATAAGCTTCCGTAGTTATTTTGAATTTGTGTCAGTACATTGCGTGCTTTAAATACAAACATATTTTATGTTTTACATTTAATATATTCTGACACACTTTCACTCTAAGCTTTCTGTTTGTTTCAGAATGAAAAGACAGGTTCAATCTACTTCTTTTGAGATAGCTCAAAGCTCGAGAAGAGTTGTTCGCTCAATTTGACATGCATGACATCAGAACATTTAATGCAAAGTCAAAAACTTCCAATGGCAATAATCATAGCTCTACCTATATAGCTGAAGAAGCATTGAAGAACTCTCACTAGTACACACGGAGCTCTCAAACATTTAAAGAACTTTAACACTTCAAGAATTCTAGAGCTTTATTAAAGAGCAATATACTTAGATCATTTATTGTTTATTCTCATTCTTTGTATTTGCCTTTAAGTTCAATCATTGTATTGAATCCGTCCCAACTACTTAATTTTTGAGGGATCATTGATTGTAACACACGAGATTTATATGTTCCTTTGAACATTCAATCTCCATATTCACTGGTCTTTGTTGTATACTGATCCGTTATTGATCATTTAGGATTATTAATATTAGTGCACTTCAAAACCCAAGTTTGACCAATTTGGTAGTGGACGTAACATTTTTCATACTATGAACCATTCTACATTCTGTGTTCATTTATTGCTTAATTATCTTGACCAAACTGACCAAAGCTTTAAGCATTGTCTCATTACTTAAAGCTTTAGTCCGCCAATTTACTCTATATCAGTCTACACTTTAAAGTTGTCTCATAAGCTGATTCTTCAACTAATCATTTCCATGGATCAGTTGGCTGATTTATTTAAAACAGCATTTCCACTTGTTAGGAATATGCCTGTAAATCAGCTGATATATATGTATGCATATTCCAACACAGTGATTTGCTTGTTCCCATTACAACGCATGTTTCACAAGTGGCTAAAAGGGTGCGCACGGTTAGTGTGGCGACTTGTTGAAACAATGCATAGGTCATTAGACTAGGAAGTCTTTGTACATATCCAAGTCTTTGTCCTACCGAATGATGACAACTTTCATATGGATTAGCTCTTCAATTGCCGGTGTGACCATCGGCAAATGTCTCACCACAGACATTTCCTTTAGCTGTGATTGCCTATCGCCTATCTCTACATCGCCAGCTTCTACATCGGCAGATCTCAAGATCCGCCAAAGCACTTCATTAGAACAACCGGAGAGGAGTTGATTTAATCAAGAGGAACATCATGATCATCCGCGATCTTTACATCAGCAGTTCTAAAATGGCAGATCTCGGTATCGGCCAAGTCCCTTATCGAACAACCTAAAACTGTAAGATCACGAGAAACATCGGTCGTCACTCAACACGCTACGAGTCAAAAATAGATCCGTTGAAAAGATCTGTCTGACAAGTCCAAGATACGCATCGATGTCTGCGCCTTCACGATTACTCGGTAGACATTTCCTCTTCGTACATTGGTTGCTTTCAAAGCTTCAATTCCATAAAAGGCCAAACACGACGCCGCACCTCCAAAGCAATGACACGTCCTAATCAGTCAGCTGCATCTCAGGCAAAGCTTGACACGTTAAAATCAGTCCAGCCTGTTTCACGGACTAGCTTCAAGACAAAAGCCTAACTGAAGGTCTTTGCCCAACAGATCCACAAATGTACTCTGCTGCATTATGAGATTCAGATCACCAACGGGCATAAACCTATTCAATACTCCAACGACCACTTCTTCTTTCCAGCCTATATAAGATGACTCTCATTCTCATCTCAAAAAGAGAGAGCAAGAAGTGTATGCTTATGCTTGACAAAGGTTGTGGTATTGTTCTTCATTTACTCAATCCAAAACCACACCCTTAGAGTGAGAAAACACAAGTGTAAGAACAAACACCTTGTGGGAGAGAGAAAAGAAATTCCAAAGGCTGAGAAGCTTTGCTTGATCAAAAACTTTGTTTTTGATTTGAGTTCCTTCTTCCTTCGAAGAACTCAGTCTCTTCAGTGGTTTCACCTCCATTATTCAGCAAAGAGACCAAGCACTCTACAGATCGTTGAAGCCAGACCAAGCTTGAAGATGTCCGATGAAGAGCCAGAACTTAATAATCCAGATTGCATTCATATTGGCAGACTTATACTACATTATAAGCTGTGTCGATTGTGCAATAAATTGTCATCATTTTTGGTCGAGTGCTTAGCACTCAGTTGTTCAAATACTTGCTATTTGAACAACTCCTAATATTCTTTTCTCACATCGCTCTAACACTAGCACTTTCCTTCCCTTACCTCCAAGGTTGTTAGGAACTGCTAGGATTAGAGTTCTAATATGAGTCTTCCGGGGATCCCATCTCACTGTCCTTCTATCCCCGGGGAGATTGCTAGGATAGAGAGTCTAGGTTGATGTACTAAGCATGTTTGCCTTTGAGTAAACCTCTGCTGAATTTTAATATAATATATATATTTGTTACATTCAGCCTTGATTTCTCTTTCTTGTATAATTTCTTTTATCTTGTGCAATCTGTTTAAGGAAAGCAAGTGATGCATCTAATAAAGATTTTAGTTAACTGCTAAGCTCTCTTTGAAATCAAACCTTTACAGTTACTCTAATCTTACTTGTTAAACTTATGCTAATTATTCTTCCGCTGCTCAAAATCCATTTCATCAGCTAAGTTTAACAACGTCTTCCATCTGCTAGTTTTACAAGTCTGCCGATCAATATTATCCGATTTTACTAACTTCGGCTAAGTAGGCAGATTGAGGAAGATGACCTAGGTGTATTAATCTTTTCATCTACTTTTCCACTTAAATATTAAAATTGGATGAAATTTTTAATACATCAAGTATAGGCTATTCACCCCCCCTCTAGCCTATACACTGAGCAATCCGCGGACCCAACAATTGGTATCAGAGCGGGTTCTCTGAAAATGATTGTTCCAGGCTTAACAACCTGCGAGTATAGATCCTGTTGCTCAGATTAGATGCATAGTCAAAAAGAGTCTGTTTCAAAATTTCTTATTTACAAAAACCTTTTTGACTGAGAGACCTGGAAGCCATTTGAAAACGTCTTTTTCAATTCAAAATCAATTTTGTTTTCAAAAACATGTGAGAAAGGATATCATGATGATTAGGTGATTGCTATAAGAAAATCTATCATATATCAGAAATATATTGATATCATGAAGAGAAGTACTATAGTGGAGAATAACTTGCTAAGGATTATGCATGCTTCATAAAATGAATTTCCTTTAAAAACCGTGTTATATCCTACAGCAAATAAGTTAAACTCATATATGATGGATGAATTACTTAGATCCACTTCTAAAGATTTGCTTACTTGACATAAGGCTAACGATTGTACCAATCTAACACCTTCTCAAGAAAACTTTTTATAAAAGTTTAGAGCAAATGAAATAAGAAGAGTTTTAAAGGAAATTCAAAGGAAATCAAAGTTATGTCGTCTCCAAAATCACTGAGATTATTAGCTCTTGGCCTAAGGACATCGATGATGAAATTGTCTTTCTTCAATGAAAAAGCTTCAGCCGAGCAAGAATACACTCAAAGAACCTATGCTCAACATTGGAACTGATACTTCAACAACTATGAGCAGACACGTTCAAAGAGTTTAATGAGGAAGTAACCCCAGCTCCTAATCCCTTAACTTTTTGGGTTACATATATAAGCTGTATTTTGAATGATTATTCATTTGTCATGCTTATTAAGTCTCATTTGTATTATTGGATTTCTAGAGCTACCTTTAGCTCATAAATGTTGCTAACAATTTCTCTATGAGTACTTTAGGCAGGAACTCATACGACAGAAAGGGTCAAATGTGCAACATTACTCTCCATTGGCAGACAGTAACATTACTGCTGATTTATGAAGGACTGCTGATCGCTCATGAAAATTCACTCATGTCCTTCACTCACTCAAGGTCAAATCCTCACCTGCTGGACTTCAGAACTACTATGCGAAAAATCTGCTGATAAGTCCAAAGGAGTTGATAAAGACCATCTCTCATGCATACACAAAACAGGTCAGCTATTTGCTTGCTAATGACCTGTGCTCATATCTGCTGAATTGATATGCTTATACATATTATCAGACATAATGCATAATAACCTGTCATACTGCACTTTTATTGATGTATTTGTTTACTTGTATGACTTGCTTTATGCAAATGGTTTTCAAAAACTCATCAGCACTTTTCATATCAGCTGATCTCAAAACGTTTTTTTTAAACCTTTGGTTGGCTGAATTTCCATATCTGCCAACCTACACTTCATAAGCTCAGTTTGATGTGCTGACTTATCGGAGTACAAATCCTTTAATGACCTACTCTCTCAAGTCTATTAAAGGTGGAGGCACACTTTTCGAAGTCTGACTACTTCGATTAAAGTGATAACTATTTTCAAAAACTTGGAAAATGACAAACCTTTCAATATCAAATCTTTTCCAAGAATCTTGAGAATATCTAGACTTCACAGCCTATCCCTGCCAAGGCGTGATCAGAAGGACAACTCTACAGTAAAACTCCATTATTGAGTGTCTTTCAGTCTAACCTCCCTGAGTTTAAGTAGAGCTCCTTTCTCATTCAATCTCTACCATGAATAAACTCACATACTGCAAATCGATTACACTAGATACAAATCAATGATTCAAAATCCCTCAAAATGTTACTAAGTTCAAGTCCTAAGAATCGATCAAGTCAATTCCTCAACAACGGGGTATGATTTCTTCATAATCATTCAAAGTTGTTTTGATTTTATTTCTGTTACTTCACATGAGCTGATCTAAAATTCTCTCAATGATGTATTTTCAAAATCATTCATAAACTGTGAAAATTGTTTTCAAAATCCTTCTAACGCACAGTTACCAAACATGAGAGAAATCTGTATCAATTCATGTGTATCAGAAATCATTAATTATATTTCTTCAATCTTGTTGAGAAAACAATTGATAAGGGAATTTTCTTCTGTCGTGTCTGATAGTCATAAAAGTGTGCTAACAAGCATGATTTATATGCTGCAAACCGTGGTTATTAGAACACTTAAGAACATCCTTAGTCAATTAGTTTAAAAGATAAGATCGAAAGCCATTAATTAATGCCAACAAGAGTGATTTCATACTCTCTTCTAACTCTTAGTTATCAATCTCTTTGATACTCTAAAATGTTTACAGATGAATCACTATGAAAATCAATTAGCACATACTTATTCCACCATCGAAATTCTGCTTGCATACGTGAACTCCACAGAAAAGATCCCAGAAAAGAAGTATCAAATGTATGGAAAGCATTTGATATATTGCCATGCGCAACAAGTCTTCTGGTTATGTGTAGGTATGCCGACCACCACCTCAAAGATGGCCAAGGCAGATAATTCAGTTCCGCTGAATTAAGTAGCTAATATGGAATTGATGAGGATGACGAACTGCTAACCGCCACCATCCATCCCTGAGTCTATCAAAGGGGATTCATGGTCAAAGCAGCTCATCCTCGGTGGCCATCACTCTTCGGTGCTTTCATTATGACCCGAAGAAGTGAATATGTTCTGCCTCCCCCGAGAGTTGGAGGAAATCAAAAAGAACATCGCCATCTTGATCTCCTTCAGAATCCTTGTTGGATGACCCCTCATCTAATACCTAGGATCAAGACTTCTAGGACACAACCTTGTAACATGTATCTCATTCTGTAAATTGAATCACTATGTATCTTTCTCATGTAATCTGCAGTTCAGTCAAAATTCCTGTTGTATTGTTCTTGTAATCAGCTGATCCTCACTATGTATTGTTCAAAACTATTTGGATTATCGAATACAAGCTCTGCAACATTTCCTCATGCCTATCTACTTGTTTGAACTCCTTTGATAGCATGAATTGATGTGTTTTAAGTGTGTTGATCAAACTTACTTATTATTCTTTATGATCTTTATGCTCTTCCGATGATTAAAGAATTGACCTTAATGAAGAGATCACACTGCTTAAAACACAAACTCTGCTGATATCCCATCAGCAAACCATTCTTGATTGGCTACTATTTCGAATTATGGTTTATTACTACAATTTAATTCTTACCCTCAGACTCTCTGATAATTGCCTTTGTGAATTAAATCAATTCACAATGATTAAAATTCAAGATCCGCCGAAAAAACTACGATTATTCAACATAGGCAGATTGCAGTTTCATAAAGAATGACCTTCATGTCAACTTATCAAGGAATCTGCTATTACTCAATCTCTATCTCTTCTGCTCAACATTCAAGATTGCTAGTATATCTACTTTGAACCAAGCTGTCTATTGAATCAACGTAAAATCCGAAGTAGGCATTTGAATTTTTAAAAGGATTTTTCTTCAAAGTCTAAAATCCCAGTTGGTTAAATTTCCAAATATCAAAAGCCTACATCTTTCAAACTAGTTCAACAGCACGTTGTGTTCTTAGTTATGACAACTACTAAATCTTGCATAACCTATGAGATTGTAATAATAAAGGCATGATTAGTTGTTCCAGTTATAATGACCAACAACTAGTTTGTAAACAGACTGAATTCAAAACACTCTGTTACACTTTATCATATGCTTCTTTGTCAAAAAGAGTATTGTTAAAATCTCTGGTAACTCGACCTATTCTCAAGATAGCTAGAAATTCAAGAATTCTTAGGAAGACTGATGTTTTCAAAAACTAAGTTCTTCCTCAGGAGTGAACAGTCGATATAACCCCTGCTGTATATAGGCTATGTCTCACTCTCTTCAGAACAGGTCTGGTCAATACGCTCTTAAGCAGTTTTTTTTTAAAAGAATGACAAGATCTGTTGCAAAGAATGAAGAATGGACATCACTTCAGGTACACATTAAATGTCTCACTTACTTGATCTATTTTATGTTCTTACAAAGTCTTATTAGTCTTAAATAGATCTGTGCCCCTTATTGCTTGTATTATCTATTAAAATCCCTTTAATAAGGATATTAAACATACAACTATTAATACAACAATTGGCATCAGTAGTTCTTGCCTTAGCAAATATCAAACACACCGCTGATGATGTCCTCATACTTGAAATCCCATCAAAACCTTCATATCTATAAAATCTCATTGGGAACAATCTCTTAAGGCACACTATTCTTCATAGTTAATTCCTACTTGTGTGTCATATACAACTGTGACCTATAGCCTAGGACAAAATATTCTATCCTCAACTCGTCCTTAACAACCAATGCTGTCCAATTCCAGGATAATTTACTCAAACAATTCGTTTGAAGTAAAATAACAGCATACATTATCCCTAAGAGAGCCTAGATCATAGTCCTAAAAACTCAGCATGATGACATAATCCAAACATCAGAACATCATTACCATGTCATTTAATGCACTTAATTCATCAAGCCCCAAAACGTCCAATCACGTTCCTCTAACCAAGAAACCTCTTCATATTCTCAAAACTTTGTAAAACGTACTAATAATAACATACCATTATACATTCCTGACTATTATTCTTATTCTTCTCCTACTCCTAACCTCTTCATAGTCTCAAAACTTTAGATCTTCTTCTTCTCCTACCCCAAAATTTCTCCATCATTACAGTCATTTGCATCATGTGTTCACCAAACCTACCTAGACCTCCTCATCGACCCATTTCCCACACTGAATGGCGTCAACATATGATGGTTCTTCTTGCCACTCCCCCACTAGTAATTCAACGACCTCGTCGAATCACTCGTCGTGTAAGGAATCGTCTTCAAGACCCCAGGAACAGCGTATCCAATTTCATTCCATGGATTCCTTCATCAAACTCTGTCTCAACAGGTGCTACAACCTCTGCCCTCACTGACTCAAATGCTCACCTCGAGCAGTCTTCGACTCAGGAGGAGCTTCAGTCAACAAACGCTCATACTGATCCAAACCCTGCAATTCACGATCCCAGAAATTGAGACTGCAGATCTTCATCATCTACTCTACTAGAATGATTAACTGCATTTCTGAATAGGCAAACAAACTCTCTTTTGCCATATATGTAATATGCTTATGATTAGTTACATCTGCTACTCCCTTTTGCTACTACATTTGTCAAATGATTATCGCATATCTGTCCTAGCACATTCTCATTATGACAGCAATTCAAATTTATCTCAAATGCGCATAATATCTTTAAAAACGCATATCTCGTGCATTCAGCAATTGTCCTCTTACCCTTCAGTAACAGCCTTTAATCATAAACATTCTTGAGATATTCATAACTTATGAATTGTAAAAATAAATCTCTTTGATCCTCATCCTCTTATACTTCCTATATGGTAATTTCTTTATTTACTTGTAAAAACTTAGGAAGAAAACTTTACAAAAGTACATGCTCTCCTGTTTTAACTCTATATATCTTTAAGGAGAATACTATACTAAGTATTTTTTTTCTCTACAGATTATCTGCCTCTTTTCTAGGATAAAATCTGTCTCATTACATTCTTGTAATACTTTATTACAAGGAATGGCACAACATCTTGTCATCTTGATGCTTCACTCTCACTATTTGATATGTATTTCTTGCACATGACTGCTGTGAATCATACCTTATTCACACATTGATATCATCGGACCTTTCTTTTAATTGGTCTGCCTACATCTTTGACATCAACCGATAGAAGATATAGAAGTACTTTCTAAAATTCATGTCTTATGAGTTAACATTAAAATCAGATGATCACTATTTATCTCTACAATAATTCATATCTTATGAGTTATCATATCTTAAGGAGGAGGAAAGTTACTGTCCACATACAAACATTCTCTTCCACACCATGAAAAATGTCCTCATACAGATATCCTCACTATATTTAGGCGAAGATATTTAGCTTGTGACCATTAAGGAGGAGGAAAGTTAAATAACAAATTGACTTTATACATACAAAACAAACAAACAAAAAAAATGGAGGAAAACTAGAACACGTTAAGGAGAAGATATACAGATTGACCATTAAGAGATTAAGAAAGTTAAACAGAATGACTTGTGACCGTTAAGGAGAGGATATTGAGAAAAACATCAAGATTGAGAAATTGTAAGAAAAAGAAAGTATAGATTAAAAAGCCTTAAGGACATCGTTAAGAAGGAACATTCGTAAAAAGCCTTAAGGACAACTAGTAAGGAGGAGAGATTGTGAAATTGCATATACAGCAAAGTATTATACTATATGACTATTATAGTACGCTGATTATCTACCTATTATCAACCTTTAAAATCATTTCAAGGCAGTATTATCAATTATATCTCATAATTGCCTACAAACGTTTCAGTTATTGCTTCGTATCTGCTCTTTCATTTATTGAGTCTGTAAATACTTAGCAATAGGTGACTATACATACTCTATCGCTTGTAAGTTCAACCTAGGGCATGCCTTGATATAAAATGAATATTCATTAGTGGCATGTTATTACTAAGGATTGAACAATTGCTTTAAGAGCAGTATGTATAAGTCAATTGTAGTAGTAATGGCCCCAAGCAAATAGGAGGAGATTGTTAGGAATATGCCTGTAAATCAGCTGATATATATGTATGCATATTCCAACACAGTGATTTGCTTGTTCCCATTACAACGCATGTTTCACAAGTGGCTAAAAGGGTCGCTGGGTTAGTGTGGCAGCTTGTTGAAACAATGCATAGGTCATTAGACTAGGAAGTCTTTGTACATATCCAAGTCTTTGTCCTACCAGAATGATGACAACTTTCATATGGATTAGCTCTTCAATTGCCAGCTGACGTGACCATCGGCAAATGTCTCACCAGCAGACATTTCCTTTAGCTGTGATTGCCTATCAGCTATCTCTACATCAGCAGTTCTACATCGGCAGATCTCAGCATCCGCCAAAGCACTTCATTAGAACAACTGCAGAGGAGTTGATTTAATCAAGAGGAACATCATGATCATCCGCGATCTTTACATCAGCAGTTCTAAAATGGCAGATCTCAGTATCGGCCAAGTCCCTTATCAGAACAACTGCAGAAAAACTGTAAGATCACGAGAAACATCGGTCGTCACTCAACACGCTACGAGTCAAAAATAGATCCGTTGAAAAGATCTGTCTGATAAGTCCAAGATACGCATCGATGTCTGCGCCTTCACGATTACTCAGTAGACATTTCCTCTTCTGTACATTGGTTGCAGTTTTCAAAGCTTCAATTCCATAAAAGGCCAAACACAGTACGCTGCACTCCAGTCAAAGCAATGACACGTCCTAATCAGTCAGCTGCATCTCAGGCAAAGCTTGACACGTCAAAATCAGTCCAGCCTGTTTCACGGACCAGCTTCAAGACAAAAGCCTAACTGAAGGTCTTTGCCCAACAGATCCACAAATGTACTCTGCTGCATTATGAGATTCAGATCACCAACGGGCATAAACCTATTCAATACTCCAACGACCACTTCTTCTTTCCAGCCTATATAAGATGACTCTCATTCTCATCTCAAAAAGAGAGAGCAAGAAGTGTATGCTTATGCTTGACAAAGGTTGTGGTATTGTTCTTCATTTACTCAATCCAAAACCACACCCTTAGAGTGAGAAAACACAAGTGTAAGAACAAACACCTTGTGGGAGAGAGAAAAGAAATTCCAAAGGCTGAGAAGCTTTGCTTGATCAAAAA
Organism: Platycodon grandiflorus; assembly: GCA_016624345.1. NCBI lineage: Eukaryota > Viridiplantae > Streptophyta > Magnoliopsida > Asterales > Campanulaceae > Platycodon > Platycodon grandiflorus. The sequence continues at coordinate 57,552,871 of CM028362.1, forward strand.
CTTTGTTTTTGATTTGAGTTCCTTCTTCCTTCGAAGAACTCAGTCTCTTCAGTGGTTTCACCTCCATTATTCAGCAAAGAGACCAAGCACTCTACAGATCGTTGAAGCCAGACCAAGCTTGAAGATGTCCGATGAAGAGCCAGAACTTAATAATCCAGATTGCATTCATATTGGCAGACTTATACTACATTATAAGCTGTGTCGATTGTGCAATAAATTGTCATCATTTTTGGTCGAGTGCTTAGCACTCAGTTGTTCAAATACTTGCTATTTGAACAACTCCTAATATTCTTTTCTCACATCGCTCTAACACTAGCACTTTCCTTCCCTTACCTCCAAGGTTGTTAGGAACTGCTAGGATTAGAGTTCTAATATGAGTCTTCCGGGGATCCCATCTCACTGTCCTTCTATCCCCGGGGAGATTGCTAGGATAGAGAGTCTAGGTTGATGTACTAAGCATGTTTGCCTTTGAGTAAACCTCTGCTGAATTTTAATATAATATATATATTTGTTACATTCAGCCTTGATTTCTCTTTCTTGTATAATTTTTTTTATCTTGTGCAATCTGTTTAAGGAAAGCAAGTGATGCATCTAATAAAGATTTTAGTTAACTGCTAAGCTCTCTTTGAAATCAAACCTTTACAGTTACTCTAATCTTACTTGTTAAACTTATGCTAATTATTCTTCCGCTGCTCAAAATCCATTTCATCAGCTAAGTTTAACAACGTCTTCCATCTGCTAGTTCTACAAGTCTGCCGATCAATATTATCCGATTTTACTAACTTCGCTAAGCAGGCAGATTGAGGAAGATGACCTAGGTGTATTAATCTTTTCATCTACTTTTCCACTTAAATATTAAAATTGGATGAAATTTTTAATACATCAAGTATAGGCTATTCACCCCCCCCCCTCTAGCCTATACACTGAGCAATCCGCGGACCCAACACTACTGCCAAAGTTTTTCAAAGGTTTTATAACTTTACAAAAAGATTTTATAAGGCTATTCACCCCCCCATGTAGCCTTATCAGTTGCCTAATGTGGATCTACAATTGGTATCAGAGCCTAACTTTTTAAAAAATATTTTTCCAAGTCTTACCACCTGAAAGTTCTGATCTATAGCAAATTCTAAAGCTTTCCTAACTCCCAACATGACACAGGTTCCCATGTTTAATGAGGACAATTTTGACAAATGGAAAGAGAAAATTACTAGATATATGAACAACATCGATAAAAGACTGATGGAGTGTGTCTTAGGTGGTCCTATTTATCCCATGAAAATCATCCTATCAAGCGCCATAGACAACAACGTCTATAAGCAGATTCAGGACTGCATCACTTCTCAAGAGATCTAGGAAGCACTAACGCAATACATTGACAGAGATCAGATCACAAAGGACAACAAGATGTACGAATACATTCAAGAATTTGAAGCTTTCAAGAAGGACCTAAAGGAATCCTTAAGAAATGCGTACGACCACTTCTATGAGGTAAGCAACGCTTGTGCATCCTTAGGGAAAGCATATACAATGAAAGATCTTAATATGCGTTTCCTTAGTAGTTTAGGAAGTGAATGACATGTAAAAATCACAGCCATCAAGGAAGCTAGAGACTTAAACAAGACTCATATACGTAGTCTTGTTGCTAGCCTTAAAATTTATGAAAAAGAAGTTCTTAAATTCCAAGAACTTGAGAAAGGTTTTAGAGGCATTTCTTTAGCTGCTCGGAAGAAAAGCCCATTGTATGTTCTACTTCATCTCAGTCAGCTGATGACTTTGATGAGGATGAATTTGCTGCTTTTGCTAGACAGTTTAAGAAATACAAATCTTTTAAAAAGAACTTCCAAAATCCAGCTTTCAAAAAATTTTAAAGGGCTTTAAACAAACTGAAGCCAAAGCTGATCACTAGAACATATAGAACTCGTTATAAAGAAAAACAACTAGTGAAACTATAAAATGTTCCTAACATAAGTATTTCAACTGAGATTACAGTTCACCACTCAAAGATCTAAGATCATAGATATTGTCTAAAGACAACAACAGTGGTCAAGTAACTCAATCTTCAGTTTCCAGAATACTTTGAACAGAATGTGATGGAAGATATTGCAACGTCTTTACTCACATTCACCTTTGGAACAATGCGATACTTCAGAATGATATTTCTTTGAATTCTCTTAGCAAACTCGGTAGCCAGAATGCAGCACTTGCTACTCCTTATATACTTTCGAGAATACCTTGAAGATCAAGAAAGAATAAACACTAAACAAGGAAATATTAGAATTAGTAAACACATTTACCATATTTACATCAATCAAAATCTTTGATTGAACCTATCTAAAGTCAACTAATATATACTAAATTTAAAATCAATCATCCTCTAATTAACTAATCAATCAAGACATACCAAAAATACAATCAATCACAATCTAATGATTGATCTCAAATTTTACGAAGAAAGGCAAAACTAATCAATCAATCAATTAATTACTAATTTACCAAATTGACATAAATTAAGGATTGATTGAGAGAATTTTAAAATCTAACAATCTTCCCCTGAATTTGATGATAACCAATATTTAAATACTATTCAAATACTTCCCTACCTTAGAACTCTCTCCCCCTTTTTGGCCAGAAATAGAGGAGGAATTTGCAGAAAGATGAAGAAACAAATTGGAAGGGAAAAAAGAGTCCTTCATGAGAATGGAACATTCAACTTACCAAAGATACTAGGAGACCCAATTTTGAATTATGGTAATAAGAAATTTCCTCCTTGTTGATTGCTTCACAAAGTCAAAGATGAGCCAAAAATACATCAAAAGATATTAGGCAACATAATATTACCCAACATTTATCTTTGATAAATCTTCTGCAAAAATACCATCAATTTGTCTTATTGCTCAAAAATCAAGAACCAATCAAATTATTTTTAGACAAACAAATTTAAGGATAAAGACTTTCAGTCAATATACCACACTGGAATAAATAGATAGAGTGAAGTAGCAAATGCCCTATTGTTATGCCTAACCATGAAGAATAAGACAATGCGCATATAGGTGAAAGACTTTGTTCAACGGATGTGAAGAAAAGATGTTGGCACATTGAGAGACACATTTGCAATTTCGAATTCAATGGATCAAGATTCCTTTCCCCTAGTTCCTTTGAATGGTGATTTTTGCCTTAAAGCTGAAGGATTTTTACCATTAGGTAGCTTTTACTCTGCCTCAAGGTTAACCCTTTCTCATATGGTCAGGCCAAAATTTTAAAGAACATATTTGATCTAGATGATAAGATGACATATGAGTGGCTGCATACAACATTGAGAAGCTCAAAATACTAAAGACTGGTCAGAATGGACGGGAATGCTGAATTTGTGTTATTTCTTTGACCATTCAACATAGTTTTTCTCCAAAATCCTTTGGGCTTTTATAGGAGCACGTTTTTGTTGTGTTTTGTGAGTCCTTGTAAGCCTATAAAAAGGCATGATCATCCTTGTAATTCATACACAATATTGAATCAAAATTAAGTATTTTTCTTTTTACTAATTCTTGAGAGAATTGTGCCAAACTGAGGTTCTTGAGAGAGAACTCAACTTGAACTTATCAAACTCGTGAGTCGAGAGTTTGTGACAATCCGTAAGCGAGGTTCATAGACAATGCGTCTATCGGGTTTCGTTTACACCCCGAGGTTCCTATTCATCGCGAATAGCGGGTCGAGGGAGACTCAAATATCCGTCTTTTCCATTGTTGCTGCCTTGGTCGTGTTTCTTCAAGCGTGTTGGAGCTTCTTCGATCTCGATCTTGGTCGAGTTCACATCAAGCATAAAGCATTAAATAAACTAACATACATCCTATGCAAAAACGATGAGATGATCATGGCCAACCTATGCGACCCATGTGAGTCAAAAATGGGTAAGGGACAAAATAAATAGAACTACTTCTATTACATTTTATTATAATTACCCATACAAGCATGAGCCTTTAAAATTCTATTCTATTACATTTGTAAGATCTACTCACACAAGCATAGGTCTTCGCATCGAACGTCCTCCAATTCAAAAATTAAAGAACCTTACCACCTAGTCTACCAATTCAAAAATTAAAGAACCTTACCACCTAGTCTACTCTCAAGGCAAAAATTTTAAAAACTTACAAATAATAGAATAAAAGGCTCGCATGCCGCAAAAATCCAAAGATAAATACATCCAATCGCATTGGTCATAGGCTCATGATCATTCCTAAATAAATCATGCTAAATATTCATCACATAAATATAAAGCACATAAAATTGTCATTTGTATGTGTCAATTTAAGTTTGGGATAAACATTTCTTGAATGTTCATAAAACCTATATTATTAATTTCAAATTAACCCTTTAATTTAAAAACTAATAAAGCAAGAAAAACTGCCATGAAGCTCACGGCTGGGAGGAAAAGAAAAATTGAGAAACATTTTCCTTGTAAGTCAAATCATAACAAAAGCACACTTTGTTGTTTGAATATCATAATATTAAAGTTGGTTTTTGATTTCTAAAATCAAAAACCAAAACACCATGTACAACTTGTTGTAAAATGGAAACAGTAAAACATATTTTTAATCTACCATTTTAAACTAACCCGTAAAATTTACGAGACCACAACACAATGTCTTCAGTTGAATCATCTGACCAAATGGTCATCACGTACATGATATATCAAAACAAACCCCCCTTTTTTTTTTCTTTCTTTTGATCAAAAGTTTCAAAGAATTCAAAATCTCCTTTTTAATCAAGAAATCAAATTTCTTCAACTGTCTCGTTTTTTATTTGAGTTTTATCCCAAATCTAAATTGAATAAAACACATTTTATCACACATACAACTATTCGGTAAACATATTTTAATAAATTAAAACATGTTAAAACCACAAAGAAACTTGCACAATTGCGAAACCGTGGCTCTGATACCACTGTTGGGTTCGCTACACAAATGGTCCTTATAGTTTTAGTGTTTTTTACATTTGGTCCTTACACCTCGCAAATGGTCCCTGTACCGAGACATTTTACCCAAATGGTCCTTCCGTTAAACTCTGTTAATTTTTTGCCGTTAAATGCTAACACGTGCCACACACGTGCATTTATTGTTGGGTAAAATAGTCATTTCGTCTTAAAAAGTACAGGGACCAATTCTGAAATGATTAAACCCACCACTGTTCATCTTCTTCTCAATCAAAAAAAAAAAAATTAGGAGAAAAGTCAATTTTTCTTATCCCTCACTCCTTCCTTCAAACCCACCATTCACCACCACCACCACCACCGCAATCTTCACAATTTATAAATCTAAAAGTCAATCATATGAGACCGTCTTTACCGTAAAATGGTCTAATCTAAATTTTTGCAAAAAAAAAAAAAAAAAAAGAAAAAGAAGAAAGTAACTTCACACAGAAAATCTAAAGGAATTTTCAATTCTGACATGAGGTTCAGAACCAAATCCTTGTTGCTGTGCTTGATCCTATGTTTTTCTTCTCTTCTAATTACGCCGTCGTTGGCGTTTGAATCTGACGAGCTTCTTGTAGACGACGAAGAGTTTGGCCTGGAAGGCGGCCGATCCCCTTCTCCGCCGGCTCCACAACAACAGCAACAACAACAACAACAACAACAACCCGCTCGCACTTTCAGAAGGAAGTCTTCGGAATCGGATTTCAATTCCAAAATCCAGTTCTCACTTGAACACGCCTTTGGCGATTCCTCCGATTTCTCCCATGCCGGCAACTTCTCCGCTCGCCTCAAGACTTGGTCTCATGGCGGACAGGTCCCATCTCTCTCTATAAAATTTCGAACTTCCCAGGTCACTGCCGGCAACGACATCTCCACCGAAGAGTCGCGACTTTCTCTCTCTCTCTCTCTCTCTCTCTCTCTCTCTCTCTCTCCAAAAATTGAACTGTCGGAAGCTGCAAAAATGGCTACAATTATCATGTCTATCACTTCACAATTCCGAGTCATGACTCAGTTGAACTCTCCACCTTTTGATCACCATGCAATGGCTTGCAGAAATGGCTTGTGCTTGTAGTGTGCCCCCTCTTTTGTGCGATCTGGCCGTCGGTTTAATTGAATCTGGTAGATCTGTTCAAGTTCATCGGGGCAGTCATGTCGGAGTTAGCTAATCTGTTTGCTCTTTCTGATTTCTCCGGTGAGTTATTTTTTTTGAGCTGGGGAACTTGTATGGTGCTCGATATTGACGAAGATTTAGTGTTTAAAGGGGTTTGGGGAAACCGAAATCTAAGGTTTAAGCATGTGTTTTGAAAAGGGGGAGGTTTTATGTGAGAAGATTTTGGGAGGAGGAGAGAGGAGAGAGAATATGGGCTTTAAAACCCATTTCCACTTTTCAACTTGGTTTGTGATCTGATCTCGTTTAGTGCTCATTACTCTCTGGGAGCTAGCTAGCTAGCTTCAAAAATGATGCGCGAAGCTATTTACAGCTTCAGAACAAGGCCCATAGGACAATGATCGCTACCAGTAACATCTGGGAGAATGGCGAGAGAGAGACTGGAGATAAGAGGTATTCTATTGGATAACTTAACTTGAGATTTGCCTTGGTTTGGATTTTCAAAATTGAATTTAAAGCAGAAGTGTAACCGGAGGTTACCACTACCGGAGAAGACGATAATGGGCGGCCGGATTGTAGGCGGTGCAATTTTTTTTCAGTTGGACCCCTTTGGGTTTCTAATATTAAGTAAAATTTTAGGATTTCACGGTTGGTCCCTGTACTTTCATAGGTAAAATGACAAGTTTGTCCTTGCCTAAATTCACGTGAGGAGCACATGTCAAGACTTAACGGAAAAATTTTAACGGAACTAGACGGAAGGACCAATTGTGTTCAATTGGTTGGTACAAGGACGACTGACAAAAAAATTTTTGTACAGGGACCAATTGCAAAAAATACTAAAACTACAGGGACCATTTGTGTAGTTTGCCCTAAATTTTTTATAAAAGGTGTATATAATATACGTTAGACATTAGACCCAATCCACGTAGCGATTTAACGTCGCGCATATTGTGCAAGTGAAAAGAAGAGTTTTGGGCTCTTACCGAAAATGCTTCCTTAAAACTTTCTTTTGATGAAGATGTAGGGGCAATCAATTGCCAGCAAATACACCAATCCACTCGTAGAGGTCCACGCATCCATCCTCCAAAGGTAGTCCACACGAATAGATGAAAACACTGGGTTAAAAATTCCGCTAGCAACTTCTTAACCCGTTCTTGTTCTACCGTGTAAGTCAAGTAGTGAGTTCTTGGTTTTTCTTGTTAGAGAAAAATAAAAGAAAATTTAAGGATGATATATCAATATCATGGGGGAGCGGCCGTTTTTCTCTTCTTCAAAGATGAATGAGCGGCCGTTTTTTTCCTTATGTTACGTATTGTATCAAATAAATTGTATTATAATCTCTCCTTCTAATTAGTCAAAACTCTAATGTATACTACATCTAATGTATACACAATAGTGTCTAGATTCATTAACAAGAAGATATGGTAATACAATTATTACCATATATCGCCTTATTATAATAACATTTATCTAATATTAGCAATACTACTCCTTTTTATTTCTTTCAAATTAACTAGATGGGCTCACCTAACAGGCTTAATTACATATTGGGTTTAGACTTTTAATAAAATTTGTCAATTAATCTGATTTAATTGACCAAGCCCAAATTAAATCAAATTAATCAAATCAATTCTATCCATCAATTAATCTCTACTAATCAACTGCGTCCAACAATTTAAAATAATTCTTGATTGAACAAATATATCCTTCCATTCTAAATGTGTGACCCTTTAAGCTCACAACTAATGCTAGTTGTAAGCTTATAACAATTTTGTAATTTATGAATAACGATTTATTCTATTAAATAATCTGATTAATTAATATACTGAAAATTACCTTCTTAATTTTAAGAACCTACAAATTGTGGGAATACCTAGCTAGTTGCACGAATACCTAGCAGTAGGTGAAATAACGAGCGAACCTATTTCAATTGCGAGTGCATATATGTACGGTCCTTTCGACAACCAATTTCCCGATTAGATCTAGGACATGAATTATAAGTCAGAACCCAATCGATTTAATAACTGTGATTCCATTTCAAGTACCAGTGATTCATTTATGAATCAAATTCATCATGCCTTGGCCAAGGTCTTCGAATCATGAACTATGAAAAACACAGGAACTTCTCTTATCATCTGACAAGTGTCGAATTCTATGTTGGCTACTGATTAACCTCTATGCACATCAGTGCAATACCCAAAATACCCCTTTGTGATTGTCAAGCAATCAGTAAGTAAATTAAAGTGTTACAGGATGTACACAAGGCTACTACTACTATCGTACCTCAAGTCCGAGGACTAATCATGTATTATCGCAATGTGAAAATTCTTATTTGACAATTGAAATTTCCATTTAAGAATTTTCAATGGGTCATGTTCAGTGAACTTGTTCTCTAACAAGCACCTGTATATATGCTCTTGCGTGACAACGCTGATGCTAATGAAAAGCAACATCCTCGTCATACGAACACGCATCATATGCATAAGTCTCACAAGACTATTCAATATCCTTGTCTTGAAAAGCCAACCGACTTAGAACCAATTTTAAGACCAAAGCCTTAGAAGCATTTTTCATGATTACCATCAAATGGGCAACCATGCCCCATAGCTAAAAATTGTCTAACGATTTTATTAAATATTTATAAACAATTAATATGAAAATATAAGATAAGGAAATGCCTTCATATGTAAATATAAATTCCAATAAATTTACACGTAGAATAAAATCCAATCAAATTGAAACTCCGGACATTCTACTCTAACACCACCGCCACCGGTGCGAACCACATGCGAAAGAAAATGGGTGAGGGAGGGAAGCCAACTATATATTGAAGCATTTTGGAGGGTGAGGGATGAGGACATGGAAGCTGGAATTCACCACACCATGACAGATCCTAGAACTCCCAATATAATCCACTCAAAGAAAGGGAGAAGAAGCATAAAGGAATGTAAGCACCATAATCGCGATGATGGCCGCCGATTGATTTTAAGAGACCATTTGGTCGAGCATTTTGGCCAAAATGTAGGGATAAAATGCAGCTTATTTGCAAAAATTGTGTTTCAATACTGCGGCAGAAAAAACAGCGTTTTCAAAACGCAGCTACGTTTTAAAACACTGAAATTCCCAGCTTTTTCACAAAACGCAGGTTTTAAAACGCTGCTAGGAAAAAAAAGCTGCGTATTGAAGTAATATCCCAAACGTATTTATAAACAAAGACCTGCATTTTTAGAGCCATTTTGGTGCAGCATTTTTAAAACGCAAATTATTTAAAATGCATTTTTTTCTTTATAACTGCGATTAGGATATAAATCCAAAACACAAATTTTTTTATCCCAACAACATTTTAAAATTTGTGTCTTGGGAAAAAAGTTAGAAATTTCAGAGTTTAAAAATAAAACTGCGTTTAGAAAACACAATTTTTACTACCGAAGCATTAAAATGTTAGGTTGAGAAATAAGATGCGTTTTAGCCAAAATGTAGGACCAAACAGACTTTTAGTGAAAAATTGACAACCATATCTATTTCTGAGTAAAAATGTTTCTCGTTTTTTTTTCCAAATTCAAGAAATAAATTTATTTATTTTTTATTTCCTTGGAAAAAGAAACAATTTATATCCAAAACATGAAAGTTCCAAGTTAAATCTATATATATATATATATATATATATATATATATATTTAAAGTTGGTGAGGATGCCTAAAGATGTGACACCTCACCCCCTTTGGTTAAAGATGCATTCTCATGGCTTGACTTTTGGAATTCTAGGGAGGGTACCATTAGCTAATAGTCTTAGCTAAGTACTATAGATATGATATTGTGGTATATATCATTCTTCAAATACATTAGTAGAGGAACTTTAGATATTAGCAAGGAAATGAAAAGCTAGAAAATAAAACAATGTTATTAGTGAGATTCGAACCCACACCCTTTTGAATTAAAACATGCACCTTAGACCAACTCAACCATTTATATTTTATGTATTTATTTAAAATGCTACATATATCATGGGGAAGAAGATTCTCACATGAAGAGGTTTTATAACCGCTATTGGCTACTTAAAAGATATCTAGGTTCATTCAAATACTTGCCTCTTCGTGTATCTATATATAAATCATCTTCATTTTGGTATTAAAAAAATAATTATCTCTATTATAATTACTAATGGAGTAGTATAATATCTATGATATCAAAGTAATAATATCTATTATAATTACTAATAGTATAATAGCTATGATATGAGAGTAATATTCCTTATTAAAATTATTACTGAGGGTAATTTCTATTATTATTACTAATAATATATTCTTAGCTAATAACTATACCTAATAATAATAGGTTTAACATATAGTATTTATACCTTATTAGATATTTAATAATATTAATTTTATAGGTATTATTATTAGGTAGTATATAACTACGACATAATAGTATTAGGTATTACTATTAGATATTCAATAATATTAATCTTATAAGTATTATTAATAGCTATTAATAGTATTAGGTATTACTATTATATATTCAATAATATTAATTTTATAAGTATTAATATTAGCTATTACTATTACCCTATGACAATACTCGCTCAAAACTTTTTTTTAAGTGATTAATAACACATTTAATTCTTCTAAAAAAACACATTTAATTATTTAAAAAAAAAATTCATTTCAAATGAACCATAGTTATCTCTACTTCGTAACCATCATATTTAATTTCATTTTCTCTCTAAAATCAGTAAGTTGGGTTTCTAATATCTTTATATATATATATATATATATATATATAGAGAGAGAGAGAGAGAGAGAGAGAGAGATTTGTAACTCCATTCTTGCTAATTACTTTTTCATTAAGTGCTCCATTATTTGTAACTCACACATATTTGTAATGAAATTAATTATTTTTCACAATTGTTCCTACCACTCTATATTTCAAACGGTTTGACCTTCAATTTTTTGAGATATCTCCATTGGTATTGTAAAACTTATAAAGCATGTGCCCATCACTCCATTCGTTCGGTTGCATGATAACTTTTCCCTTTTGTAGACAATAAGCAAGGTGAAACATCATTTGTCTGAAGGAATGATGGTTTCTCTCTCTCCTCCGGATCATGATGTATTGGATTCACTTTGTTTATATAGCTCATGATATTTGATTTTAGCTTCCATTTTAAATTTGTGTCTGATTTATGTTTTTGGGTTTTGTTGTAGTTGAATTGTTCAATTTCGATTTTAAAATTTTTTCTTTTTATTTTGCACATCTTTATTGTTTTTTTTTTCTCAATTTTTCACTTTTTGGTATTTTGGTTAGACAATGTTTTTGGGGTTGATATTGTTCTTGATTTATGGTTTTACGTATCGATTTCTATTTTGATTTTGGTAATTTTTGTTTTATTTCTGCTCTTGATTTTTTTCATTTTATTGATATTCCCTTGGAAATTTGGTTTTGATTTTTGATTAAATGATGTATATCACTTTTTATCTTTGTTATGTTTATAATATAAACCAACCAATTTCTATTTCCATAAATGTTAATTGAAATCTAGACTATAAATCCTGCATTTATAACAATGTAAATATTTTATTTTCTATTTTGTAAAAATTCTCAAGTATATGTCTAAAATATCTTTATTAAGGGCGAGATGAAAAATAATTCAACAATTTGATATCATTGAAAGATACTTTAGGAATAAAAAAAATATATAGAAATAACGATTTATTCATACCCATATACAAATCAATAACAAATATTTATTCTAAAATGAAAGTATTATACTAAAAATGATCATCAATTTACGTATATTAACAAAACCTAACTTTTTTAAACATTAAGTCAACAAATGTTTATATCAATTATAATTTTATTTTTATAAAAGTATTCTTAAAATATATCGATTAATTTCAATGTTAAATTACACCCGTGCAGAGCACGGGTTCTATAACTAGTAAGGTTTTAAAATAGATAGGTTTGTCAATCATGAAATGTTTATGCTTTCATTTTACAAATAATAAAAACAAGAAGCCGACGACTCCTTTCTCCTCATGTGAGGAGTGATGTAAAAATTGAAAAATTAACGCCGTCCGTGGGAATCGAACCCACGACCACACGGTTAAAAGCCGTGCGCTCTACCAGCTGAGCTAGGACGGCTTGTGGTTTCAAAATTAGAATTTTATTTTATTCAATATATGTTGAGTTCATTTCGGGTCGTTCCTCACTGGGAGCTATTAACAGTGGACAAATTTGTTTTGTTCGTCTATCTTCCCTTTCCTCCCGTTAAGCTCATTCTCGAAGAAGGGACCGAGTCACAGCGAAACCCTAGAAAATCCAATCCAATCCAATCCCACACAGAATAGAGATGTTGAGAATTGCTGGGAGGAGGCTCTCTTCTCTCTCATCATGGCGATACGCTCAGACGTCACAGGCGTTCATCGCTGGTAACCCAATCAACGGTGTCGATTCATCCTTCGACCACCACCACCGATCCATTTCTCCACCTAATCCCTTCGCTCTCAGTTCCTTTTTTCTAGATCAAGTTAGAGGTCAGCCCCTCTTTCGTTCCTTCTCTTCCATTGTTTATTGTGTTCGTTCCTTCAGTTTTAGGGCTTTGAAATGATTAAATGTTTTTGTCGCGATTGGACCGAGAAAATGTGATTTCAATAGGAAATTACAGAAGTGAAATTAGGCTCTGAGATGATTTTTTTTTTTCCTTTTTTTGGCGATTGGACTGATTTGCTTTAAAGAAAATGTAATTTCAATTGAAAAATTAGAGAACCGAGATTTCGGATTTTGTTAATTTTTTGTTGTATACGGGCTGTGATGTTGGCTTCTGCTAATGTCTAGAGATTTATTTTGATTTACTTATTGCTTCTTTCTGTTATCAGGTTTGGGATTCGCTTTTTAATTTTTGATTCATTGTTCTGAGCTAGTTTCTGTTGCTTTGGAAGTTTGGCATATTTTCCCGGTTCAACCATAGAAGTTATGATCTGTTTTTTCGTATTAACTGTCGTAAGGTTGTTGCCCTTGTTATCACTGTTTGAGATAATATATCCATATATTGTGAGCCATGCGGTGGCCACACTATTGATTAGAGTTATTTGATGTTAAGAGTTATCCTTTGCAATTATTAGCATGGATGGTTTTTATGGTAAATTTTCCAAAATCAATAAATTTTAAAATGATTGAGCTATTTTCAAGTTGACACTTAGAGTCATTTCCCGAGTTTGCTGAGTCGGAACTCTCTGTCTAGGCGCCTATTTCTTATGAATGTTCTGAAGAGCTTGCTCTTTGTCACTAAAGAAACACATTGAAAAAGAAAAGGAGAATGGGAAATTCTAACCATGGAGTTACTTGTGTTGGTCTGGCCTAGGCTCCCCGAATTCACACACTTAAAAGCCAGTTATGTATATATGAAAACCAAGTTGACTACATTATAGAATATGACTAACATACTACACTCACTAATCATAGTATTTCAATTCATCTCATGGTTTGTTCTCTAATTGAAGTGTAAATATTGTTTCACCACCTGTTTTCAAATCCTGCCAAAGCAAAATAATTGCTAAGCATGCAGCTTTGCCTTAAATTAACCTAAATAAGTTTTCCTGTTGGGATTTAGGCTTATTCCACCCTTTTTTCTTTTTTTTTGCTTTGGGAGGGTTTTTCCTGGATAGTGCACCTCTGTTATTTTGGTACTTATGCTTGATGGCATGTCCATAGCCGAGGTGAATGAATGGATCAACGTTGCGGTTTGGCTAGAAATTTTTTGACTTAGCATCAATATTGTTGGTCTCAACAAATAAATGACTATTAAGATTTTAAAAAGAATTTACCTGACAAAATTATAATTTTTTTTAACACATAATAGTCTAACTACATAGTTGTGGAAACATTTAGGATTACTATCTTTGTGACAATGATTTTACCTTATCTCAAGTGCTTTTACATCATGCCATCTCTTCAGTTTGTGTCGTGTATTAAAATAGGTTGGGCGTAATCTTTTAATGTGTGTGGGAGAGACACTACTCACATTTTAACTACTCAAATGACTAAAAAGAAGTAGGCAAGGGTCAGGGTCCCTGAGTTCCATCAGTCCCCGTCCCAACACTGGACTTTATGCTTGGAGCAAAAGACAAAGGAGTTCAATTGGAAGAGCTGACAAATACGTGGTCAGATGCATTCATTCTTTTTTTAGTCGAGATTGGATTGGTGTTTAGTGTGTGTGTGTGTGTGTGTGTGAGAGAGAGAGAGAGAGAGAGAGAGAGAGAGAGAGAGAGAGAGAGAGAGAGAGATGCCTTAGATCTTGATATGAAGTTGTTGAGGGCATTTCTTGAAACAAATTCGTGTTCAATTTCATAAGCCTGAAAATCATTTATGTATTAGTCCTTAACGTCCCAAAACGAGCGTCCCTTTTTAGTTGTTTAATAAAAATCAGTGTTCTAAAAATCGCTAGGCGGGCGCTAGGCGCCAGGGCAGGGCCTAGCGCCTAGGGGCCTAGTCGGGGCCTAGGCGGGGTCTAGAAATCGAGGCATAATTACACTATAGATTTATACCATACTTGCTGCAATAATATTAATAACTAAATATAACCAAATAAACTAAAAGTAATAGTCACATTACAAGATTAAAAGTTAAAATTAAAATTTAATTCAATAATCAATACCTGCTGCAACAATAGTAAATAACTAAATATGACAAAATAAACTAAAACAATGATCACATTACAAGATTAATAGTAAAAAATTAAAACAAAATTCAATAGTATCATTCCAAACTTCAAAGTTTAAACTTTAAAACAAAATAACAATACTACAACATATAAAGTATGGAAAACAAACTTATTTAATTTAGGTTTTTCTATTTTTTTTAAACCAAAACGACGCTGTTTTTTGAAAAAAAAATAAAAATTTTTTTTTTTAAAAAATGCAATTTGGCTAGGCGGCTAGGCGGCCAGGCGGCTAGGCGGGCGACTAGGCGGCCAGGCGGGCGCCTAGGCGGCTAGGCGGGCGCCTAGGCGGCGATTTTTTTCGTAGGCGATTTTTTACCCGATTTGGCCCTAGGCGCGGCGTTTTGGGGGCGCCTAGCGCCTAGGCGGCGCCTAGGCGGGCGCCTAGGCCGATTTTTAGAACATTGATAAAAATTAAGGAAGTTGACTTTTATTATTGCATCTTTATGAATACCCTTAGTGTCCACATTGTATTATCGCAAGTGTATATGGGACATAATAGATAGTAAAGGTAAATTTAGTAACTTAATACTAAATGTGCACTCATTTTTGGGACACTTTCTTTTTTCTTTTTAAAATGGACACTCATTTTGTGACTAAAATGACGGAGGGAGTATTATAGTTGGCTTTTGGCCAATACGATGTATCATGCTTGGGAGGCGCCAGGTGGAATAGAAACACTTTGGATTGCGAGGGAATGCCAGGATGTCGGCCCAAGTTCGATGACTATATCTCTTATTTGTGTCGGTGAGTCTGAAGGCACTGGGTCAACTTTTCATGCCTTGGGGAGATCTTTTCTCAGGTTGCATTAGGCTTCCTCTTATCAAATGGAGTTCAATATTCATCAAGTGATTAGTTTAAAGAATGGAAAGCATTAGAAGACATTAATTGTGTACTCCCTAGTCGGAACTTTCCCTTGACAAAAAGCTCTACCGGGCTAAACTAATGGCATTTAATAAGGGTCAACTGATTGAAGGTGAGAAATTTTAAATTGAGGAAAATTTGTGTGCACAATGAAGATGGAAGTGTGGTTAAAATTGGATAAATGTTAAGAGCATACACCAACGGCTTGCCAAAGATAGGGGTTACCTTGATGCTATACAGTGAAGTCATTGGATACGGGTACAAGTTACAAAGTTCTGGGGAAAATACGGAAGGCCGTTTAAGGTTGATAAAGAAATTGGAGATCGAGTCTGGTCATTTTGTTTAAGAGTTGTTGTGTGAAGTTGGTGAGAAATTCTCCAATGCAGCATGTGTAAAAATGTGTTGACTTGTCACTTGTGCACTTTTGGGTGTATTTTTGGGCCAACTTGTACATTAAATAAAAACTAAAGACGTTGTTTTAGGGGTAAGGCTCCCCTTCCAGATTTTCCTGTATATAGTGATACAAGTACACGTGGATCCGTTGTTCAAACATCAAGTCTGTCTCACTTCCACAGTTAGCCCAAGCCTTCGACAACTTTGAAATATGTTCAGATGAGAATAGGCTGTTTTCACTTCTTGGAGCCATAAGCATGTTGGTTAATACCCCTGTAATACAGTAATGTATAGCTAGTTTGGTCCACCTTTTGTCTTCCATGTAGTTTTTCGAGGAGCTTTCTATGAAAGTGATGCACTCTCAAAAATAGAGAGCAAAATGTGTATGTGTGTGTATGTATGTGTACGTGGTACTTCAGAGGAAGATACGAGTCGGACAAACTTACATTGGTCACCGTCATTTCGCTTAAGGCGCAATGTATTTTATCTGCATATTTGTCTTAGGCACTCTCTTGAGATTTGAGAATGTAGTATTCCACGCCAGACAGATTAAACCATTTAAGTCTGTGTTTAAGATTTCAATACCCCACTGCTGGTAGGAGAATAAATTGGCTGGAGGTTTCAATGTCAAAAAGTAAAGTTACTACTCCCTCTTTTCCAAAAAAAAGTCCCACTTTGGCTCTTTTTGGTCTAGCTTGATTAAACTTTGACCAAAGATTTATAAAAGTTTACTTATCCGTATGAAATTCTAAAAAATTGTTTTGGATGGTATTCTTAATATTGTGTCAATGATTAAAATATCATTGCCAAAGACATAATAAATGTATGTTAAATCTGGTAGTGTCCTAGGTTAACTTTCCTAGAAGGGAAGGGGACTATTCTTTTAGGACGGAGGGAGTATATAGTTTCTTCATTCTTCATTCTAATTTTAGGAAACGCTCATTGGCTCCACCATAAATCACCAAACATGCTGTCTTAAGTGCCAGTGTCATTTCTACTAATGACATTGGCATCTTAACGGGAAGGTTGTTGCAGTAGATGCGGCAAGCAATTTGAATCAGTTTTAATAAAGCGATGCCTTGGGTGGACTGTGGTGGAGATGGGGAGAAAGGGAGACTGGACGTGCATCATTTAAAATTCATGAATGGGTATTCCATTTCTGCAAATGGGTCTTATTTTTGTTCTGTTGTTATACCACTTGAATGATATAATCGCTCTAGGGTGGTAAGTAATAAATCATGTAAAAAAAGAATACAAATGAGAGAATGTTTTGGGAGAGTCTCTTCATTAGCGTGGTATCAAATGTTTTTTTGTGGCGATAGCCAGACATGTGATGTCTTGTTGATGTTCCATCAATTGTTTGCAGGGTTTTCTTCTGATTCCCTCACTCCAGCACATGACCTAGGCTATTCAGACATCCCTGCTACGGTTGCAGCTATTAAGAATCCCACCGCAAAAATTGTCTATGATGAGCACAACCATGAACGTTATCCACCTGGAGACCCCAGCAAGCGTGCATTTGCTTACTTTGTCTTGACTGGTGGTAGATTTGTGTATGCTTCATTGATCCGACTCTTGGTACTCAAGCTTGTTCTCAGCATGACTGCCAGTAAAGACGTTCTTGCCCTCGCTTCCCTTGAGGTAGACCTTTCCAGCATTGAACCAGGGTCCACTGTTACCGTCAAGTGGCGTGGGAAGCCAGTTTTTATCAGACGTCGAACTGAGGAGGATATTAACATGGCGAACAATGTCGATCTTGGCTCTCTACGTGACCCACAAGAGGATGCTGTCAGAGTTAAGAATCCAGAGTGGCTTGTGGTTATTGGGGTATGTACCCATCTGGGTTGTATCCCCTTGCCAAATGCGGGTGACTTTGGTGGCTGGTTTTGCCCGTGCCATGGGTCCCACTATGACATTTCTGGCAGGATCCGGAAAGGACCAGCACCTTACAATCTGGAGGTGCCAACTTACAGCTTCTTGGAAGATAACAAGTTAATGATTGGGTGAGATACCAGAGAGTTCTATTGAGGAAGGTGCTAATATAGCACATTTATTTTTCTGTCCTTTTTAAAAAAAATTCAGATATATGCTCTTGCCTTTTTGGTTATGCTTTACATGACTTCAATTTTGTACCTGCTGCCAGCTCTAGACAGTACTGCCAAGTTATGAATAATGCAAGCTGGCTTATTTGTTGAGCATTTTGTAATGGTAACTTGTGATGTTTGGAACATACATTAAATAATTTATTGGAGATACATTCAATTGTTATATAGATTTTGTGTATCTAGTGCAACTGCAAAGCCTACTCCATTTGTTCTGTATCTTGAAAATGAAGGCGTTTACTGTGTTGAAACCTCTACAACATTTGGTATCATGATATTCATGGAGAGACCATTCTGTTCATTCATCTTCTGCAGTCATGCCCCCGACATTCCATCACCAGTTAGGTTGTGGTATATGTTTCGATTTCCTCTTCTATTAGGTGTATTATATGTTAATTTTATTGAACTTATTTTGTCTAGGTTGTGAGTTACGGCTGTTGTGTGTGTTTCGATTTCCTCTTCTATTTGGTGTATTATGTTAATGGCAAAAGGTACATTTGGGTCACCGAACTTTTTGCAAAATTGTAGTCTAGCCACCGAAACTTTAAAACTGCACTTTGGGTCACTGTACTTAAGTTATGATGTATCCGTGCCTATTTTTTGACGGGCGTTAGATTCTGCCTTTACCTGATGCTCAAATACCTAATTTTTTCCTAACTTTTGACTACTTTTACCTTCGACTGATAAAATGGGAGAGACTTCAGTTTGTTAGTCAATGTAATCGATTTTAAAAGAATTCCCAAATTTTAGGGTTTGCGATTTCACTTCATGATCGCAATCTTTGCTCAATCATTGTCAACAAATCATCGAAGGATACTAGAATCGAAGGATAGAGCCTCAACCAACATAGAAATATACTATAATCGAAGGATATAGCAACGGATCGAAGCTTCGAGGTGAGTAAAAGAACCCTAGTTCGTATTATGAGGTGGTCGTTAATTTCTTCTTCATTCCTGTTTCTGTCTTAGGGTTTTAGGACTTGGATTGTGATGTGTGTGGTCCATGCTTGCTTGGGTGATTGGTTGTTAATGGCAGGGTTTTGCTGTTTATATATATATTGTTGTGGTCTCATTTTTTTTTTTTAAATTTAATTATTGATAGTGGGACTTTAAATTATTGTCTTTTACTGATATATGTTGTTATAGAGATATGTGTTTTGTCCATGCTTGCTTGGGTGATTGGTTGTTAATGGTGGGGTTTTGCTATTTATTTATACATTGTTGTGGTCCTATTTCTTTTTTATTTATTTATTTAATTATTGATAGTGACTTTAAATTATTATCTTTTTTTTTACTGATATATATTGTTATAGAGATATGTGTTTATCTACCATTGTTTAATAGTGTGCCATTATATATTATATGCCGAATGGATAACGAAATTGGTATATTTTTGCTACATGGGGGGGGGGGGGAATTTCGTAAAAGTTAATAACAAATGGAAGTATGTGGGAGGAACGGTTGATTTTGTCCCTGAAGTCAATCTCGATACTTTAAACTATTTCAAAGTTGAAAAGTATGTGCAAAGATATTTGAAGTATCGTACTCTGAAGCAAATATGATATAGGTTGCCTACAAAAACTATTGATAATGGATTGCAAGCAATAGATACTAATGCTGGAGTTTTAAGAATGGTGCATGAATGTAGGGATATGGGGTTTGTGTATATGTATGTTGAGCATGGTGTTGATGTACCAATCATTGTAGATGAAAATAATGTACAAAAGAAAGTTCAAGATGAAACAGTAATTATAGATGTAGATGAAAATGTTGGTGAACCAATGGTTGAAGATCAGAATCAAGGTCTTGTGGTGTGGCATGAAAAGAGTAAGAATGAGGCTGAAATGGGTGATGAACAACCTGAGATGGGTAGTGAGATATGGGTAATGAGCAGACTCAAATGAGTCAAGTTGAGTCTGAAATGGTGTATGATGAGCCTAAGAGCCAGGTTGAGCCTGAAAGTGACATGGTGCATGATGAGCTAGCCTAAGAGTTAGGTTGAGCCTGAAAGTGAGATGGTGCATGATGAGCCTAAGAGTCAGGTTGATAATCAGGTTGAGACTGAAACTGGCATGTCTCATGTGTATGTTGCATCTATATATCCATATGAGGTTGAAGATGAGGGATGCAATGTAAAACCATGCTTAAGTGAAGATGATTTGATTGATAGTGATGAAGAGCTTGTTCAAGTTAGGGTTGCTGTGAGGAATGTTAGGAATACCAAAAAGCATAGAGGGATTGACCGTGTCAGGATACCCCAAAAAGATACAACCCAAGAACCTAACCCAGTTGAGCCTACACCTACACCTGATCCAGTTTAGCCTAAACCTACACAAACCCAGAGTGACTATGATAGTGATTCAATGACTTCTGATAGTGATCATGATTACACTGATGAAGAGAACAATGAAGATGACAACATATTTCATGGAGAAGTGTTCACTTTGAGTAGGAAGAGAGGTCTCAAATATCCAATTTTTAATGACAACACAGATATGAATAATGTGGAGTTAAAACTTGGGCTTCAATACAAAAGAAAGTTTTAAGCAAGCATTCATCAAGTATGGATTGGATAATATAGATATGACATTAAATGGATCAGGAATGAGAAATTGAGGATGTCTGGAGTGTGTATGAATTCATCTGTATGCCCTTGGAGAGTTTGGGCTAGATTGAACCAAAAGCAGTTCTAGCAAATTACTTCTTTTAATCCTCAGCATAAGTGTGGGATGGCATTTAGGAACAGATAGATCAATGCTAAGTTTTTGGTCAAAGAATTCTTTGAGACCTTTAGAAGAAACCCTTCTTACAAGCTGACAGATATGAGAGCTGATGTCTTAAAACAATATGAGGTGGAAGTGAGTGAGTGCATGTGCAACAGGGCAAGAAAGAAAACATTGCAACACCTTGATCGCTTAATGATTGAGCATTATGCAAAACTCTAGAGTTATACAAATGAGTTAGAGAAAAGGAATCCTGGTAGTACTGTCATTATTGAACATGTCAGCCCTATTCCATCCAAGAGTCTTTTCTTTAGGAGGATGTATATTTGCTTTGATCAAGTGAAGACATCATTTTTGGAGACCTGTAGACCAATGTTAGGGATTGATGGAGCATTATTGAAAGGAATACAAAAGGGAGAGTTGCCTGCAGTGGAAAAGGATGCAAATAATCAGGTGTATCTTATAGCTTGCGCTGCAGTTCAGGTGGAAAACAAGGAAAACTGGACTTGGTTTTTGAAGAATTGATTGAAGACCTTGAAATGAGAGATGTATTTGGTTGGACTATCATTACAGATCAACAGAAGGTATCCCATAACTTTTGTACTTAATTTATTTCTGTACTTAATTTACTTTTAATGCCCTTATTTAATGCCATTAATTTACTATGCTTTGTAGGGGTTGTTACTTACTATTGCAAGCTTGTTGCCCAATGTTGAACATAGAATGTGTGCTAGGCACATATACATCAACTGGAGAAAGAAATTCAAGGTTGGGGAATATAGGAGATGCTTTTGGAGTATTGCAATGGCTTGCACAAAAGAGAAATTCAAAGCTGAATTTGAATTGTTGAAGACTTTAGACTGATAGACAGCTGAGGATCTTGTGAAGACAGATCCTATCCATTGGTCCGAGGCTTTCTTTGACACAGATTCTAAAGTTGACAGTGTTGAAAATAATATTGCAGTCTTTTAATGGTAGTATTTTAGCTGCAAGGTCTAGGCCTTTGATATATATGCTTGAGGAGATTAGAATGGCTATGATGGTGAGGATTCAAAAGAGAAAGGATTGAATCTCAAAGTATTCACACAATATTTTCCCAAGCATCAGAAAGTTGATGGAGAAAAATAAGAAAGATGTTAAAAATTGGGTTGTGGTTTATAATGGTGGTGATCAGTTTGCGGTTAGGCATGTGAAGGATGCATTTGGTGTAAACATTAGAACAAAGAGTTGTAATTGTAGATAATAGGACCTAAGTGGCATTCCTTGCACTCATGCCATGGCAACCATATACAAAGTTGGAGGTGATCCAGAAGATTATGTCTCCAACTGGTACAAGGAGACATTTCTTAGTACATACTCCCATTTGCTAAATCCCATCAATGGTGAGAATCAATGGCCACAATCAACTCATCAGCCTCTTCAACCACCCCCAAACAAGAAGATGTCTGGAAGACCTAAGAAATCTAGGGTTAAAGACCCTAATGAGGAGAAAAAGAAAAAAGCTAGTCGAGATCCTAACATCTTGACTAGAAAGGGAAAACAAGTGACTTGCAGGTAATGCAATTTAATTTATTTGATTTACAAATTATTTAATTTACAAATTACTTAATTTATTTGATGTCATTTATTTGCAATGTAGGTTTTGTAAGGAAACATGTCACAACAGCAGGTCTTGCAAGTAGGCTCAGTAGGCTAGGGAAATAGGGGAGGATGTTTCTAAGAAGCCAAAATAGAAGACACCAACTGAACCAAAGGCACCAACTGAACCAAATACTCCAACTGAACCAAGGCCTCCAAAGGTGTACAGCAAAACAAGGAACAAAGGGAGTGAGCAAAAAGAAAAAAGTAAGGGTAGAGCTTGCTGAACAAAGGGAGGAATGATATGTAAAAAACAAGTGATCAATGTTTTGCTCTCAGATATTTTTGTTGAGAGGGTTCTCAAACTATTATATGTAGGTTTTGTAACTGAGGTTGAGAGGTGTACATTTTTTTTGATCTGTTTTGCTCTCAGTTATGCTATGTATTGGCTATGATATGACCAAAGTGTATTGACAAGTGACAATGTATATTTTTTTGCCTTAGCTTGATGTAAATGGCATATTGTTGATGCCTTAGCTCTCAGTTATGATATGTATTGACAAGTGACAAGTGTATATTTTTGTCTATCTCATGAATTAATGAAATGTGACCAAAGTTGGGGTTCTGTTTTTTTGGTTAGCTTTGGTGTTCCTCTATGATCATTAAGACTTTATACAATCTGCATTTTATCATTCCCATGTGGCTTTAACAATTTGAACAAAACACTACCAAAAACACAAGAAGATATATTAAGACATTTTATTGCACAAAACACTAGCAAAAACACAAATGCAATAACATTGCTAATGTTCACATTCTTGACATCAAGCTAAGGCATTAACAATATGTCATTTTCATCAAGCTAAGGCATTAACCAGTTTGCCATTTACATCAAGGTAAGGAAAATACATTTTGCCATTTACATCAACTTTGAAGTATGATACCAGTAGGATGCTATTGAAAACCATAAGGATGGTTATTGTCAAAAGATAGACCTTTTCTCTTCTACCAGATTGTCCAATACAAACATTTAACCGCTTAATTTTCTCCCTTTTCTTGGCACAATCCTTTTGAAGCCTTTCAAACTCTTCCTTCAACCTATGTTATTCCTTGATGACTTTCTTCAAATCATTGATCACTTCACCTCTTTGTGAATTTTTCATCAACCCAGGCATAAAAGCCACAGTCATAGTTTGAATCCTTTAAGAAGCAAAAAATAAATAAATAAAAAAAAATTAAATTACAACATGACTAACTGCTTTGAAATCAAATTAGAGAGATGAACAAATTAGGGAAAAAATTAGGGTTTCAAAAATTAAGATTTCATAAATCAAATCAAATAAATGAACAAATTAGGGAAAATTACATACCATATACCTAGGGCATCGAATAAAACGTCGTCCTGGGTTCTTCTCAGTCCCGGATGTAAATAGGGCAAGATTACACCCACAATTTTTTTGTCGATAATATGTAACCAAATCGGACCCTGCTGATGAAGACGACCCTTCTAACCTTGATATCTCGTACCCACTCACTGACATTGTGGATACAAAGTACGAGAAAAAGGAAAAAGGTTGAAGATGAAGAAATGAGGTCAGAGATTAGGAAAAAGGTTGAAGACAAGTCTGTCGAATGTAAGAGATGAAGCCTATGACACCGATGAGGAGGACAAGATGGCAATGATTACCTATGGAAGGGATACCAATTTCGTGTGAAGAGTCTGTCGAATGTAAGAGATGAAGACGAGTCTGTCAAACGTAAGAGATGAAGACGAGTTTGACGTTGGAGGTATATCACTTAAACAAGGGTATAATTGTCATAATTTAGGGGCAAATTAGGTATTTGAGCATCAGCTAACGGCTAAATTAACGACCGTTCAAAAAATGGGCACGGATGCATCATAACTTAAGTACAGTGGCCCAAAGTGTACTTTTAAAATTTTGGTGGCCAGAATGCAATTTTGCGAAAAGTTTGGTAGCCCGGATGTACCTTCTCCCTAGGTTAATTTACTCCCTCTTTTATGCCGAAGTCCAAACACAACCTTCTTGTTAAGGGCTAACATACAACAAAAGAATTAGTAGGTTAGTGAATAAAACAAGGACTTAACTTAGGAAAGAAGAGACTTACCATAACTCTATGATTCCTTAACCTAGATAGATTTATACACAACCGTTTCTTTCAAGGAACCATACGGCACACACAAAAAACCTAGGTCTAAACAATTCAAACCCTAAGTTTAAACAATTCATAAAAGCCAAATAATCTTTAAACTTCCCAAAAAGTCCTTTTCATAAATAATTAATTCCTACACAATTTCATAAACCCTAATAACATTAAATCTCCCTATCCTTTCTACGAAAGGATTAACAATAAATAATAATTGATAATTAGTTAAAAATCAAGAAAGGAAAAACTAATAATTAATTAAAATAAACATTTTGAACTTTAATAAACTCAATAATTCATACTACAACATAAAGCATTTGCCTACACATTGTACCCATAATCTCTGAATGTAACTAAAGAGAGGATGGGAATGATGGGGACTTAGGACATTGGTATGGGAAATTAAAATCAGTCAATACTAAAACCTTTGGATATTAATCTTCACATAGGAATTACCCAAAACAATAAACTAGATGCGGAAGCGTACCTGAATTCATGAGAACGATTGTTCCTTGGTTATGCGTCTTTCAATTGTAGCGTAGTATTTTTAGGGTTTCTCTTGCTAATGGGACGGTAGAGAGAAATGATTGTTAGCCTACTGTTGTATTTTAGCTTAGATTTGCTTGAATCCATAACCTAAAGTCTAAGACAAGGTGACTAATGGGCCTGCGTGTCTGTTAGTGTGGCAACTTGTACTTAGGCATAGCTTGAATAGCCTAGGGTTGCTAATTGTATAAGTTTTGAAGAAGATAGCCTATAGGACATCAGACGTCCTCTGCACAAATAGGCAAAATTTGATCCAGCAGTCTTACTTTGGTTGTCGAAAAAGCTCGTACCAGCCAAGCTTCATCAGCAATGTTGAAGAACTCCAAGAACGTCCGATAGTCATCTGCTGAAGATATGTCCTAACTCAAAGACCTCATTAATTGCGATACAACGTTAACCTGCAACTCTCATTTAATGAAGATTTCCATTCTAGGCAAATACTCGAAAAGGACATTTCTTCGCAAACTCGGACCGCCTATTTTTGGCAAAAGTCGGAAAACGGCGCAAGGTGCGGGACCTATCGAGGTCAACAACAGATTAGAGCATTAATTGCTCTTAAAATTCAAATTAGAATGATCTCCAACGACTTCAAGCTTCCTCCTGCATATAAAAGGAGACTTCATTGCAGCATTCAATACACTTGAACAACATCAATTCTGAATCTTCATCTTCTTCAAGTTCATAAAAGCAAAAACGTCCTATCTGTACATAATCATTGGAGAGCTTCACACTTAGAAGTCCAGTCCATTAAAGCTCTTCATTGATTGCAACTCCTAGCTTTTCATAGCTCACGAGAATTGTATCCTATTGATATCAATTCTCCCACACAAACACTTGGTCAACAAAATTTTTGTACACAATCCATTAGAGATTTAGTTTGTAAAATATCTAGTGGATAAACTTAGTACACGTTTTCAAATCCAAAGTTGACCACTTTGGTTGTGGACGTAGCACTTATTTATAAGTGTGAACCATATTAAATATTCTCTACTTGTGTGTGATTGTGAATTATTTGTGTTGTTTAAATTTCCAGATTTCCAATGTTGACTGCGATCTTGTCTGTGAAGATCGGCCATTTCCAACTTGTCCTATACTTCACAAGACTTCCGCTGCAAAATTTTTCTAACTTAAGTGAAGTAAGATTTTTGAATCAATTTTAAAAATTGGACATAGGCTATTCAACCCCCTTCTAGCCTATAGTGAGCAACCTTGGACCTAACAATTGGTATCGAGCTTAACTCTTTGAAAACTTGTTTTTCGAGATTAACCTCTTGAGAGATTAAAGATCATGGCTGCTCACCAAATGTTGGAAATTTCAAACGTGAACCATTGTCTGTCTTGGATGAAGTTCACTTTGACATCTGGAAAGATAAAGTCAAAAGACATATGAATTCAATTGATAAACGTTTGTGAAAATGTGTCACGATGGACCCGAATTCCAATGAAGCCCAATACACGGCGCGGTAGATGCAACTGCTGAACTGAAGTACCAAAGCCGAAGAAGAGTGGGATGATGAAGACGAAAGAATGATGCTCGGATGGAAAGGCCATCAACATCATTACCGGTGTGTTGATATAAGCACGTATCAGATTATCAACTTGGACACGGCAAAGGAGATGTGGGAAGCCATCCTTGAATATCTTGAAGGTGATGGTGAGACAAAGAACAACAAATTATATACTGCATCCGAAGTTTGACTCCTTCAAAAGGATCCCAAAGAGTCTCTACGAAGCGCCTATGACAGATTCTATGAGGTAGTCAACTCTTGCTATTCCTTAGGAAAGAAGTATGAAAAGAAAGAAATAAACATGAGATTTCTAAATGCACTAGGCGTTTATGGCATGTTAAAATCACGCCATGAAAGAGTCAAAAGATTTAAACAAATTGACTCTTAGAAACCTTTATGCTAGTCTTTCGGTTTATGAGCTTGAGATCCAACAAGCTCAAGAAATGGAAAAGAGTTTTAAAAACTTGTCCTTACCGGCCATATCTCTGAACCTTCTGTTCAAAACCCGATGAAACACCTTCTACATCCGGTGAAGATGATGATATTCTTTCGACGAAGCCTTTGCTATGTTTGTAAAGAAATATCAACGTTTCAAAAGGTTTAATAAATCATCATCACATAGGCGGTCTTCTCACAAAGCGCCGTTCCTTATAAAACAAGCTGCTCAACCAAAAGTTCGCTCCTTATAAATCGAGACCACCAAAAGGATAATGAGCTAGTTTGTTTTAATTGTAGGAAACCAGGCCACTTTGCGTCTCAATGTCCTAAGCCAAAGTATGAATTTTATAAGAAACGTCCGAGTCTAAATTTCAAAAACAAAAAGGGATGGTGGTGAAGACATTGATGAAAGCAACCTGCCTACTTGGTGTGACACGACAACGATGAGGATGACTCTGTGATTTCTTTGAAGAAGCCAACATATGCCTTATGGCCGGGAGTCACCACATGATTCGGTGAGGTCACTACCATTTCAACAAAATGACAGTGATGATGATGATGAGTTCAATGACCCATCAAAGGGAGAGCTCATCAAAGCAAACAAAGATATCTTTGGAAGAATTTTCAAAATTCAAAGCTGCCTATGTAAAACTTGCCAAGAAGCATGAACTAGCTGTCTCGAGAAATCAACCTTGATGTCTAAGATCAAAGATCTTGATAGACAAAGTGAAAGTATCAAATTGCAAAAAGAGAACAAAACTTTGGTGAAAAAGTGGACTTCCTACTTGAACACATCAAGAAGATAAATTCGAGAAAGATGACCTTCAAAAGGTTGTCAATACTTGGAATAACTCTAAAGGAAACTTTGATACCATTCTCTCAAACCAAAACTTTAGATGACAAAGCGGTATCGGTTTCCAAAGTGAGTTCAATGTAGGTAGTTCTTCTAGTTCTCAAAAGGATGAGACATCGAAGTAATTCTTTGAAGAATTGGTGTAAAAGTTTCTTATGACCAGCGGTCTCCCAAAAGGCAAGGACTTGGCTTTAACAAAGTTCCTTTTGTTTATCCCAAGAATACAAAACACAAGTCCAAAGGAAAGCAATGCCGCTATGACTCGCTAATAGGGAGTCGAGCAACTTAAACCTATTAGTCACCCTAAGAAAACAGGGATGACTAGTGGCAAGTCAAAGAATACTCGGCTAAAGCCTATTAAATTTGTCAAGGCAAGGCTGCGACCCCAACATTGCCTATAAAAGGGTGAAAGGAGTGAATTCGCTAATAAAAGGCTTAAAGGACATGTGCTGAAAATGCAAAATCTTTTGATAAGAGGTCTACCTATGATAAGCCTTAACATCAATAAGAAAAGGCATTTTCGGCCTAAGTCCTATAGGCCGATTATCGCACAAAGGTCACCTCAAAGGCTGGCGATGAAAAGAAGCCTCAAAAGAAATCATTACTCATGTTGAAGGATTTCACAAATGCTCTTTCGCAAAGGCCATGGTCATGAGATTCATGAATGCCTTCGAGATTCACACCTAAATCTAGAGGATTTACTCCTCCAAAGGTTAAACAGTGTGGATCCCAAAAGGATGCTAACCTTGAGGACCCAAAAATAAAAGGGGACCATATTCTTAAATGTCTATATTTTAGGAATGCTTTATGGTGTCAATGAAGAAGAGAAAGATCTATGGTATCTAGACGGTGGATGCTCAAAGCATATATTGGTGATCCAAATCTTCTCTCAAGTATTGTTGAAGCAAAGGGTCCCTCGGTCATTTTTGGAGACAACTCAAAAGGGAAGACCATTGGATATGGAAGCATAATCGAGGAAATCTCTCCATCAACAAAGTCTCTCAGTTGAAGGTTTAAAGCACAATCTGCCGAGCATATCACAATTCGTGATAAAGGTCTAACTGTCGGTTTTCCTCAACTCAATGTCTCATAAAGGACAATGAGACATGTTCAACTATCTGACGGGGTTCGAAAAGGGAATGTCTATCTTTGTTGACCTAAATCTTTGTTGGAAGAAAATCAAATCTATGCTTGGTTGCTAGGTCATCAAGCGACAAAAGTGGTTGTGGCATAAAAGGCTTAGTCATCTCAATTTCAAATACCTGGAGAAGCTATCAAAAGACAATCTAGTTGTTGGTTTGCCTAAAATATCATGAATCACACGGTCTCTGCAGAGCATGTCAACTAGGCAAACTACACAAATCTTCTTTCAAAAGCAAGCCTTGCCTATCAACAACCAGACCTCTACGGCTCTTGCACATGGATTTGTTTGGACTGTAACTACTACAAGTCTTGGTGGCGCAAGTATACTCTTGTGGTAGTTGATGATTACTCAAGATTTACTTGGGTAGAGATGATGTCCTCCAAAGATGAAGCATATGACATCATTCGAACTCTTGAAGACTACGGACTCGAAGCCGGATGATATCTCGATGTCGGATCGGACAATGGAAGAGTTCAAGAACAATGGTGTTGCCAAATATTGTGATGACCATGGAATTGGTCACAATTTCTCTGCAGTTGGCACACCTCAACAAAATGGAGTTCTGAAAGGAAGAACGAACTCTCATTGAAGCAGGAAAGACAATGATTCTTGAAGCCAAGCGCCTATGTATTTCGGGCGTAAGTGAACACCGCTTCACACAAAACAGTCCATCATAAACAAATTTCATAACAAAACTCCATATGAAGTATGGAGAGGCGAAACTCCCAACATTGGATTCTTTAAAATATTTGGTTGTAAATGCTATGTTCTTTACAATGGTAGAGAACATAGAGGTAAATTTGAATCCAAAAGTGATGAAGGAATTTTTAAGGATATGCCAAGTTTTCAAAAGCATACGAGTTTACAATAAAACTTCACTTAGAGTTGTTGAATCGTACATGTTTCTTTTGATGAATTTGATTTCATTGGGCCACATTTGGCTCCTAAGGTTACTAATGATTCGATGAATATGAGGCAGTGCGAACGACCAAGTCCCAGATCTGTGATCCTCCTTCTTCACAAGATCTTCCAAGAGTCAACCTGTTAGAATCCTCAAACGAACCAACAAATGAACACTCGAAAACCCGAATCCACTTTGCCTTCCACACCGAAGTCATACAACCTACCTTGGAATTAACCTACCCTTTAGAAAACCAAGCTTCAGTCACTTCTACTTCTCAAGAATCCAACTCTGCCGATGCAATAGGACAAGTTCAACCTGCAGAAGTTAGGGAAGTAAAAGATCATCCTATCACTCAAATCATTGGAGATCTTAATGCTGGCGTTCAAACTAGACAAGCTTCAAGGAATGAATGCATGTATTCTACGCATTTGTATCTAACATTGAACCCAAAAGATTGATGAAGCTCTGGAAGATCCAAGCGGGTGGAAGCTATGCAAGAAGAGCTAAACCAATTTGACAGATGCCAAGTCGGTCCTGGTTCCTAGGCCTAAAGGACAAGCGTTATTGGCACAAAGTGGGTTTTCGAAACAAAATGGATGAAAACGGCAATATTACAAGAAACAAGGCAAGGCTGGTAGCCCAAGGATATAGACGGAGGAGGGTATTGACTATGATGAGACATTTGCTCTGTTGCAAGATTAGAGGCTATCGATTATTCTTGGCCTATGCCTCTTACAAAGACTTCAAAGTTTATCAAATGGATGTAAAGAGTGCTTTTGAATGGAGAACTTCAAGAAGAAGTCTATGTAGAGCAACCTCCTGGATTCATTGATTGCTCAAGAAGAGAAGATGTCTACAAGCTGAGGAAAGCCCTTTATGGACTCAAACAAGCTCCAAGAGCCTGGTATGAGACCCTTTCAAAGTTCTTGATATCTCAAGGCTTTGTAAGAGGTCAAATTGACACTACTCTTTTCATTATGAAACATAAAGGTCATTCCTTACTTGTTCAAATTTATGTTGATGATATTATCTTTGGTTCCACTAATGAAAATCTTTGCAAAAGGTTTGAAAAGCTTATGCGAGTAAATTTGAGATGAGCATGATGGGAGAGCTCAACTTTTTCCTTGGTCTTCAAATTCAACAAAGTTCAAATGGTATCTTCATCAATCAAGCCAAATATGCAAAGGATGTTATCAAGAAATTTGGTCTTGAGAATGCAAACGACTTTAGCACTCCTATGGCTACTAATTGCCATCTTGACAAAGATGAGAAGGGCAAGAAAGTGGACATGACTCTTTATAGAGGCATGATTGGTTCACTTTTATACTTAGCGCTAGTAGGCCGATATCATGTTTCTTGTTTGTGTTTGTGCTAGATTTCAAGCTGATCCAAAGGAGTCTCACCTACAAGCAGTCAAAAGAATCATCAGATATTTAATAGATACTTCCAATTTGGGAATCTGGTACCCTAGAGATTCATCTTTTAATCTTATAGGCTATTCTGATGCTGATTTTTGCATGTAAAGTTGACAGAAAAGCACAAGTGGGACATGTCAATTCTTAGGAAATAGACTTGTCTCATGGGCCGAGAAGAAGCAAACCTCTGTCTCAACTTCAACAATGAAGCGAATACATAGGCCGGTAGGCTTTCACAACTGTGGATCAAACAAAGAACTTGTTGACTATGAGATTAAGCGCTAATTGTCCTATAATGTGTGACAACACGTCGGCAATCTCGGTATCTCAAAATCTGTCATGCACTCCAAGACAAAGCACATTGATGTGAGATATCACTTTCTTAAAGATCATGTTGAAAAAGGTAACATCGGCATGCAATATGTGCCTACGAGAATCGTAGAGACATCTTCACAAAACCACTTGATTCAACCAGGTTTGCTTATTTAAGAGGAGAGCTTGGTATGCTTGACCTCAATCCTTAACCTTTCGACTAACTCTTTAAATCATTTTACAAAATTGTCTAAATGATCGCTAATTGAAACTCTGAGAAATTGGACAATCGAGTAAGTCCTTACATTTCAAGTCGGCGGTCTTTATAGAAAATAGGCGGACCTAAGCGCGTCGTGCAAACAGTCATTCATCAGGTCATAAATGCGGACTTCAAAAATTATCAAATACCATTTATTAACTTGTCAGAAGTACAAAAAGGCGAATGATACAGTATTTCTTCACATTTTTCAAAAACCGCCATTTGCTAGTTTTCAAAAACCTCTCGTCTTCCAATCTGCAATCTTCCCAAATCCTCTCAAATCTTCAAATTTCTCTTGTTCTCGGCGAAATCATCAATGGTAATGATTTCTACACCTTCTAATTCATTTAAATCAAGCTTTATGATTTGCATTAACCTAATTTGTGTTATTTCGAAATACATCATTGATGAGCGCAAAATCTTGAAATGAGTGTTTGAATCTTGTTGATGTAGCATAAAATTATGACTTCAAATTTCTGTGATATTATGTCTTCAGACTATGCTATCATGTTTACTTAAAAGTGACAAAATCAGTAGATATTTTGAAACCCAGTTCATGTCTTGTTCTTGCGTCTCTTTCTAAAATGCGTATGTTTTGGGTTTTAATCGAACGATTACTGTTTGTGTTAATATCGGTGATTACTTGTATCGGATGTTTTAAACATACCTTCCTATATCTATGTCTTTGTTCTCATATCCACCAACCGTATAGGCAAGGACTAAATCTTCCAAGGCTACCGACACAACGTCATCCTCGCATCGCTAAGCCATCTAGGGCTAAGCAGTGCAAATCTTCCACGAGAATTCTCCCGGTCAAACTATCACCCGGCATGACAATCGACCGAGATTCCATCATCGGTACATGCTGGCGATGCCCGCTTAAGGATTCGGCAGAATGTGGGCTTCTTCCCTTGTTCCAACTTCATGATACCCACTACGGCAATGCTTTAGGCGAGGAATTTTACACAAGGATGATCTGCCTCCTCCTCCGGCTAATGCCAATGAACCGGTCAACCTAAGCTACATCAAGGGCTACATCGAGGCCATTACATCAAATTGACCTATAAGGATATTGGGGCAATCCTTGAGCGCCTATTGAAGGCAAAGCTGGACTTGACCGATCTTGAATCAACGCTTGCTTGGGAAATGATGCGAGGATCGCTCAACACGAAAGGTTTTCGAGATGTCCAGGAATCTCTTCCCTGAAACGCTTATCACATCGGTCATCGATCGATAAGAGCATTCTCTTCAAGAATGGGGCAAGAGACATCTTTACATCTCAACAACTTCGTGGACCAAAGCGTGATTCTCGAAAGCGGCTCAAGCGGGCAAAAATCATTTTCTCTATGCTATCTCAAAGTGTTGCGACGTCCAATCCACCCCTCCATGCGACGACCTTTCGTAAGGGTCATCAATGTCATTCTTCAGATTTGAAGAGATCGATGACAAGGTTATCACGACGACCTCATCAAGGTGTCTAACACCTACGTCTTCACGATCAACAACGTCACCCGCTAGGGATGATATGGCCAAACGGACAATCGTTATTCTTCTGCTTGCCGCTTCTACGCTAGTGGCACCTCTACCCAAGCCGGCAAGGGTAAGCGAAAAGTCACTTGTTACGTATCGAGCCAGTGGCGAGGAGGAGCCTAAACCTATAGGGGCTGAACTTCACGAGAACTTTGATCTCGGCAAACTTGATCATGATCCCTATGAGCCTTCGAGCCTCCTTCCAAAAGGCCAAACATTCCTCCACTCTCACCCTCCGTCTCAAGAAAAACCGCAAATCTCGCACTAGATCGAGGTTGAAAAGGATACCTCTACTTTCAAACCCGAGATCTATCCAAACCCAAACTCAAAGACTCTCCGTCCACGGATGAATCTTTTGGTGCCGAAGGTAACATCGGTGCACCCTCCACACCAACCGTCTCGCTCCTGTTGCTTCGCAATCTACGTTCGATTCAAGCGATCCTCAGCTGTTCCTCCATCGCGGTCCCTCTACCACCTCTCCACTACCTACTTCGCCTCTTCTTCACCTACAAAGTCCACTCATGGCAAGCGCTTTAAAAGAGTGCAAAGAAGAGAGTGCACTTCAAGGAAGCTGGCGATATAACCTCTCCACCATCTTCACCTCCTCTACCTACAACCACTACTTCCACCGCCATCTTCCCTCCTAACTCAACACCCTATCGTCTACTCCTACCCAACACCATCCACCACACTGAATCCACTTCTCCACCTCCATCCTCCAAACGCTCTATCTCTCCCTCTTCGACATGCCTACCCCAAAACGCATTAAGATAAATCCCTATAGCCATCTTCATCCGAGGTTCGGGATTTGCTGTCCTTCGAGACAGACCTAAACCCAACCTGCCGATTCGACCCAATCCTTTCTCTTCTTGACTACCCCAAGAAAATTCCCGTCGCCCAATGTGCAGGTGAAATTATCTTTCAATGGGGTGCTTTCTATGAACCCCTTCCTCCGGCTGGTCCCGCAATTCTTCTCCCACAACTCCGCGGTGCAAGATCTCATGATCTTCAACCAATGGGTTGCCATTCATAAGGACCTAGGTCTTCCCATCCCTACCAAATCAGACATCTCTCCTTTCTCTCTGCCTAAACCCCGTCTTCACCCTCATTTGCCACCCTTCCATCCTTCTTCACTGTGGTCTACAACTTCTTTGATGTAGTCACCACACTATTAGGCTTTAATCCTCTTATCCCTACTCTCTACCGATCACCTCCCTTATTTCTATTCCTACTCCTTTTCTTATTGGTCGTCTCGGACCTCGATCCCGAGCACCTCTCGTCCTTCCTACCTATCCATCTCTTCGTCGACCTACCCTAGCCAATCCCAACCCTCTACCATATTTCCATTTCCTCCTCGGCCATTCTCCAACATCCTCCGGCCAATCCTGTCCTCCACCGGCCATCCTCCACCCTCCCCTACCCAAGCTACTGCCATCCTTCTTCTTTCACCATCCTTCCCCTCGTCCATCCTCTCCCGGCGAGTCATCGACTCTTCGATACTTATCCTGCGAGGTTCATAATTTTTGAAAGAATTTGAGGTCATCTCTGTTGACGACCAAGGCCCTGCAGCTCTCTGCAGATCGCCCCACATCACCCATGTCGGCTGACTGCATGACCCAAGTCATGGAAATTTCTAGGGGCGCCAAAGCCGCCTTTGATGCCTGCCTACGCTCCATCTCTGCCAGCCAGCATGCTCTAACCAACCAGATCTCCGCATCTTCCTCCGCTACCTCTGCCATCTTCAAAGCCAATTGGGACAATCTCTCAACGAAGATGATGCAGACCATCGACATGATCGACGCTGGCTACAAGCTTGTGCTTCAGTCCCAGCGCCGTGCTAATCTCTCTGTTCACTCCTCCGTACGCGCGACACGTACTCTCACCTCCAAGAACTTGGCCTTCTATCGCAAAGAGCACATCACTACTTCGAACCGTCTTGCCCTCATTGATACCTCGCTTGCGTCCATGAAGGAGGAGATAGCTAGACTCAACAATGATCAGCGGACTAGGCTCATTGAGCATAATGCCCTACTCAAACAGAAAAACAGCGATCTCTCCTCTGAATTGGCCGACACAAAAGAAGAGTTAGCCGAAGTCAAACAGAAAAACCGCGATCTTTCCTCTGAATTGGCCGACACAAAAGAAGAATTAGCAGAAGCCAAAGAAGAAATTGCTAAACTTAAGGCTGCTGTTGACTCTAAATGGGCATCAAGAGGTCATGGGCAATCATCAGGCAAAGGCAAAGGTCATACTTCATCTCGATCATCCTCTCGAACTGGCCGATAAATTTTTGTTATAATTTTTTTTTGCAAAAACTTTGTAATTAAACTCCGTGTTTAATTCACAATGTCCATATTTTAAATTTTCATGCTTTTTATGAACTGCTTATTCTGTGTGTGCATGAAATTTAAACCACTGGTTTAAAGACATGTCCTATACTGCCTATTCTGCCTATTCTGCATATCTTTAAATTCAGTCTTATTATAAGTGTCCCGATGCTTAATTTCCTATTCGAAAACACTTTGTAATTTTCGAATACAATGACCTTTGTGTAAGTTCATCTAGGGCATGCTTATTTAATATATCAATCTTACAAGCATGTTAATACTAGACTTGAGCATGGTCAGCTGATATTGTATTCGTAGGGTCATGGACTCAAGCAAATAGGAGGAGATTGTTGTATTTTAGCTTAGATTTGCTTGAATCCATAACCTAAAGTCTAAGACAAGGTGACTAATGGGCTGCGTGTCATTAGTGTGGCAACTTGTACTTAGGCATAGCTTGAATAGCCTAGGGTTGCTAATTGTATAAGTTTTGAAGAAGATAGCCTATAGGACATCGGACGTCCTCGCACAAATAGGCAAAATTTGATCCAGCGTCTTACTTTGGTTATCGGACAAGCTCGTACCGGCCAAGCTTCATCGGCAATGTTGAAGAACTCCAAGAACGTCCGATAGTCATCTGCGAAGATATGTCCTAACTCAAAGACCTCATTAATTGCGATACAACGTTAACTGCAACTCTCATTTAATGAAGATTTCCATTCTAGGCAAATACTCGAAAAGGACATTTCTTCGCAAACTCGGACCGCCTATTTTTGGCAAAAGTCGAAAGCAGCGCAAGGTGCGGGACAGCCTATCGAGGTCAACAACCGATTAGAGCATTAATTGCTCTTAAAATTCAAATTAGAATGATCTCCAACGGCTTCAAGCTTCCTCCGCATATAAAAGGAGACTTCATTGCAGCATTCAATACACTTGAACAACATCAATTCGAATCTTCATCTTCTTCAAGTTCATAAAAGCAAAACGTCCTATCATACATAATCATTGGAGAGCTTCACACTTAGAAGTCCAGTCCATTAAAGCTCTTCATTGATTGCAACTCCTAGCTTTTCATAGCTCACGAGAATTGTATCCTATTGATATCAATTCTCCCACACAAACACTTGGTCAACAAAATTTTTGTACACAATCCATTAGAGATTTAGTTTGTAAAATATCTAGTGGATAAACTTAGTACACGTTTTTCAAATCCAAAGTTGACCACTTTGGTTGTGGACGTAGCACTTATTTATAAGTGTGAACCATATTAAATATTCTGTCTACTTGTGTGTGATTGTGAATTATCTGTGTTGTTTAAATTTCCAGATTTCCAAACTGTTGTGAACTGCTGATCTTGTCCTGTGAAGATCAGCCATTTCCAACTTGTCCTATACTTCACAAGACTTCCGCCTGCAAAATTTTTCTAACTTAAGTGAAGTAAGATTTTTGAATCAATTTTAAAAATTGGACATAGGCTATTCAACCCCCCTTCTAGCCTATAGTGAGCAACCTTGGACCTAACACCTACGCTCAATTGGGGACCATAATCTTTTATAGTAATAGTTTAACCTAATTATCAACCAGCCCGTTATAAGCTGACAATTAGCTCCCTTGAGGTCTCTACACATATTCAATTAGAACCTCATACTTATTAAAGATGACTTAGGCCCATTTAACTTAGTAGATCACTTCAAGTAGGCCTATTAACTTTAAATAACATGAAGTATACGTTTAAGCCGCAGTGCATACACGTCTGTATGCCCAAATGCACATATTAATCATATACACATATATATAAGTCCATAAAATTCTAACAATCTCCCACTTGGACTATATACATATGAATATGTATAAACCTTAGAATCGTATATCACATTATATACATTAGTAGCTCAAGCAAGCCTTTTGCTTTCAGTCATCTTAAACCAATCTTGTCCATTAGTCAAAATTAACATAAGGATCAAAGAGGCTTTTGTTGCATTTATCACAACTAGACCCATCAATGGTCACATGCATTAATATAACCAACGACATGTATCAAGTATGATGTGTAGCATGGAAATTACATGTAATGTGATCTTCACATGTCTATCTCTAACTAATCCTACCTTAGTCTGTATGAGATCAAATGTAATACTGAATAACTTTATACTTCATCAATAATCCAAAATTGTAGAATTGTCATGACAATGAATCATAAATGTCGAGCAAATACATAATATAAACTCCCACGGAATCTATGCATAATCTAACTATAGAACACTGTTGTATTTAGTTCAGATTTTCTTGAATCCATAACCCAAGTCTAAGACAAGGTGACTAATGGGCCTGCGTGTCTGTTAGTGTGGCAACTTGTACTTAGGCATAGCTTGAATAGCTTAGGGTTGCTTTTTGTATAAGTATTGAAGAAGGATAGCCTATAGGACATCGGACGTCCTCTGCACAATAGGCAAATTTTGAATCAGCAGTCTTCTTTTTGGATATCGGACAAGCTCACATCTGTCAAGCTTCATCAGCAATGTTGAAGACCCCAAGAACGTCCGATAGTCATCTGCCGAAGACATGTCCTAACTTGAAGACCTCATTAATCGCGATGCAACGTTAACCTGCAAATATCATTTAATGAAGGTTTCCATTCTTGGCATACACTCAGAAAAGGACATTCCTCCTGTAAGCGCAGACCGCCTATTTTTAGCAAAGAGTCAGGAGACAGACTGCAAGTTGCAGGACAGCCTATCAGGAGTCAACAACCAGATTAGAGCATTAATTGCTCTTAAATTCAAATTAGAAGATCACCAACGGCTCCAAGCTTCCTTGTTGTATTTTAGCCTAGATTTGCTTGAATCCATAACCTAAGTCTAAGACAAGGTGACTAATGGGCCTGCGTGTCTGTTAGTGTGGCAACTTGTACTTAGGCATAGCTTGAATAGCCTAGGGTTGCTAATTGTAAATTGCCTTGAAGAAGATAGCCTGTAAGGATATCGGCCATCCTCTATACATCTGCCGAAGTATGCAACAGCAGAGTCCTTCAAGATATCGGACAAGTTCATCTAAGCCAAGCCCCATCAGCTAAGTTGAAGACCCCAAGATCGTCCGATATAGAACTGCCGAAGACATGTCCTGATTTGAAGCTTTCATTGACTTCGATGCAACGTTAACCTGCAAAACGCATTCAATGAAGCTTTCCATTCTTGGCATACAACTCGAAAAGGACATTCCTCCGCAAGCACGTCTACCTATTTTTGGCAAAGTGTCGGAGACAGGCGTAACTGCGAGAACCGCCTATCGAGTCTTAACAACACCATTAGAGCATTGAATGCTCTTAAATTCAAATTGAGCAACTCATGAAGATCTCCAACGGCTCCAAGGTCCTCCCTGCATATAAAAGGAGACTTCATGGCTGCATTCATTTTACTTCAACCACTACAACTCTGAATCTTCTTCATCTTCTTCAAGTGCATTAAAGCTTAAACGTCCTATCTGTACATCCTTCTTTGAAGAGCTTCATACTAAGACGATCAGTCCATTAAAGCTCTTCATTGATTGCAACACCTAGCTTTTCATAGCTCACGAGAATTGTATCTTATTGATATCAATTCTCCCACACAAACACTTGGTCAACAAAATTTTTGTACACTATCCATTAGTGATTTAGTTTGTAAAAATATCTAGTGGAAAAACTTAGTACACGATTTTCAAATCCAAAGTTGACCACTTTGGTTGTGGACGTAGCACTTATTTATAAGTGTGAACCATATTAAATATTCTGTCTATTTGTGTGTGATTGTGATTTGATTGTGTTGCTTTAAATTTCCGATTTCCAATCATTAAGAATGCGATCTTGTCCTACCAAGATCGGCCATTCTCAACTTGTCCGTGCTTCACAAGACTTCCGCCGCAAAATTTTTAAAACCCTAGTGAAGTAAGATTTTTGAATCAATTTCAAAAATTGGACATAGGCTATTCAACCCCCTTCTAGCCTATATAGAGCAACCTTGGACCTAACAATTGGTATCGAGCTTAACTCTTTGAAAACTTGTTTTTCGAGATTAACCTCTTGAGAGATTAAAGATCATGGCTGCTCACCAAATGTTGGAAACTTCAAACGTGAACCATTGTCTGTCTTGGATGAAGTTCACTTTGACATCTGGAAAGATAAAGTCAAAAGACATATGAATTCAATTGATAAACGTTTGTGGAAATGTGTCACGAGATGGACCCATAATTCCAATGAAGCCCAATACACGGCGCGGTAGATCCAGCTGCCTGAAGTACCAAAGCCGAAGAAGAGTGGGATGATGAAGACGAAAGAATGATGCTCGGATGGAAAGGCCATCAACATCATTACCAGTGTGTTGATATAAGCTTATCGCCAGATTATCAACTTGGACAACAAAGGAGATGTGGGAAGCCATCCTTGAATATCTTGAAGGTGATGGTGAGACAAAGAACAACAAATTATATACATGCATCCGAAGTTTGACTCCTTCAAAAGGATCCCAAAGAGTCTCTGCGAAGTGCCTATGACAGATTCTATGAGGTAGTCAACTCTTGCTATTCCTTAGGAAAGAAGTATGAAAAGAAAGAAATAAACATGAGATTTCTAAATGCACTAGCGGTTTATGGCATGTTAAAATCATTGCCATGAAAGAGTCAAAAGATTTAAACAAATTGACTCTTAGAAACCTTTATGCTAGTCTTTCGGTTTATGAGCTTGAAATCCAACAAGCTCAAGAAATGGAAAAGAGTTTTAAAAACTTGTCCTTACCGGCCATGTCTTGAACCTTCTGTTCAAAACACGATGAAACACCTTCTACATCCGGTGAAGATGATGATATTCTTTCGACGAAGCCTTTGCTATGTTTGTAAAGAAATATCAACGTTTCAAAAGGTTTAATAAATCATCATCACATAGGCGGTCTTCTCAAAGCTGCCGTTCCTTATAAAACAAGCTGCTCAACCAAAAATTCTCGCTCCTTATAAATCGAGACCATCAAAAGGATAATGAGCTAGTTTGTTTTAAGAAAACCAGGCCATTTTGCCTCTAAATGTCCAAAGCCAAAATATGAATTTTATAAGAAACGTCCGAAACTAAATTTCAAAAACAAAAAGGGATGGTGGTGAAGACATTGATGAAAGCAATCTGCCTACATGGTGTGACACGACACGATGAGGATGACTCTTGTGACTTTCTTTGAAGAAGCCAACATATGCCTTATGGCCGGGAGTCACCACATGATTCGGTGAGGTCACTACCATTTCAACAAGATGACGTGATGATGATGATGAGCTTAATGAACCATCAAAGGGAGAGCTCATCAAAGCAAACAAAGACATCTTTGGAAGAGTTTTCAAAATTCAAAGCGCCTATGTGAAATTAGCCAAGAAGCATGAACTAGCTGTCTCGAGAAATCAACCTTGATGTCTAAGATCAAAGATCTTGATAGACAATTTGAAAGTATCAAATTGCAAAAAGAGAACAAAGCTTTGATGAAAAAGTGGACTTCCTACTTGAACACATCAAGAAGATAAATTCGAGAAAGATGACCTTCAAAAGGTTGTCAATACTTGGAATAACTCTAAAGGAAACTTTGATACCATTCTCTCAAACCGAAAACTTTAGATGACAAAGCGGTATTGGTTTCCAAAGTGAGTTCAAAGTAGGTAGTTCTTCTAGTTCTCAAAAGGATGAGACATCGAAGTGATTCTTTGAAGAATTGGATGTAGAAGTTTCTTATGACCAGCGAGTCCCAAAAGGCAAGGACTTGGCTTTAACAAAGTTCCTTTTGTTTATCCCAAGAACACAAAAGACAAGTCCAAAAGAAAGCAATCGCCAATGACTCTGCTAATAGTGAGTCGAGCAACTAAAACGCCATTAGTCACCCTAAGAAAACGGGGATGACTAATAGCAAGTCTAGGAATTCTCGGCTCAAACCTATTAAATTTGTCAAAGGCAAGGCTGCTGATCTCAACACTTGCCTATAAAAGGGTAAAAGAAGTGAATTAGATAAAAAGCTTAAAGGACATGTGCTGTAAATACAAAATCTTTTGATAAGAGGTCTACCTATGGTAAACCTAACATCAACAAGAAAAGGCATTATCGGCCTAAGTCCTATAGGCCAATTATCGCGAAAGATCATTCCAAGGCTGCGATATTAAGAAGCCTCAAAAGAAATCATTACTCATGTTGAAGGATTTCACAAATGCTCTTTCGCAAATGCCATGGTCATGAGATTCATGAATGCCTTCGAGATTCACACCTAAATCTAGAGGATTTACTCCTCCAAAGGTTAAACAGTGTGGATCCCAAAAGGTTGCTAACCTTGAGGACCCAAAAATAAAGGGGACCATATTCTTAAATGTCTATATTTCAGAATGCTTTATGGTGTCAATGAAGAAGAGAAAGATCTATGGTATCTAGACAGTGGATGCTCAAAGCATATGTGGTGATCCAAATCTTCTCTCAAGCATTGTTGAAGCAAAGGGTCCCTCGGTCATATTTGGAGACAACTCAAAGGGAAGACCATTGGTTATGGAAGTATAATCGAGGCAATCTCTCCATCAACAAAGTCTCTCTAGTTGAAGGTTTAAAGCACAATCTGCTAAGCATATCACAATTCGTGATAAAGGTCTAACTGTCGTTTTCTTCAAGTCAATGTCTCATAAAGGACAATGAGACATGTTCAACTATCTGACGGGGTTCGAGAAAAGGGAATGTCTATCTTTGTTGACCTAAATCTTTGTTGGAAGAAAATCAAATCTATGCTTGGTTGCTAGGTCATCAACCGACAATTTGGTTGTGGCATAAAAGGCTTAGTCATCTCAATTTCAAATACCTGGAGAAGCTATCAAAAGACAATCTAGTTGTTGGTTTGCCTAAAATATCATTGAATCACACGGTCTGCGAGCATGTCAACTAGGCAAACTACACAAATCTTCTTTCAAAAGCAAGCCTTGCCTATCAACAACCGGACCTCTACGACTCTTTCACATGGATTTGTTTGGACTGTAACTACTACAAGTCTTGGTGGCGGCAAGTATACTCTTGTGGTAGTTGATGATTACTCAAGATTTACTTGGGTAGAGATGATGTCCTCCAAAGATGAAGCATATGACATCATTCGAACTCTTGAGAAGACTACGGACTCGAAGCTGGATGATATCTCGATGTCGGATCGGACAATGGAACGAGTTCAAGAACAATGGTGTTGCCAAATATTGTGA
The DNA here is from genome assembly GCA_016624345.1 of Platycodon grandiflorus. NCBI lineage: Eukaryota > Viridiplantae > Streptophyta > Magnoliopsida > Asterales > Campanulaceae > Platycodon > Platycodon grandiflorus. Next base: position 57,595,943 of record CM028362.1, read on the forward strand.
TGACCATGGAATTGGTCACAATTTCTCTGCAGTTGGCACACCTCAACAAAATGGAGTTCTTTGAAAGGAAGAACGAAACTCTCATTGAAGCGGGAAAGACAATGATTCTGAAGCCAAGCGCCTATGTATTTCGGGCGGAAGCGTGAACTTTGCCGCTTCACAAAACAGTCCATCATAAACAAATTTCATAACAAAACTCCATATGAAATATGGAGAGGCGAAACTCCCAACATTGGATTCTTTAAAATATTTGGTTGTAAATGCTATGTTCTTTACAATGGTAGAGAACATAGAGGTAAATTTGAATCCAAAAGTGATGAAGGAATTTTAAGGATATGCCAAGTTTTCAAAAGCATATAGAGTTTACAATAAAACTTCACTTAGAGTTGTTGAATGTACATGTTTCTTTTGATGAATTTGATTTCATTGGGCCACATTTGGCTCCTAAGGTTACTAATGATTCGATGAATATGAGGCAGTGCGAACGCCAAGTCCCGGATCTGGCGATCCTCCTTCTTCACAAGATCTTCCAAGAGTCAACTGTTAGAATCCTCAAATGAACCAACAAATGAACACTCGAAAACCCGAATCCCCTTTGCCTTCCACACCGAAGTCATACAACCTACCTTGGAATTAACCTACCCTTTAGAAAACCAAGCTTCATCACTTCTACTTCTCAAGAATCCAACTCTGCCGATGCAATAGGACAAGTTCAACTGCGAAGTTAGGGAAGTAAAAGATCATCCTATCACTCAAATCATTGGAGATCTTAATCTTTGGGTTCAAACTAGACAAGCTTCAAGGAATGAATGCATGTATTCTCTGCATTTGTATCTAACATTGAACCCAAAAAGATTGATGAAGCTCTGGAAGATCCAAGTGGGTGGAAGCTATGCAAGAAGAGCTAAACCAATTTGACAGATGCCAAGTCGGTCACTGGTCCCTAGGCCTAAAGGACAAGCGATTATTGGACAAAGTGGGTTTCGAAACAAAATGGATGAAAACGGCAATATTACAAGAAACAAGGCAAGACTGGTAGCCCAAGGATATAGACAGGAGGAGGGTATTGACTATGATGAGACATTTGCTCCTGTTGCAAGATTAGAGGCTATCAGATTATTCTTGGCCTATGCCTCTTACAAGGACTTCAAAGTTTATCAAATGGATGTAAAGAGTGCATTTCTAAATGGAGAACTCCAAGAAGAAGTCTATGTTGAACAACCTCCTGGATTCATTGACTGTTCAAGGAGAGAAGATGTCTACAAGCTGAGGAAAGCCCTTTATGGACTCAAACAAGCTCCAAGAGCCTGGTATGAGACCCTTTCAAAGTTCTTGATATCTCAAGGCTTTGTAAGAGGTCAAATTGACACTACTCTTTTCATTATGAAACATAAAGGTCATTCCTTACTTGTTCAAATTTATGTTGATGATATTATCTTTGGTTCCACTAATGAAAATCTTTGCAAAAGGTTTGAAAAGCTTATGCAGAGTAAATTTGAGATGAGCATGATGGGAGAGCTCAACTTTTTCCTTGGTCTTCAAATTCAACAAAGTTCAAATGGTATCTTCATCAATCAAGCCAAATATGCAAAGGATGTTATCAAGAAATTTGGTCTTGAGAATGCAAACACTTGGCACTCCTATGGCTACTAACTGCCATCTTGACAAAGATGAGAAGGGCAAGAAAGTGGACATGACTCTCTGAGGCATGATTGGTTCACTTTTATACTTAGCGCTAGTAGGCCTGATATCATGTTTGCTGTTTGTGTTTGTGCTAGGTTTCAAGCTGATCCAAAGGAGTCTCACCTACAAGCAGTCAAAAGAATCATCAGATATCTGATAGATACTCCAAATTTGGGAATCTGGTATCCTAGAGATTCATCTTTTAATCTTATAGGCTATTCTGATGCTGATTTTGCTGCATGTAAAGTTGACAGGAAAAGCACAAGTGGGACATGTCAATTCTTAGGAAATAGACTTGTCTCTTGGGCCAGCAAGAAGCAACCCTCTGTTTCAACTTCAACAACTGAAGTAGAATACATAGCTGCTGGTGTAATACCCCGGATCCTCTTATGCATGATTTACGTGTCTTCATGTGTGATTTATGAATTATTACATGATTATATGTTGTGATAGCACGTGCACAATGCCATGACAGTATATGAGCTTTGGTTGCGTAGTTTGTAGAGTATTTTAGCTTAAAAATACTCGTGATATTTACCAAAATGATTTGGGGTGACTTTGATGACTTATTATAGCTTTGTATCCAGTGATTTTCATACTGGAGACAAAGCGATCGCTCTGTTTTAGGAGAGGCGATCGCTTTGTTTCCAGAAACTTTGGCTTCAAAAATCAGGGTACAAAGCGATCGCTTTGTTTGAGACAGGGCGATCGCTTTGTTCCCAGAGGGAAGAGCGATCGCCTTGATTCGAGAGAGAGCGATCGCTTTGTCCCGCTGTTTCAAAACTCTGTTTTTCGGAAATGACAATTTCACCCTCAAACTTATAATTTGAGTGGCTCTCCTTGAGCCACGTCACTACCCTTCCCCAAGTCTGATTTTTGGTCTCTAAATGGGTGGAGAGACTTCATCTCTCCCCATTTCTTCCCTCCAAATTCCCCATTAGAGCTTCATAGAGTGTGTGTGTGAGAGCTTGGTGAGAATAGTGTGTGTGAGTGTGTTCCCAAAGATCTAACCATCCGATCTTCGATCCGAGACCACCATTGTGTTGCTACGGACTAGGAGATCATCTTAGAAGGTCTTGATTTCATTTTTGTTGCTTTGATTTTCGTCACAAGGTAAGTTACTAAACCCCCTTGAATGCTTTAAGCTTCCATGTATGTTAGATCATCAATATTATGGTATGACTTGCTTTATATGTTATTTTTATGTACAAATCTCTAGGTTGAGATGGGTACATTGTGCTTATTATATGGGTATGTGTTGGATGATGTTAATGAACAAAGGTTGGCATATAAATGTTAGGATTTGAACAAATAGAGAACTTGAGACTTGAAAATGGGTGGTCTTGCACTTAGCATTGAAACCCTAATTTGGCAAACTTTAGTAGTAACTCCGAAAAGTAGATTTTAGGGAAGATTATGACTCCCCGAACAACATATTAGATTACTACGAGGTTTAGAGTCCGATTGATCGAGATTCTAGCCTCCGTACTTTCGATACTGTTAAATTAGAGACGTGTGTATAGCTCTAATGTGTTGAATCGAATGTTTACCTACTTGTTAAAATGATGATGAGTGATGGAATAGAATAATCTACTTGTCATTTGTCAAGTTCACTACTTTGGAACTTGATGGTTAATTGCATTTGATGAATAAGAATATCTATTTATGCATTGTGTAAGTCCAGCTGGCGTCGTCTGTTGAGTAAGGTAGGACGACCTATGGTCTTCACAAATTAACGTTGTGATCGCCATAAGTCGCCGTACCGGAGTTGCACACACCCCTCTCCTGTTGGCCACAGTTGAGAAGTAGCCCCATTGTTGTAGCAATACGCATGACTTTGGCTTGCTATGTTGAACTCGACGGGATTGTGTCGGGGACGTCGATACTACACACACGAGTATCGAGGCACGGTTGTTCGATTGTGTATTGCAGGAGCGACACAAGGTTAAAGAAAGTGATATGATACACTTCCCTAACATGGTCATTTATAAGCAAGTATTATGTGAGTTGAATAAATTGTGTATCGGTAAGATGACAAATGGTTTGGTTGTGGTATATAAACGTTAATACCATGTTATAGTTATTGCTTGAATATCATGTTATGCCATGTAGCTGCATTAGTAACTTACTGTGTCATTACGACTCACTCCGTTATGTGTTTGTTGTTTTCCTAGATCCGGGCCAGCGGGAAGTTCGCGGTGAGGCCGATTAGTCCTATCGCGTAGCTCGCGGGTGGACCATTGTTCGGGTTGGTCTGGAACTCTTTTGTTGATAGTTAGACAATTCTTTTGGTGAGGACGACGGTTAAGTAAAGTCATGTAGACTTTACAGGTAGTATTAATACTTGGTTTGTACCTCTTATTCTTTTGGTAGCCGACACGTGTATGTCGAGCTCGTATACTCTTTACATGTTAACTTAATTGTTTTCCCAAGCGTGCTATGGCTTGTGGGTTTTGCGTAATTGTTCCGGCATGTGGTGGCGAGGTGATTAATGTTGCTTGTGCCTTAATTAGTTGGGTTCCGGCGGTAGCGTCGCCGATGGATGAACTTATCTTATCAAAGTTTTTGTTATTGTGGTTTTGTGGTACGCACGGATAGTTGCGCCTCATACTTTTATTATGGGTTATTGTTTATTGTGTGTTGTTTTGACGCGTCGACCGAGATTTCGTATTGGAATTCGGGTCGGGCGTCACGTTAATATCGAGCAATAGTTTTTTGTCGCCGGGATAGGTTCCTTGGCCTAGGTGGGTATGGTTTATTGTTGAGAATCTTAACGTCGAGTGATGTGTGTAGGTCATCATGGTGCGGACTAGGTTCGGAGCGAGTGCCGTCGGGTCGGTACTAGTGCGCGAGAATGATGAGAGAGATGATGGCGTGAATCGACCCACGACGTTCCCCCGAACCGAATCAAGAGAACCCGAACGCAAACATAGCGGTTATGATGGGACGAATGATGGAACTTATGAACCGATGATGAGCAGCTTGAGCGAGAAGCACCTACAGGAGGTTGAAGCTCCACAGCCAGAAGTTGAAGTACCACAACCCGAAGTGAGGCCTAGAAATTACGCTACGACATTGGAGCGTTTCTTGAAGATGAAACCACGTACTTTCCTTGGGGAGCGGATGCATGGCTGAATTGTGGATTGAACATATCATCAAGATATTTGCGGCCTTGGGTTGCAACGATGACGAGAAAGTTAACTTAGCGTGTTCAAGCTTGAAGGGCGGTGAGCACGGTGGCAAGTGTTGCGGGGAAGTTGGGAGTTGCGGGGAGAACCTCACGGTTGGCCGAACTTCTTGAGGAATTCAAGGCACGGTATATTCGGAGGTGATTCGCGAAAGAGAGAGAGAATTTTATGACACAGAGCAAGGTGGCATGACGGTGGCACAATACTCGGCCAAGTTCACGGAATTGGCTCGGTATTGTAGTCACTTGGTTCCCACGGAAGCAGAAGGCCCGAGAAATTCATCAAAGGCACGAAGACAGAATACGGAAACAAGCATTGTCCCACTACTTGCGACTATCGAAGTGCGGTGGATAGGGCTTATGGGATTGAGAATGACATAGAAGAGCATCGGGAAGAAACTTGAACAACCCTCCTCGGGCATCGCAGAACCGGGTCGAGGCAAGGTTCCGGGCCGATCAACGGAAACAATAACCGCCGGGAAATCGGGGAGGGCAATCGATAGGCAACGGGGCAACAATCGGGAGGGAGGAGTATAGCACCGCATGCATGCGAGTCCACGGGGTACTCCACAAACTTAGTATATGCTCGAAAGCAGGACACTGGAAGATAGATGTTGGAACAAAGTAGCCGGGCAATGCTACATAGGAAATGGGGCACATCAAGAGGCTGTCCCAAGGCGAAGGATGGTCAAGTGGGGAGCGCGAGTGTACGGACAAGTGGGACGAAGAGACGGCGATGGTAGACCTAAAGTTCACGGTCGTGTCTTTGCGCTCGACCAACAAGGAGTGCTGAGTCTACATCCGTGATAGGAGGTAGTCTTTCTGTTTTTGGTAGTAGAGCACGAGTTCTTATAGATCTGGCTCATCGCATTCATATGTTGCATCCCATTTTGTGAAAATTTGTGTGTATTGCCCCAATCATTACCTTTTGTGCTTGAGGTGTCTACCCCGTTGGGAGCACATGTTAGCCAGGAAGTATACAGAGCTTGTGACATCGATAGGTGATCACACTTTGCATGCTGATTTGGTTGTCTGCCCATACGTGATTTTGATGTGATACTTGGCATGGATTGGTTGTGCGTTTATCATGCTTTAGTAGATTGCCATAGTAAGAAGGTTACTTTTGCTATGCTTAGGGTGTTCCCAGTTTGTATTTGTTGGTGATCTTTGTTAAGAGTAGTATACATGTTATTTCGCTTTGAGGGCTAGAAAGTTATTGTCACGTGGGTGTGCGGGTTATTTGGCGTGTGTAGTTGACAAGAGTATTTCCACGAAATTAGAGGAAGTTCGGTAGTTTGTGAATTCACGATGTGTTTTCAACCGATTATGATATGCCTCCGATAGGAAGTAGAGTTTTGTATTGAGCTATTACAGGGGACTACTCCTATTTCTAAGGCCCCTTATAGAATGGCACCGCGGAGTTGAAAGAATTGAAAGAAGCGATTCAGGAACTTCTTGATAGGGAGTTCATTAGACCAAGTGTGTCACCTTGGGGTGCACGATTTTGTTTGTGAGGAAGAAGGATGGTACTTTGAGGTTGTGCATCGATTACGGACGGTTGAATCGGTGACAATCAAGAACAAGTACCCTTTACCCCACATCGATGATTTATTCGACCAATTGCAAGGGTCGGTTGTGTATTCAAGTTGGACTTGAGGAGTGGGTACCATCGGTTGAAAGTTCGAGCGGAAGACATTCCCAGCGCTTTTCGCAGTATGGACATTATGAATTTGTAGTGATGCCGTTTGGGTTGACAACGCACCGGCGGTATTTATGGATTTGATGAATCGTGTGTTTCATCAATACAGGATTGTTTCGTGGTGGTCTTCATCGACGATATACTTGTGTACTCTAAGTCACGGGAAGAACATGAGCGGCGCTTGAGGTAGTATTATCGGTTCTTCGGGAGAAACGGTTGTACGCTAAGTTTAGCAAGTGTGCCTTACGGTTAGAGAAGGTGTCATTTTGGGTCATGTGGTTTGAAAGATGGGATAGCGGTTGATCCATCTAAAGTGGAAGCATGACAAAGTGGAAAACAGAGTACGATTACCGAGGTTCGTAGTTTCTTGGGATTGGCGGGTACTATCGGAGATTCATTGAGGATTTTCCAAGATTGCTACGCCTCGGCAATTTGACGAAAACGACACCGTTTGCGTGGGGAGAAATGTGAGTCTAGTTTTCAAGAGTTGAAAAGACGCTTGACGACATCTCCTATCTTGACGTTGCCTAGTGGAGGTGACAACTTCGTGGTGTATAGCGACGCCTCGAAGGAGGTTTGGGTTGTGTGCTTATGCGAGAATGGAAAGGTTATTGCGTATGCTTGAAGAAATTGACAACTTCGAACAGAATTACCCCACTCATGATTTGGAGTTGGCTGCGATTATGTTTGCGTTGCATAAGTGGAAGCATTACCTATACGGGCGAAGTTTGAGGTCTTCACGGATCACAAGAGTTTGAGGTACCTTTTCTCACAAAAGGAATTGAACATGAGACAACGTAGGTGGATGGAGAAATTGAAAGACCATGGCTATGCGATCCTTTATCATCCGGAAGCGAATGTTGTAGCGGACGCATTGAGTAGAAAGACGTATGTCTCTTGCTTAATGGTTCGAGAATGGAAGATGTTGGAAGATTTGCGAGATTGGAATCCTTAGAGGCAGGCAGGGAGTAATCTTTGCGAATATTCGAGCTACACCGTTTTGTTTCCAGCAGATTAAAGAGGCTCAAGTTGATGACCCGAGAAATTGTTAAGATAATTGGTGAGTTGGGCGAGGAAAAGACCCGACTGCGATACAGTGATGGAGTTCTTACATTTAGGGGAAGAGTTTGCGTTCCTTCAAATGAGGTGGTTAAACGACAATTCTCGATGAGGCCCATAAGGCAAAGTATACTATACATCCAGGAGTACCAAAATGTATAGGGATTTGAAGAAACGATTTTGGTGGAGTGGGATGAAACGTGAAATTGCGGAGTATGTTTGAAATGTTTGACTTGTCAACGAGGTAAAGGCCGAGCATCGAGGCGGCGGGTTTGTTGCAACCCCTAGAGATTCCAGTGGAAGTGGGAGCACATCACGATGGATTTCGTGACGATTACCCGTACTCGTCGAGGATTTGATGCGTTTGGGTTGTTGTGGATAGGTTGACAAAATCGGCGCACTTTATTCCTATTGCGATAACATATTCGTTGAGCCGGATTGGCGGCATTGTATATTCAGAGATAGTGAGGTTGCACGGAGTTCCAGTGAGTATTGTGTCGGACCAGATCCGAGGTTTACATCGAGTTTTGGCAAGCATTACAGGAGGCTATGGGGACGAAATTGAACTTTAATACGGCCTTCACCCAATCGGATGGACAATCGGAGAGAGATTAATTCAAGTGAGGATATGTTGCGTGCATGCACGGTAGACTTTAGGAAGTTGGGATACTCATTTACCTCTAGCGGGTTTGCCTATAACAATAGTTTCCAAGCAAGTATTGAGATGGCACCGTACGAGGCTTTGTATGGCGGAAGTGTAGATCGCCGATTTGTTGGGATGAAGTCGGCGAAGCAAAATTTGGGGTTCGGAGTTAGTACAACAGTCGGTTGAGAGTGTGAAGGTTATTCGGGATAGACTACTTTGCACGAGTCGACGAGAAAAGCTATGCGGATAATCGGAGACGAGATCTCGAGTTTCGGGTAGGAGATTATGTGTTCCTTAAAGTATCGCCACGTAGGGTACTAAGAGGTTCGGAAAGAAGGGAAATTGTCACCAAGATATTGGCCCGTTTGAGATTCTCGAAAGTGGGGACATTAGCATATAGAATTGCGTTACCGCCTTCG